>MTQE01002208.1:25276733-25309502 GCA_014337955.1 Aspidoscelis marmoratus | reverse complement strand
GAAAATATAGAGTTTCTCGTGAAGCCTCTCCTTTGAACGTCAGTGGTATGATTTCTGCAACCTAAGGAACTGCATTGCCTAGCAGCCTACTTCACACTGACTTTTACTGGGTAACATTTTTTAAAAAAAAAGAAATGTTCCAGAATGGTCATAGAACAGATCTGAGGAAGAGAAATGAGCTCAAAGGAAAATCAAAGAATAGGAAGGACTATGCTGAAAACCTCCGCAAATTTAAAACCACTTGAGATATTTTAAAATAAAAAGGTGTGTGTATATAATCAATGAAACCTTCACACAGTGAAAGAAACACTTGCAGATAATAGCAGAAGGCGTCTGCGGGATTCATGAAGTCCACCAAAGTATGTCAATCACCCTGTGAGCTGACCTAGAAAGATATTTGCTATGTGCTGCTGGACTTTAAGCAAGCCTGGGAAACTGTAGTGTCCTGAGTGCTGCTCGTGTTGTACCCTTCTCCATCACCTGCTACTAGCTGCAAAGAAAGACTATGGCAGGAATCACCTAGTAGGCTGCATATTAAGAGTGTTGTACAGCTCAAAGGAAATGTTTGCTTTGTGCCATTGTGCATTATGAGGGAACAGATTCTGCTTGGCCCCCTGATTCGCACCTGGCTCCATGGACCTGCATGTGTTCAGTTGCCATCCCACCACAAGCTCCTCTTAAAGCACTTGAACTACACAGCAGGTATAAGCGCTCTTCCAGGAACCTGTCTGTACTGTCTTTGAACTGTACAGGCCGATATCACAGCTGGGGATGAAAGTTTCATGGCTGTGATGTTAGCATGGCTGGAGGACAGAGGCAGTGTGCAAAACAGCATGCTAATGTTTAAAGAGTACTAGTAGCGCTCTTCTCCATGTTCTGTGAGATCTTGCTATGGACTGCATTCGAAGATGATATATATGAGTCATTAAACCAGCTATCAAATGTTAAAGCATGAAATGCTGCAGAAATGCACAATGGATTGTTTAAAACAGTGAGTGGAGAGGAAGTTATAGTTATCCGCGATTACCACAAGATCTCTTTTTTTATGTGTGATTTTACCACTGTAGAAGTGAGAGAGGCTAGAGTGCCAAAGAGCTAAAAATGCTGCTTTAGAAATGTTATTTAGATGCAATACAGTAACTGCCAAGTTGTTGTGCCTGAGTTAAAAACCCCTCCCTAATGCTGCTTTTTAGAAGAGTTACGGTAGCTGAAATACTATGCCTTAAGAAGTATATGACATGCGTATCTTAACCTGGGCAGAAATGCTCCTCCTTGATATAAAAGCTATCTTTCCTTTGTTCGGGACACGCAGTCCCAAAATACCATCTACTGTGACTGTTTGCATGCAAATAAACCTTCTTTTTCTGAAGATTCCTCTGAACGGTGATTTCTTTGTGTATAATTGACTGTAACAGAAGCACCTCAATTTTAAGACTAGTGTTTAGCAAGGCCCTCAGAAAATCTACTTTTGGGTTAGATAATATGGGAAGGAAATGACTAGTCACTTTGCTGATGGGTTGTTCACTCTGAAGGTGGACTGAAGCTGAATTAAAATGTAGGTTTAGATGGGCCCATTAAGAAGGGATGGAAGGAGGGAGAATATTTTCTGAAAGGCAATACCTTCTCACAAACATAAGGTGGCAGGAGAGTTGCAACTCAGAGGCTCAACAACAGGCAAGAGCCTGTAAAATTCGGGAGGCTTTGCTTTTACTACCACAATCCCGTAGGCACAGCATGTTTACAATGACAGTTCAGTGCTTTCCCTAAAAGCATTTATTTCTGGGATTCTTGAATTTTTATTCCAATGTCTTCAGCAGTAGCAGTGAAAAGATCATCTGTACAGTTGGCATTTGGCTCTTCTCTAACAAATACTCCAAAGTTCTTCTCACAACCTGCACAACCATTGCTTAAACAATTTTACTCCCATTAATCTAAATATGTTCATAGAACAATGAATTCTGCTGTTACATGTACATGATGAAATATTTAAGCCATAGCCACTGAAGGCAGCACAGCATCATTCAAGTCTGTGTTGTTTTTCTTCTTTCGCAGGAAAGCCTGTGTGCCTGCCCACCTCATAAATTCTAATTCCTCTGTGCCTGTTATAATTTAAAAAATCAGCAAGTTACAGGTAGGAAGATGAGGTAGCAAAAGGTTTGTTTGTCAGTTTGGTCTTGTGGTCATTGCCAGACTCATATCTCATTGTCACTGAGTGATTCGGCATCCCTCCACAAAGCCAGCTGGATGATATTGGGCTAGTCACATCCCTCCTTCTGAGCTCTCACTGCAATTTAGAACACATTTTTACACCTATTGGCATTGCTTCAACAGCTACTCAAGGTCACTACTAAGGAAGGGGGATTATATGCCCCACCAACTTGAAACATTCTTCTTCCATCTTGAGGCCAGGGATAGGGTGTCTTGGCATGAATGCAGGACCTAAGCACTTTGAGAGAACCCTGACCCCTTCATCTGAATCATCAAAGCCACTAGCAATCAGCTGGGTTGCTAGTAGCCTCCAAAGTGGCCTGGGCAGAGGCTGTTGGAATAGCTTTCTGGGAGGACTGAGGTGTGCGTGAGTCATTTCTCCACTTCTATGTCTTCTCCCATACCGACCTGTCCGTACCTTAAGATCTAGAGGACAGACACTCCTCGTTGTCCCACCACCCTCAATAGACGGGTGGGCACTTGAGAGAGGGCCTTCTCAGTAATGGCCCCCAGACTGTGGAATAGTCTCCCCCTCAAGGTGTGTCAGGCTCCTTCACTGTATACATTCAGGAAGGCGGTGAAGATGCACCTCTTTGCACTGGCCTTTGGCTAAATGTGGTACAGTTTCCCTCTACCGCAGATACTATTGTTTTATATGTATGGCTCTATTTTAACTTGTCTGTTTTTGAATGCTGTTATCCGCCCTGAGACCTTAGGGAACAGAAATGTAAAAATCAATCAATCTTCAAATGGTTTCCATAAGATGGTTTATCTTTATCTGTCAAGCAATGTTGGGGACCTTTTGTTCACTATAGATAAGAGCTGTTCAAACTTCCTGCCATCTCCAGCTGTGCAAATACCACAGTTGAGGAATTTCATTTCCTGTGTCCTCATGGCTGAGTTACAATGCCATAAAAAGCACTATATGGATCCTGCCATAGTCAAAGAATTTGAACAGGCAACCAGGGCTATCTCTCCATTATTCAGCAAAGGGACCATAAGTAAGGCCGGTTCCCATTATTTTCAATAGAGATCAGCTGCCTTGAGGGTCTGTGCAGTGGGGACAAAGCCAAGAGGTATTACTGTTATTGTCTTGCTTTCTGTTTTATATGATTTCTTGCCAACTTTTAAAATACCTTTCAAACTTCTTCATTAGGGATGGGTGAAAAATATTGATCAGCTTCAACAATTGTAGAAGCTTTGTAGAAGCTTCGGTGTGGCTGGATCTCCCCACTTCCCACCTTGCATTCCCATTGGCCTGATCCAGATCTGGATCTCTGGGAGTGAAGGCCAGATCAGCATCATTTACTACTGACAGTGCTAATCTAGTTCAGGCCTTCCCAAGGCTGCCCCCAATGGCTAGGAGTGAGAATTCCTGAACTCGGGGGCATGCCGGTAGTGATTTTTGGTGGCACACAATGATGTGAGGCTGAATGACAGCTCCCAGTAATTTTGGATCACAGAGGCATGGCATCTGCAAACCTTGGTGATCCAGATTACAGCTCTTAGTCTGGTTTGTTGACCCAATATATCAGGTCTACAATAGATTTGTATTAAGAGGCCCTTAATCTAGATCTGGATGTGTCTTGTGCAGTCAGAGCCAGAGTAATGGGGGAGGCCTCCTTTATCTGGATTAAAGTGCAGACTGGGAGGCCCAGGATATGGATCAGAGGCCCTTTGATCTGGATCTAGAGGGCAGTGTGGAAAGGACCATAGACTTCCTTTCTGGACTTGCACCTGATGCTTCTCCTGTACCCGATATGAAGGCGCTTTAATCTTGTTGGGAATTGATTTTCACTTAGATAGAAAATTGTGAGTTTAAGGATGAAAATCTCCTTAATTTCTCTTCCCCTCAATCACTGTTTTCTTGACAAAAAGCAAAGCCTAGCAAGCAAATCAAGTAATAAGGTCACTCAAGGTTATAACTCTAATATTTTCATTGTTGATGTTTGCTACACTTAAACACAGGAGATTAAATGCCCCCCCCCAACCAGATCTCATTCAGCTGAAAGGTTTTGCTATTCCACTTTTATCCTGAAAATTGTCAACCAATCAATGTGTACTTACATCAGGAAATTGCAGCCTCTGTGCTGTAAACACAAAGGCAACAAAATTCTGCCATGCTTCATTATAGGGCATTCAGCATTTAAAGTAGTTATGCAACAAAACAAATCTTGCTATCACTTCAATAGACCTTTCTGCCCTACAATTATATATGATGAAAAAGAGACTGGGCTTGAGGTTCTACTCTTAGCTGCCCCCCTGTAACCTGTCTAAGTCTTTTCCAGCCAAGGAAATCCTATGCTCTTCTGGTCCATCTAGGTGTGATCATGTTTTCTTAATATGAACAGATAATTTCTTCCTTTATAAATAAGTACAGCAACATGTGAGGATTTTCCCATTCCTTTTGACACTATCAGGTCAAATCTCAGGAAGATGCAATATACTGTGAATTTTTTATTGAATCAAATTTCCTATGTTTCTGCCTGCAAACTGGGTCTCTGAAAATGTATGTGTGTGCGACATTGTATATGCTGCTTGCAAATAATACCTTGAAAGTAAGGATGTGCACAAATATTCAAAATATTCATTATTCATACGAATTCGAACAAATTCAGATATTCATATGCGAATCGAAAGTCCAGACATTTGAATTTCCGAATTTAAATAAATACAAATATTTTGAATTATTTGTACAAATAATTCAGACATTCATATCTGTACAGGTGCATACACATCTCGTACATATCTGTACAGATCCATATGTATCCATACAGGATGAAAACAGGATGTATACTGGACACATATGGATGCATATGAGATGTGTATGTACCCATAGAGAGATGAATGTCCAAATTATTCAAATGAATACAAACAAATGTATTCATATAAATTTGGATGTCCAGACGTTCATTTTTACTTATTTTAAAAATTGCATTCATGTACACCCCTATTTGCAATGTTTGCTTGTTTCCCCTATTCTTGATTTTAATCATGTTTTTATATAATAATTATTATGATTTTAGCTATTTTTATTCTTTGTACTGCTTTGAGATTATGGGTGTTTTTCCATTGTCACTAGAAGTACCCATTAAGTACCCATTAATGAGTACTTAATGGGTACTTCTAGTGACAGTGGGAAAACTCCCATAGTTTTAATGGAAAGTGATATATAAATATTTTAAATAAAGATGGTTTTCTGTGTGTTATTTTAGACTAGTCCATAATGTGGACAGGTCTGGAAACCCCCCTGGGTTGGTCTACTAATCTAGTGCTGACATAGTATAAAAACACAATAACATAAGCACATAAGAGGAGCCCTGCTGGATCAAGCCCAGCCCATCTGCACATGGCCTTGAGAGGCAAAGGAGTCCTCATGAAGAAGATGACCAATAGACTCAAGCAAGAGAATCAATCCATATATTACTATAAAAGACACGACCCAGATCAGTTTGTTCTGGAACCAAAGCACCACTTCTTTGTTCAGTGCTGCTGAAATATTGTGCCACCCCACTCCTCTAGTAGACCTTTTCAAAATAATCTACAAGATTACTTTAGTATACTGGTCCAAGGACAGTGTGCAGACAGCATACTCTTGACGACCACTATTCCAACCCCAGAGGGGTTTTTTTGGCCAGGCACCCTCTTAAAGTGGCAACTATTCCTGGCTCTGTGGCCAAAAATGTCCTGGCTGGCAAATTTGAAGGCTGGGAACCTTCTACTCTAGCCTAAGACAGTCAAAGTACCCAGACTCGAAGACATAATCCAATGGCCCCCATGCTATTTATGAACTAATTTTTACCAATATGTTATCCTGTTTGTGAATCTCCTTGGGATTTTTTCCCCTTTGTGACATAGGGCAGTATATAAATGTTGGATGCAAAAATTAAACATAACTTAGCTTGTAACTATTCTGTCCAAGCACCATGCTGGTCCTACTAATTTGGAGGCCACAAACCTTGCTATATTGAGCAAGTAGAGTCTGTCCCTGTTTTTGCACAGGGCCTCAAAGATGCAAAAGATGTTTGAGATGGGGTCCCCCTGATGATCCAGTTCTTGAAGATCTGGATCTCCATGCCCATGCATCCTTAGGAGCCCACTAGCACCCAATTGCAATGGATGCTAAGCAAGGTGCCGTAGGGATGCCATGGTACCCATTCCAAAGCTCCATGTAGTCAGAGCCAGAAGAGGTACCACTGGTGCAGCACAATTGGCCAGTGCCACCATCAATCATGCCCTCCTCCTGCCGACAGAAAGTGAGGCTGAGAGGCATGGCTTTATAGCTGCTTATGCAGCAGCTACGAAGCCTTTGCTGGGCAGGAACGACTGGCACCTCTGCGGCCACCCACTGCACCACCGAAGCAGCCATGTTGGGGGGGGCGGGAGCTTACCACCACTGGCACTCCAAGTGCGGCAGAGGCACAATTGCTATCTCCACCTCTGCCATAAGGCAACCGCAATGGGGGGAGCAGAAGTGGAGGCAAGCCCCTGCTGCTGCCGCCTCGGGCCTCTAATGCCCCACAATGAAGCATCTTCATTGAGGGGTCTGTGGCAGTGGCCATGACAGCAACAATGGCAGCTGCATTGCTGAGGCTGCCATCATCACCCACGCTGCCTCCGCCACATCCCCTATGTGGGTTTGGGGTGACAGAGGTGTCAGCGCCACCTTGCCACCTCTGGCATGGCGGAGGCAGTGATGGCAGCCCCAGCAGTGCAGCCACCATTGCCATCACCACAGCCAACCACCCCCCAATGAAGCCACTCCATCATGGGGCATGAGAGGTGGGAGGTGGCACTAGCAGCTATATCCAGGAAGCAATGATAGTGCCCGCCTTCCACCTGGAACTGGTACAGGGCCCCCTCCTTTGTAGGGAGGCTTGCACGGACTTTGTTGACAACTACAAAATCTGTGCAAGCCTCCATAGCTGTGACCGTGGGCGGAGCCAACACCACCTTTGTGCACAGGTCCACTTCCGCTAGGCCCGACTCTGGACCCCAGTGACTGGTAAGTGATGTGGAGACACATCCACTAACTGGGTCTTCATGCCTGAAGACAAAATTGTGGACAACTTTAAACAGGTCCATTGAAAATCCAGATTTAAGGGCCCAAAGGTCCCATTAAATCCAGATTTCTCATGCCCTTGTGGAGACAGGGCCTTCCATATGGGACCGTCAATGGGGTCCATGTAGGATCAGGGCTTTTCTGATTGGTACCGATCAGGTACCAATCGGGTTCCTAATGCAGTCTAAAATGGGTTCCTAGTGCTCACGCAAAAAGTCCCTGTATCTAAATGCTGCCCCAAAGTAAAAGCCAGATTAAAAATGGAAGAATAAATAACCTGTTCAGTAGCGCTCAGAACTCCCAGCAGGGAAGGCTGCCTACTGAAGAAGCTAGCTAGAAAATGAGTACAAAAGCCTTGGTAGATTGAGAGGATGATTATCTCAGAACAGACAGATGACTAATGCTGCTAATTCTGCAGGGCCATGTTGTAGACCTTTCAGTAATGTAAGTGCCTTGCTGAATTTAGAAGTCACACAAAAAAGTAATTCTAAATTCTGTCCATGTTCCACATTCAGAGCACTGAGAGCATTAAAGTCAGAAGTTCCCACTGAATTTTGCAACTAGGAAAGGACAAAATACTTAAAGCATTTAATTTAGAGAGATGGCTAACAGCTAATACAAAAGTGAAGAGGACAGTTCTCACTTACCTGACTGGTATTGTATAACAATACACTATCAGTCAGGTACAGATGCAGAGCAGTGACAGCCATCCACACTTTGAGTGCTGAATAAGTCTCACACTGAGTCAGCAGCATTTGCAGTGTGGATGGCCAGGCCAAGGCAGGCTGGATTGCCATGATAGCATCCATGGCTAATGGGTGCTACACCTCCCATGGAAACACATTGGGTGCTTCCCTTAATCCAGATCTACTAGATCCAGATTAAGGAATGTACCCATTCCTAGATCTGGATCTTCTTAGATCCGGATCTAAGGGCTGCAGTGGAAAAATACCCAAAAAGTCCCTTTTTCAGGATATAATCTGGAATATGGCTCAGTGCAGAAAAGGACTTGATCTGATCTAGCAGAGCTCTCCTTTTGGTGGCCACTGAATTTAACTATGCTTTAAAGCTTGTTGCTTATATTTCTCTGATGTAAATCAATCTTACAGCAGTTTCAGATGTCAGATCTTTGTACTCAAGTAAATAAAACGTTATTGAAAGAGCTCCGAGGCCTTTCTAATGGCAGCCCAAAATAGCAAGCATTTGTCCATAAAGGGTGTTTTTCCACTGGCATTAAGTACCAATTGAAGAACCCAATAAGAGTCCATTTGGCTGAGAGCCGGATGACCCCATTTCCACCACAGACACCATTAGGGGCACACCTGTTTCCACCACAGCTAGGGAAATCTGGATCATATGGGTCCTTCAGGACCTATAATCCGGATTTTGTGTAGACCCCATTAAAAGGGTCTACAATGGGGTATTCAGCCTTCAAATCCGGATGGTAGAGAGCCTGTTTCCACTACAATCCAGCAATGGGCTCTAGAGGAGGCTTTGGGGGGGGGAGACACCGATGGGGGGGGTGCCCCACAGTCAAGACTTCAGTGTCCCTCCAAAGTCCCTTCAGAGTCCCTCCGAAGCCAGCTCTGCAATCCCTCCAAAGGCAACTTCAAAGATTAGCGCAGGTTCCGAAGAAAAACCCCTTGCGAGAGCAACACAGCTGTCAAAGGCTGCAAAGGCTCCGAAGGGTCTTTGAAGTTAGCAGCACCAAAAACGCCCAGGATGGAGCCTGCGCTAATCTCTGAAGTTGCCTTCGGAGAGACTTTGCCTTCGGAGTTGCCTTCGGAGTTGCCTTCGAAGTTGCCTTTGGAGGGACTTTGGAGCCTTTGCTAATCTCCAAAGGCAACTTCGGAGATTGCACCCCCTGTCTCCCAAAACACCAGGGGTAACAGGCAGACCCCTTGTGGGTCAATCTGGATTTGCCACATGGGTGCTCCGGTGTTTCCACAGCAGCATCCATTGCTATTGGGTGCTAGACCACCCATGGAAACACATTGGGTACTTCCCTTAATCTGGATCTACTAGATCTGTATTAAGGGAAGTACCCATTCCTTAGATCCGGATCTTCTTAGACCCAGATTAAAGGAGCGCAGTGGAAAAACACCCATAGGGCCTTTCCACACATGCCACCGAAAAACGGGTGACAGCACTGGCTGCATGGACTTTTCACCTAGCCCTGCCTAGGAGCAATCATCTCCATGGTGTTCCCAACCTGTGGATTCTATTCTTGCCACCACCAGATATGCAAGAGAAAACAGTTAGAATGGGCCATGCCACACTCCAGGGCCCAGAGCCATTTTGTCAGGTTCTGGAAACAACTTCCAGGCTTGTTTCTAGAAGAAACTATTCAGTTTCTCGCAACCTACAACTTTGAAGCCAGGGAACAAAAGTTATCTGGCTTTGAAAGTAGGCCAGCGGAGGGGGAGGGGTTGCCATCATGAGGAGGGACTGCCATCCAAACCCTGTACAGCACCTTACCCTGTTCTTGCTACAGTCAGTGGGAAACAGCTTCCAACTGGCTTTGGGCAGTGCCTGGGGATTTAAAGCACAGCCTAGAATTCCCTGAGTTCAAATCTGCCCTCAGCCATGGAGGAACACTGGGTAACACTGGACCAATCAGGGCTTCTCAACCAGGATCAAACTGAAGGATCAAACTGAAGAGACTAGTTTGGGCTGCTCTCGGCTATCTGGTAAAAAAGTGGGGCATACAAGTGCCAAAAATAAATGAAACAGACATTATAAATTGCCCCTAATAAATCTACCTAATGAATAAATCTTCAGCTTCCGTCTGAACTGTAGGAACACCGAGAGACAATATCAGTCTGGAGTTATTTCTTGTACTTTAAGGCATTTGATGACCCATATCCATATTGTCTGTTGCAATCCTTTTTTTGTCCAAGGTAGAATATGATGGAGTTAGTCATATCTAACACACTATGACTGGCTTATCTGTTCATGGAGCTAGAAAGTAAATACATATGATTGATGTTCAGCTGTGGACAACCTCCTAGCAGCCTGCTCACTTTGGCTTTGTGCTAAAATATAAACCAAGACAGGGACCTCTTCTATCTTGTACATTTGTTTTGCACAGATGGAGGTAACTCCTTGATCAAGGTGTGTTTGAGAAGTACAATGCAAGTCTGAATTGATCACACCATCTAGACTGTGAAATATTTCTAAGGCCCCTTCCTCACTCACTGGTGGTCTGGGCTAGGAAGGGGTCCAAAAGTCGGAAGTTGGCTTGTACAAAATGGACCCTCCCAGCAACCCAAAAGGCCAGGCTAGCTTCAGAGGCTCGCAGCTGAATATGAGGACTAGGCAAGCCTTTGAAGTCAAATGCCAGGTCTGGGCCAGCACAGACTGGCTGCTGTGTGGATGGCCCTTAGCCCATACTAGGGCTAGTCCAGCCCAGCATGGTAGGTGATAGCGTGAGCTGTGCAATAGCAATGTAGTTCTTCAGCACTGACTTTTAACAGGAAATTGTGATTTCCCTCACAGAGTCTGGGAAAACCCTACTTCTGGATTCAATATAATGCCAGCTTCTTCTCGGCATTCTGGTGTGCCTGGCAAACTGGCCCAATGCTATGTTGGGCAGCTGCCAACACATTGCCTTGAAAGCCCAGATTTCAGTATGCGATGTCCTGCACCATATTAGAAGTGCTTCTTTAAGTGCTGGCGAGGTGCAAATCCCTGGAATCACCCCTATGTTTGACACCATCATGTCACCGTGATGTCACGTTATATCACACTTCTACTGCTCCACAGCTAGCAATGATCAGGACATCTCTTGGCCTCTCTGGAATGAAGGCAGCACAGTGTGCATATGATCCATTCCAGAGCGTGATGGGTCATCCTGATGTGAACAGGCCCTAACTAGTTGTGATAAAATATAGCCTTCTAATTTTCTGAGAACTGGAATGCATAATAAATGCAGATAATAAAAGCCCCATCCTTATCTAATGAGCCTGGGGGAGGAAACAAGTAATTTTGTCTTTAATGATTTAAAACTTTCAGTTTCCTTGTAGAGGATTAGCTCTTTCACAAAATATGTCTGTACTGTGCTAACCGATGAAGACTACAGATGGTGTAGCCGTTGGATTATGACTGTTATAGAGACTACTGAGATTCCTGGATGAAACAGATAAGCATTGGAAACGACAACAGTGAATCAGCTGACTTATTCACATGACCAGTAAGTAATACTATTCTCTAGTTACACAAAATAAAAGCTCGGCCTGTTGCAATAGAAGGTGAAAAGGTACAGTTCTTAACCTTGCAATGTTTATCTGTGAACTGTGCAACAAACAGGTACATTCTACAATCATCACTTGTGCAACCCTACAGTTTGTATACTCTGTAGTAGAAAACCATAGTATTAGTGGCTTAGAAGAACTTTATGGGTCCAAAATACTATAGGTCAATATCACTGTAGAGATGAGACCCAGTCTACCATCTCAGAAGTGAGGCCCTGTTTACCAGTGTGAGTCAAGGGCCCTGGTCATGCCTTTAGTTTAAGACGACTTCATGTCATCTTCTGGTTGTGTTAATCACATGATTTTTCTTCAATTTCTTTTCCAAGCCAGCTTATCCCCATCAGATCATTTTAACCAGAGTCCTCTTTTCCAGAGGATTCAGCTCATCCGGGCATACCAGGCCGTCTTCTCTTCCTCAGTGTGTGTGGGGGGGGGGGCATTCTAAAGGAGGCTGAACTGTGCTGTCAAATCTATCTTCTTATTGGATGCCATTGGGTCACTCAAGGGAGGCAAGGGTGAGTGTTTGAGGTTCTTTTTTAAGCCTGCTCCCCCACCTCCATCCCCCCTTCCTTTTTTATGTGCTTTTCTTCTCTGTGCAATTAATTTTTTTTAAAAAAAGAATAAATTTGTGGAAAAACGCTAGATACAGGACTCATACACATAAACTGACGAGAGAAGGGGAGGTGCCTCATGAACTCTGGGCATGCCACCCTCTCCTAGACATTGGATGAAAGGAGAGACTGGACCCCACCCGCCACAGCACAGGTGGAGGAAAAGGGGTGGAGAGACAAGAGTTCTGTGGAGAAGATTCAGGTCAATCTCAGAGAAAGGTGTAAGTGATGCAGCCCAAAGTGAAGACAGCCTGAGGACAACCTATAATGATCTAGGTGTGAACAGAACTGGTACAACCTCAGTTCAAATTAAGAATAGAACGTCCTGACTCATATAGGTGTGACCAGGGCCAAGGATGCCTCAAGATTATTGAAAGGTTAAGGATGAATTTGCACTTGCCTGCTTGAGGAAATCTGGTGATCCCTCCGCTCATTACATGGAGCTGCTTCTTAAACAGAAGAGGCTCCGTGTGTGCAGGAGTTCCCCTCACATGTATAGATGCAGAGTGGCTCCATCTGCACTTCTTCTGGGTGGAAGGGGTTTGAACAGAGTCTAAGGAGGGGTGGTACAGGTACATTACTGTGGACTCTTCCTATCCTACAGATTTTCTCAAAGAGCCCAGGACTACAAAGGGAAAGAAAATCCTTTGCAACCCCCTTCCTCTCACTTCCTCCACCATGGGCCTGTTCACAGCTGTCTCTGTGGAGCGATTCTATCTGCTTCTGGGGAGGCCCGTCCACATGCCATGCTGTCACTGCCATCCCTGAGCTCACTGAAACCTTATCCACAGCTAGTGAGATCCCATTCAACAGTGCTTGTACCCTCTCCTAGAATCAGTGCTGAGAGTGGGTGTGGTGGCATGGTGACGTGGCGGGGCAGTCGTGCACCACAGGCCTATCACCATGGCAATGGCTAGGTGTGTGCCAGATGTTGCTGCAAGTGTTGCCATGGTGATCCAGACTGTCCAGACTGGGCCTTCTGCATTTCATGTGCTGGTGGTGCAGTTGGGGACTGCATCAACACTTGAAGTGCAGATGCCTCCCTCCATACTTCATCTTAGCCTCACTGGAATGGCGGTATTATACCCTTCCACTGAGGTAAGTGTGAACAGATAATATAAGAATCTGATCGATGGTGTTCCATTTACTAGAACTCTGGATCTGAGCCAAAGCCTTAGAGTCATTTTAGTTATCCCATGCTACCCCAAATTGACAGTAAAAGGTTGCATGGATTGTGAGGAGATCGCTAAATTAATTATTCCTGTGCTTTGCCCATATGACCTGGATTTGCAAGCTGTTTTTTCAGCAAGCCTTTTCCAAGGCATTTAGGGGGCTGATATTCTGATCCACTACTGACCATCAGTTTTATATCTAATACATTGCCAATCCAGATTTACTTTAATCTCTATTACCCATGATATTAAGGCAGATCTGCAACATCTGAATCTAGCCTTGAAACTCACAGCTTTGACATTTACAGGCACTGTAGGTTTCTAATGGTCTCTCATGCTTGTGTGAGCAAATTTGGTTCCCTTTTTAAATAATAGATTTTGGCCCATGCCTGGTTGCTGCTAATTATTCACATGCTGGCTGCTTTTGAACCTTGCTGAGAAAAGCCTATGAGATTTCATCTGAAATGTCTACTGTTAATTTTTAATTTTTATTTTTTAACAAGCCGGCAACTCCTTGCCAATAGGAAAAAAAAACCTGAGCAGATAACAAAATAATTTTTCACTAAACTAATTATTGGAGTGGAAGATGCTATGCTTTTTGCCAACTGTGCCTTGTCTGTTGGCATACAGGAGGGTCACAACTGTTTGGAGAGATTTTTGCATCCCTGTCAGCAGAAAGAGTGCAGAAACGCATTCTGCCAGCCCATATTTATTCACTTCTGCAAAACAGCTAATGACCTCCTGCTAGGCTAACTTTGTCTATGCCATGGACTCCAGCTTCTTGTTTTGTCTGCTATTGCTGCTGCTTCTGCTGCTGTGGATTTCTCCATATTAAAGGCTTTACGAGTCACCTGTTCGCTCATCAATTCACACAGGTTACACAAATCAGAGCCACTAATCCCTGAGATGTCATTTCACAGAGGAAAAGAACGTCCTGGAAATGCCCTGAGACTCATTCCAAAGACCACTGCCGAGATAAGTTATTCCTTCCCAATTATAGACAAAGCTGGATGCCATGTTCTGCTAGCCATTCTTTGTGTTAAGAACAGAAGGGGCTGCCATATACTATGACAGACAGATTGCCCAACTAGTCCATTCTTGCTCCACCACAGACAGCTAACATACAGCCATATCTTTCTCATCAAGCTATGCTGTCTGTCTGATATGAATCATCTCAACAACATCTAGAAGGCCTCATTTTGGACAATTGTAACTAGTCTTTGGGCGAATCCCCACAGCAAGCTTATTTCGCTTTCCCTAAACCGAAATAATAGAACTGGATGCAGACGCGAATTTGCCTGTTCCCATTACTTTTAACTTAATCGCGTTCGATCCAGATTCTGAGGATCGTACGTGGCGTACGTGACTCAAGAGGGGACTCAAGTGGCTACACAGAACCTCAGCTGCTTCCCTCCCTTCCTTTCCCTTTCTAAAGGTCAGAACTTTTAGAATTGCGCAAAATTGCAACATTGTTAATCAGGTGTGAAGTGGTTCCATTGCTACAGTGTAGCGCTGCTGTTAAGGGTGGATTTTTACACTGAAATCAATGTCTTTGGAAGCAAGCTCTTGGGAGAGGGAAACCCTAAACATGGATTCTCATCCCTTAAAATGGTAGGGTCCCCACAATAAAAAATGTAACACGTATCAAGCGCAGGATCCGGAGTGAAACCTGTTGAAATGAGGATTAACATTTACAACGCTTTGTTAAGCCAAACTGACGTGGGGTCTGCGAGGATTGAAAACGTTTTGAATTTGAAATAAGCTTGCTGTGGGGATGCGGCCTTTGTGGTGGCTATTTAAGATCTCAGCCCCAGAAACTTCACAGTGAAAATCCTAGGGAAGAAAAGCATGTATATAAACAGCTGTATACTATTACCGGGTTACATATTTGCAGTCTTTCTTCATCAATTCTGCTGCACCTTGCATGAAATTAACAAGCATCAGGAATCGTTGCCTACATGTATTTCATAACTGTATTTTTTAGGCAGGATGCCTCTAAAGGCCATCTTCAGGGCACTGAGAGCAAGTAAAGGTTTTACCTTAGTTTTTTGCTTAAGATGCCCAGAATAGGGATGTGCACAAATGGATTTTTTGACTTTGATTTGTAACAAATCGAATGTTAGAAAATCTGTATTCATACAAATAGATCCCCTTTGAATGTAGTAAGATTCTGTTCAATATGAATGTTTTCGTATCTATTCGTACGAATATCTGACAGGAACACATACATATTCAATAGGTAACCAATACATATCCAAGGATGCATTAGAAATAAGATGAGGAAAAAGAATTGCTGCCGGTCTTTGTACAAAGAAACATGGATTACAAATTCTATGATAGCTCAGACATTCTTGTTTTTAAATGCAAGCTCACTTTCTATAAGCATCCAGAGAAAAGGCTGGTGTGTGTGTGTGTGTGTGTGTGTGTGTGTGTGTGTGTGTGTGGTGTTGGAAGCTGAACCCTGTACAGCGTATTATTAAGAAAACTCACAGATGAAAACTGAAGCAAATCTTGAGTTCCTTGGAGTACAGAGGTATGTAATACAAAGTAAAGCTGACTGAACTGAAACATCAGGATTTAATTTATCTTAAGCCCACAGTTGCAATGGTGGAATAATCCTAAAACTGCCAGAGTTAGGCAACAAGCAGCCAGTGGGGAAGGGGTGTCAGTTTGATACAAACTGAAAAGCACATTTTAAGTTTGTGGACACTTCTGTCCTTTCAGTACCGTGGAGTAGTAGATCCAGATCACGACGAGGTCAGAGATCTTTCTGATGTCACATCCTGTGGAAAGAGGAAGAAAAAAAATCCTCAAACAGGAAGAGAAGAGTTGTCCTTTGGAAAGCCATGTGGTTGCAGATGCCATAATGCCCAAAGGCTGTTGCATGGAGTGGGTACTACAAGCTTATGGGACAGGAAAATAGTTGCTCTTTATCTGAGGTTTGTCTTCTTAAAAAAAATGAGAAGCTAGGGAAAATGAGAAGCTAGGGAAAAGCTGTGCAGCTTTTGTGGTTACTACACTGGCCAAATGGAGGCAGGGCCTTGATCAGGATAAGAAATGCTTTCCAACTGGATTTTATCCACTTTTCAGGAAATCAACCTTAGATCATGGGGAAGGAAAAGGGTACATGTAAATGTCGCTCAGGAGCTTGACATTTACATGTACCCAGGCTCTAAGAACTTCCCATAAGGTGGTCCTATAGGCACATGACTCTGGCCTGCCCACCCACAGAGATGAACTGGGGGGAGATGGCTGAAATCTGAAGAGCAGCTGCCGTAATAACTTTGGTAACAGCAGCAGGGAAAACAGGGACAGCATAAGTAGATGCCAGAAACGCTAGTATCAGCCTTGGAAATTTAGGCCAACAGGAAGACCGGTGATAGCTATTTGAGATACCAAAAGGAAGAAAACTTACAGCAACAGAGGTAGAAGGGAGGCTCCTATGGGGTTTTAACAGGAGAGCTAGTTAGCTAATTGTGCAGCGTTAAACAGCTAGCCTGGATTTTTTCTCTCACTGTCTTGAGTTCCAGAACATAACAACATGCAGTTCATATTTGTCTGTCTTGAAGCAATGCTGCTTTGCTGCTTCTGGTGTCATCTGTCTCAACAGAGCAAAAAGACTCAGCCACCCTGGGCCATTGTCTACGCTTGCCAGGGGTGATGGAAGCTGAAAATCTCTCTCCACAGTGCTAAAAAGGGGCACCTGGGTGGTTGTGTGGGTAAGTCCACCCAGACCCATTAAAGACCAGAGAGGACAGAATTCCTGCTACTGCTCCTTCCTTTTTTGTCGAGCCCTTAATGGGGCTGAGGGGAAAAGGGGTGGCTAAATCATCCTTGCCACTGCCATCCCTCCAGAGGAGCAAATGAGGGAGAAGCACACTTGATGTTTGTTTTTCCCACTCTGCAAATAGGTCACTTCTTCTAACGCTGCTTTCTGCAAAGGCAGGCATGTTGGGTGCAACTATCTCCAGTCAGCCTACAAGCTTTTGAAAGATTACAGTTTTCCTACTTCTAACATAAAGCCTCGATTATGCATCGGCCTATTTTTCCAGGATAGTAAAACGTAGAAAAAGAGTGGAGAATCAATAGAAACTGTGTTTTTCAAAAGCCTGTCTTACGTTGTTCTTCACACAGGCTGGATTTTGGTTTCCTAGCCAGTGCTTTGTTGAGGTTTCAAGACAGGAATTTCAGAGTTGGCAAACTAGCATTATTTTTAAAATGTATCATTTTCTCACTGTGTCTGGTGAGAAGTGCTAAAAGACCCAACTCTCCTGGACTTTGGAAGGCTAAGTACCTGAGATAGAAAGCACATATTTTTACAAGCAATAATTTCATATGACCTTCTTTGCCCGAGGCAGAAGAATTCTGTCCAGACGAAAGGTAACATGTGATAAAATGTAAAATGTGATGTTTGTTTACAACACTAAAGTAATGTGATTATGACTCCTTATTGTCATTGTAGAAAATGAAATGGGATATCTGTAAACATATAGCCTGCGAGAAAAAGATACAATTGGGCATATTTCACACTCATATATCTTCAGCAGAGATAATGTAAGTAGCACAGAATGCAGGCTTATTTCCAATCTCCATCTCAAGGTAAAATGACAAAAACCCAGCTTAGACTACTAAATTCAAAAAGCGGTTATGTACAGCAGAAGGTAATATATTTTCCCAGGAGTCCCATCATATAAATAGCTGATTATACCAATAGAAAAGCCGCCTGCATAATTTCAAGAGAGCAGAAAGAATCTATAGAGCAGTTATGCACATAATGCCTGTAAGAATGTCTGGGTTCCTAGTTTGTGGGTTGTGAACCCTTTTTGAAAGTGGATATAAATCCAGGTGAGTTTTTTTCACATTTCTCATCTCGCTGAGCTACCACAGCAAACACAGTTTTCAAAGAGACTGTTGCAGAACAGGAACAGAGGGGAAATGAAATCCTTCTGAATATTAATAAGTAACAGAGCAGAATTTCTCGCATACTATAAAATTCCAGAGTAGCTTAGTAAGGCTTCTCTATCTTATGATGTTTAATTACCACATATGGAAACAGTTGGAGGAGGGGTACAATTCCTGTTAACATAAACTGAAACTCAAATCACAAAAGCATCTAAGATCCAGGGTAAGGTAGACACAGTAGTTTTTCGTTATTTGCTAGAGTCACCTTCTGAGGAAACCACGAATTTCAAACCTGAAAATATTAAATGAGTGTGCTTATGGGAAAACAGGAGTTGGGGGAACTGCTTCTGAAACTCAACTGTGGGAAATACAGGGGAAAGATGCAGGTTGCTCGTAATGCATACCAAAGTCATAGGAGTCATCACCAAATAAATGAAACTGACTTCTAAGTGTGTGGTCAGACGTGGCATTTATCAGTTCAGGGGCCATTTTTGGACTGTCCCGACAAGATTTTGGTTTTCCATACCTTTTTTAGACTAAATTGCTAAAATCAGGACTGAATTCTCAGCCCATGTCAAATCGTTAGCCTATTTCAGAAAGTGAGAATGAGCAAGTAGACTATTTGGGTATACACCCCATTTCCTCCTACCCAAAGACAGACTTTGTTGTGGGTCTTGTGCTTAGGAAGGTAAGAATGCCACTACGGAGGGGAGAAGAGAGAACCAAAGGGAAGACCCAACAGAAGTTCTTCTTCTTCTTCTTCTTCTTCTTCTTCTTCTTCTTCTTCTTCTTCTTCTTCTTCTTCTTCTTCTTCTTCTTCTTCCATTCCTGCAAGAAGGACAATGTATCCTCCATTTTTCTTTGACAATGCACAAAGAAAGCATTTCCTTTCACTAAAAGGGAACTTTTGCACAAACCTGGCACTGTGCTTCAGCAGCCTTAGAGCAAACAGCACAGCACCACCTATCAGTCTTCTGCAAGAATGGCTAAGGTGTGGTTGATTGGGGTATGGCTTAGTTACACCTTTTGGATGGCATAGTCCCCTTACCCAAACAATTACTTGTGTCGCCATCAGTTTTGCCATTGGCACTGCACAACTTCATTGTGGGACACATGCCACCATGGATGTCCTGGGAGGAGATGAAGTCAAATCCATTTCCTGGCCACTATCTTCATTACCATGGATTCTGATCTCCTCACACAGTCCCTCCTTTCACTGAGTTCTTCCCCATTGCACACTGCTTTGAAAATTGCATATTTGTAGAAAATTGCAATTACAAAGAAAAAGAAATTGAGACCTGGCCTTCAAGAAGCTTTACTATGTGGTAGATGTGGAACTGAAGTTGTGCTTGGATAGATACAGGATGGAAGGGGAGAAGACACAAATAGTGAATGATTAGTAATGCCAACAAGGGAATTATTGCTCTGATGTCATAGCAAGAAAATACAGACGGTGGAGTTTGACTCTCCCGCCCCATGAAGGCAAGATTTGAATGGTGAGATTACATCCAATCGCTGACCATAGAGGGAGAGAAATTTGGTGAGTAGTGGAGAGAGTTCCCCCTTGCCAAGCGTGAGAAAAATGAGGAGTGAGAATGAGCAAGTCCAAATGGAGTCCATCTTATGGTAAAAATGTGGAAATGGCCAGAATACATACTCAATTCTCATTCCTCCCAATATGGGTTATCCCTACAGTGTCTGGCTGTGCTCTGATCTCAGGCTCTTCAAGGAGCAGCAAATCAGTAATGCTAGAACTCAGAACATAGGTCAGAAATACTGTGCTTGAATTCAAAATTGTAAAAGGTGCCAGAATTATCAGTTAAAAATGGTAAGCAGTTCTAGCCCCCCACATACGACAGAAGAAAATATGCCCTAAGGTGCTGTGTCTGCTTCATATTTGTGAATGTGCAAGCTGTAGATGCCAGGATCTCTACAATTCTGCTGTCACAGACAACCACACTCATAGCATCATGAATAATGCAAGATAACTGTACTCATGACAGTTATAGCAAAGGTAATGCTAGTAGATTTCTATCCTTCTTCTTATGGGGACCATTCTCATTGGGAAGATTTGAACTGAGGAATTAACATCACTTATCTGTAGTAAGACTTTCCATATAGTTGGTATGTGATGCATTCACGGAGAGAGTAAATGAATTGAACTGAATCCTTTGGAAAGAAATATTTTTAAAAAACTTTTTAAAGTTTCTCAACTGTCGTAGTATACTCCATGAGAAATAACTTTCCGCCCCATAGGGCAACAAGTGAAGGAGTAAGGAAGTGACTTCAGGTAATCGTACCAAAGAAGTCCTGAGACAACATAATTTCCTATATTTACCAGGCAGCAACATAGAAGGAACAAAAATAGCTCGAGACACCTATACAATATCTACACTCAGATAGAGCTGGAAGGGGATGGGATAAGACGTTCAGGTCAGCGTGGGGGTGATCTGCCACAGTGCATACCTGTGCTGAACACAGCAGATCCAGACAGTCCAAACAGGTACGTGGGGTGCAGGGGGCTGGGGGGTGGTCCACACCTCTGGGTGGGGGTGGGCTCCCAGAAGGACCCTGCTGGCTGCTGCCAGCTTCATTGAGGCAGTGGCAGCCAGCGGGACCAAGATGCCACTGCAACTGGGCTGCCAGCCAGTGGGTCAATAGTGGCCAATGGTGGCAGCCCGTGGTGAGCTGTTCGGCCTCTGCAGCAGCAATCCAGGTCGGTACACACAGGGGACAGTTCGACCATTCACACCTTGGCTGGTAAGGGACACGTTAGGAACAAGTCCCTTACTGGCCAAAGCAAATGGTCAAACTGTCCCCCATATGTACCAGCCTTAGCGCACTTAATATCTTGGTTCTCCAACTGGTCATTAGGAACACTTTCAAGTTTCACTGTACCAGAACTATTGGGATTGCCATGACACATCTGTGGCAATCCCAACAAAGTGCCACAATATTCAGGTGAAAACCTGCTATATCCTGTTTCAGAAAACCCCAGCTCTGAACTCAGTGTTTCCTGAAATAGCACCATATCTGCCACTGAGAGCCACTACCTTGAACGTAACAACCGCACATGTGCAGGGCCTGAAAAAATGCAGCCAGACATGTGCAATTGTGACAATCACACATTTACAAGTATTTCACACCATCAAAATAATCAGATGCACACATCACTATGTTTCTCAAGGAGAATGCCAGCCGTATGCTGTTTAAGCATGAAGCTATTATTCCAGAGGGGCTTTACTCCAGAATATCCCTCGTTAGCATGATTTTCGGGTTTCATCTGAGGGTGACCATAGTTACCAAAAAAGGTAACTGATCAGAGCCACAGCAAAATGTCAGAGGCCCAGCATGCATTTCTTTTGATTCCCTGTAGTTCTTTACTGCTGGAGAGTATTTTGAAGCTGGAAAGCTAACTTCCAGATCTACTACCAATATTGTTCCACATTCATTTTTTGATTGGGGTATATTCTGCCACATTATATGAGATCAGCTGACATGCTATGATAGAAGCTAATGCACCATGCTAGAAATGTGAATTTAAAACAATAAACCATTTGTCATTTGATTCATTAATCAGTGTGGCTGTTTCCAAGAATAGAAATGACATTTGAGGAAATGAGAAGCTGTATTAGGTAAAGTGCCACAGAATAATTTTTAAGCACTCAGCACTACTTGAATACATTTGCCCATAATATTCAAAACAAGGCCAACATTTTTTTTCCTCTTAACTGCAAGAGCAGTTAGTTCTATTTCAGTGCCTTGAAGGTTAACAGTCAAATCTGGAGGAAAGGATAGAGCTGGTTTACAATGGAAAGAAGAGATTCAGAATACACAACAATTACTTGTGTTTCTCTAACCGCAAAAGCAGTTCAACGCTGTAAAGGTTTGCGGTCAAATTTTTATAAGTTTTTAAAAAAGTTTTTAATTAGGTTAGCAAACATTGCTTGGGAGGTGTTTGGGAGAACAATTTGCCCAGTTCAGTCACCCCAGTAAACTATAGGCTTCTGCTTTGTATTTTGACACAAACACCACAGCAACACAATGGAACCAAGGTTCCTGCAATTTGTAGCATGCATTGATTGCCCTGTGGTTGTTTGCCCTTTTGTGAGAGCCTTGTGGAAGGAAACACTTCCAAAATAGGCAAAAGGCAGTCTTGTGATACTACATTTAATTGCTAAACTTATGATGAAGGCAATATCATGCAGCAGGACCTGATATTACCCCACGTAGATAAATACGGTGCTTCAGGAAAACAGAAAAGGGAGGGAAAGAATGTGTGCATTAGAGAAAGAAACAGAGGCATCTGCTTCATCTACTGGTGAAGCTTCAGTTGACATAGGGTCAGTAAGGGACAGAGTGTGGACAAATGGCTGTTTCCAGATGTACCTCCCTCTGAAAGGAGTGATGAATGTGAGAAGAACTATGAAGCCATGTCTCTTAGAATATTGGAGGACAGAAGAGCTTACCATGCAATGGTCCATGGGGTCACAGAGAATCAGACATGACCATGTGACTGAACAACAGCAAATAAACCTTTCAGAAGCTTGAGTATGGGATCAATGTGTGGATCATCACATCACAGGGCTGGCATTGTCTTTGCACTATATAGTGATGTGCACATCCAGGTATTTGGTTGGTGTGAAATACCCAGAAGTGTGCAATTGACACCTTTGCACATGTGCAGCCATCTTTTCTGGCCCCACACATCTATGGTGGCCACCTTCAAGACAGTGGCTTCCACTGGCAGCATTCAGTGTCAATTTTCCTGAAATAGGATATAGAGGATTTCACCCTGGTATCACAGTGCTATGTTATAGCCAAGCCATAATTGAACTATTTATCTCCCGTCTGAATTAGGACTAAACACTATGTATACCTACAGATAAAAGTATTATGTTCTTAGATTGTACAGGTTCTATTGGAAGATTGTACCATTCATACATTTTCCATATGCATTTTGGTATTTGTTTTATTTGCTTTTTAACAAAAAAAAAATACTACTGGTTGTGACAACCACAAAAGTAGTTTAGTCCTCAATATATATATGCTGGATGGTGGATAGTGGGAGTGGCTGGCTGCAACTCAAAGGGAGGGGGAAGAGTGTTCCTTGTTAGAGCCAATCAGAGTGTACCAGCATACCAAGGGGAGACTATAAAAGGCCACCCAGCGGGGGCTGGTGGTACTTTCCTGGATTAACTCAATGAGAGTGGGCAGGGAGAAATGGGCTTGTGCTAACCACTTACCTGAGGGGAGTGTAATTAGGGAGTCCTGAGATTGTGATTTAGAGACAGACTTAATTAGTAAAATAGAAATGTCCATACCACACAGCATTATATGAATAACGTGTGGAGATCTGAGATTCTGAAAGACATGATATTTACCTCACTTTATCATTATTAGAGTTCCAGACTGTTGCCTATTCTTGTGTGTCGTTACAATAAATCAACTATTATTCAGTTCTCCTTAAAGAGTGTCTGAGTGCCAGTTTAGCCTCGAAGCATTTACAAAGTAGCTTATAGTGGAGGCACTGTGACTTTAAGAGGGAAAGGAACATATTGGCGAAGTTCCAGCAGCTAGCTGGAAGGGAGCCTTCTTGTTTATATTCAAGAAACAAGAAGGGGTAGAATGTATGTGATCCCTGCCAGTTCTAGGCCAAAGTATTTAGGATCAGGGAGATTCTGGGTAAGATACCAAGTGGCCAGAAAGCATTGGACAGTGGGTCACCACACCACTGTAGTTCCAACTACAGCAGCTCACTGACTCACAGGTTCCATGATATTTCAGTCAAATAGCCTGTGGCTGGATAGAATCCATACATCACCTGGACTGGAAGCCTCTTAGCAAGATATGCAGGAATAGGAGGTATACCAGGATTCTTACTATTTATTTAAAATATTTCTATACCATTCCCCATTTGAAAACAAACTTGAAGCACCTCACAAAACATTAGTAAAAGCAGGTACTGTAAGTGCTCTTGCAGTGTGCATAGTGTAAAGCAGCCAGCAGATTTCAAATGCAGATGAACTTTGGGAGTGGAAAACACTGCATAATTCTCTTCATGGCCTACAGACCTCTGTCACACAAATCAAATGTTTTCATGGCACTTGACTTTAGGGTATAGAAGCTGTCACCAAGAGCTGCTACAATGGTAAACATAGAAAACAGACTTTCTACAATAGAGCTGCTAATTGTATTCTGGTTTCTATCCTCATGTCATTGTTTCTTTACCATTTGTTCTTTCTTAGCCACATCTATCCTTTGCATGTTTGAAGAATTCACAATCTACAATAAAAATACATTTGTGGCATTTACATCCCATCTTTCCTCAAAGAGAATATTTTAGATTTGCTTGGACCAAGGCCATCCACTTTGTTTTCATACCCAGATAAGGACTTGAAGCCTAGCATCATCCACAAGCACACTGATGGAATGAGTTGCAGTAAATGCTCCAGGCCAATCACACCAAGACAGAGGTGGTGTGGGAAGGGTGTGCTGACCGTGGTCTATAATTGCCCTGTCCCAGTCATCTGAACAATAAGAGGAGCCCTGCTGGATCAGGCCACAGCCTATCTAATCCCAGTCTTCTGCCTCATACAGTGGCCCACCAGTCGCTTCTGGGCATCTCAAGCAGAAAATAGGCTCCCTTTTCCCCTAAAGGCATTATGCTTGTCTCTCCAACCTGGAGGCAGTATCTAAGTGCCCATTCTAGATACACCTGTCCTCAATGAATTTGTCTAATCCTTTCTTATAGCTATCCAGTCTGGTTGCTGTCACCACCCCTTCTAGGATGTGTACCAGGCCATTTTCCAGAGCTAGTACAGGATCTGATATAGGGCCTGGACCACTTCTGCCACCACTGTCTGTCTGCACAGTAGCAACAGGAATGGGCACCCCACAAGAAACATCAGCTCTCCTGCTGCTTAGGTGTCATTACACACCCAAGAGTTAGCCAAGCCAGGCCTCCATCGGGGTGTGTTGGAATGCAGACCTTACAGTTCCAGAACACATCTGGCACAGACTCTTGGAATTGTGCAGATGTTGCTGTAAGATCTAGGCATCGTATATTAACATTTTATCAGTTTGAGGAAAGGACTTCCAAAAATGCTTTCCTGCGTGAAACCAATGGGATTTAACAGTGGTTAAACTTCAGCATACATAAATGGCATAAATAAACTGATACGATCCTGATATTTATGGATTATTTATAATAGCCTATACTTTCACAAGTAATACCCTTACTCCAGTAAGAAAAATGTATTAGTACAAAACTTTTGCAGGAACAGATTCCTAACCAGAAAATACATTAAGGTCCCTATGTTACTTTGTTTTTAATGTTCGCATTGTCAAAAGAGAAGATACTAATAACGATTTATGAAAACTCATACATCATATTGTCAGTTTAATAGCTGATTGTGTCTTTTTGGGAAAGTGTATTCTATGTAGTTTTAAAATGTCAGTTTATTCCTATTCAAAATTATTACTGAAATCTGTGAGAGGTAATAAACTCGTACCAGGAATCTAACAGGTGACTGAGGTTTTTTCTCCTTTTCAAGAAGAGAAGTCTGTACATTCTAATCTTTCCATTCCAGATACATTAGGAACTGAAGAAGCTGCTCAGAGGATTCTGGGCTAATGCCACAACCTGCAGGGAAATATATTTACTTTCCTTCCTCAGCATCCTACTCATAGGAAAAGGTCAGGTATGTCAATGATGGTTAAGGCATTAAAGGAGATGTGAGTTTGCGTGCTGCCAGACAGTACAAGAAAGCGGTGGCTTTCTCTACAAAACAACTAGGAAAAAAAAAGTCTAGATTGCTTTCAAGACAATCTTAACTTTTTATTTCACTGCTACAACATCACCTTAAGGGTGCCTCCAGTTGTGGGTTAAAAGCCACGCTTCTCCTGGGACTATACTGGAAATTCCCAATATAGTCCTGGGATAGTCAATCGAAATTCCGGTCTATCAGTAATTCT
This sequence comes from Aspidoscelis marmoratus, assembly GCA_014337955.1. Classification (NCBI taxonomy): domain Eukaryota; kingdom Metazoa; phylum Chordata; class Lepidosauria; order Squamata; family Teiidae; genus Aspidoscelis; species Aspidoscelis marmoratus. Next base: position 25,283,317 of record MTQE01002208.1, on the reverse strand, counting down.
TTCATTTTCACTTCCCAGGGAAGTGAAGATGGGGAATAGATCCACCTCTACTTCGGGATTCCAAATCTATTCCTAACTTAGGGAAGTGCTAGTGAGGTACAAATTGCCTTCATTATGGAGGTGATTGTGGAGTCACGGCCATGGTGCCTGTGTGGCACCGTTGCCATGGTGACGGAGTGACCCGGTGGTAACCGCATGTGCACTGCCCCTCTCCAGGCTCCATTTCAACATTCTTCCACCAGAGTAGCTTTGTTTTTTGTTAAGGCTGCTCTACTTGGGAAATCATTCATTGAGTTGAATGGGGTGCCTCGTAAGGGTGATGGGGACAAATAATGACAATATTTTATTTTGTTTGTTTGTTTCAATTGTATCCTTGTATATTTTATGCTTGTATGCTTTATATGATTTTATCTTTTGTAAGCTTGAAACTTGATATGGTCACGGTCAGATGACTAATCAATAAAGTTCATTTCATTCTTCCACCAGGAAGACGTGTGAGCAGAACCGCACCGGAACCCAGTGGAGAGGGAACTCCCGCATGCCTGGAGACATGTCTGGTTAAGACACAGCTCTGAGTAATGGGGAGGGACCTGCAGGACACCACCACCCCCGCAAATCTTCACCTTTTTGCCAAGTGCAAAATAGCTTAATGTTGGATTTCCGGTAATGCCAGTTACTTATCACCATCTGTAGGCTCCTTACATTTTTTATCCTGTTCCAAATATCTGGATAATAGCAACGTGTGTGGAGGAGGAAGAGAGGAGAGGTTCTGTGTCTGATCAAAGCTTTACTCTTGCTCTATCTTTACAGTGCTCTACTGAGCACTTAGGGCTGGATGCCTGCTGGCTGAGTGTGGAGTCGTGGGCCCTTTCCGCACTAGGCCTTATTCTGGAATGTATCTCAGGATAGGGGTCTGTTGTCCACATGTTAATGCAGGCTATGGTAGGCCTTACCTGGGGTCTACCATAGTCTGCACTAGGATGCGGACAACAGGCCTTTATCCTGGGATATATTTAAAAATAAGGCCAAGTGCGGAAAGGCCCATGTAGTCCCCATAGTCTCCCAGCACGCCTACTGTGTCATGAATGAGCAGGTTGTGTGAATCCTTCACACTCATGGTTATACTGAAGCTGAGGTGACTACTGCAACACCTTGCTGCTCTTTTCAAATAACTAGCTAAAAGCCATTTACCACAAGTTGTCATTCTGTTAGAGAGCTCTAGATGAGGAGTATGGATAATAGATGTCTCTGGCATCTTATTTACTGTTTGATACACAGATTAAGAGGGCAAAGAAGGCTTCTCTCTTTGAAAATAATTTTTATGTGTGTCAAATTTCTTCCATCCTCTTCTCAGAACAGCTGACATAGGCGAAGCAGGGATGAACCTTGATTTATTGCCTATTTCTTTCTTCAGTTGCACTGTGTTCCAAGAAGTAATAAATGTACCTTTTCTTTCCTAAGGTCCTGCTTGCTCATGATAATCACTTTAACCATCTGCTGTCTTGGCAAGTAATCTGAATAGGCTATTGGGCAGGCACCTGGATGTTCCAGGTAAGCTTTGGGTCAGGATCGGGGAGAGTTAGGTTGTTTGTGGTGCACAATTGTGTGTACCACAGCTAGTTTGCAATTTGTTAACATCTGGGCAGGCAGGGGTCATTTGTAGGCTGTAAATGCCTTCTAGATGCACCTGCCCAGATGTTAACTAATTGCACACTAAGAGGCCAAGTGTGAGTTGGCCTCTAGACACTATGCTCCTCTTGATACATCCAAGGATGGTGTTTGCCTTTCTTGCAGCTGCAGCATTCACTTTATATGTTCAGATGACTGGTGAAGACTAGTGTTACCTCGCCTTTGGCTGCAGGATCAATATGCTTTTTAAAAATCTGTTATTATTGTGATTTTTATTGTGACCCACCCTGAGACCTTTGGGTACCAAGCAGAAGCTTAGTTACCTAGAAGCTCATCTTTAGAGACATCCTGCCTGCTCTATCAGAGGAAGTCATTGATAGTCTAATTGTCCATCATCAGTCATTGCAAGCTGAAGCCTTCTGCATCAGGGGTTAAGTGTATATTCTGTGGCCTTCAATTCCAGAGTTTAACTATGAATGAAAAGGTGGTGGTGGTTGTTTTGTCTGACCTGACTCAGTTTCACTGGGTTACCTTTTGTCTGGGTTGTGGAAGAGGGACAAAAGAGGTTCTCCTTATTCACTCTGGCCACCTAACAAGGTCACCCCTCATTAAGGAGGGGTATGTATGGCTGTTTTGAGGCAGTTTTGAATTTTGGGCCCCTCTGGGGCCTGAATTGCTCTGGCTCTGCAGCTCTCATGTACAGGTACCTCTGTTATAAAACATTCCAAAGGCTTTTTTAAGCTTACCGTTCCTCACTAATGCATAGTTTTAAAGACTTGGCAATATTTAAGTGTGGATCTTTAGCTTATTACCATAAACACTTAACAGTTTACCTCCTCAGCCATTTACAGCAATGCCGTACAGAACCCACAAGCTACTGCTAGGTAAGAGGAGCCTCATAGCACGAAGTTCTGCAATTTGCTGAAAAAAGATGCCCGGTTCTGCCTCCAGACAATTTCACACAAAAAAACACTGTAAATAAAACAGCACAATCTGTCTAAACACAAGCCCCACACACAATTAGTGTCTTTCAGTGTACAATGGTTTCTGGCAATATTCTTTGCAAATCCATAGCTCTGTGTAATTGTAGATTCACGGTTCCAGTCAACACTCATTAAAACAATTTTTCCCCTACCTTTTCCCACCCTGTTTGATTTGTCTCCCTGCCTGAACAGTTCTGGAGTCTGAAAAGCTTGAATAAGTTCTTGTTAGTTTTGAAATTTGCCATCTGGGAAAGGATTTTAATCTGTTTCGTTCTGTTTTTGGAGCATCACAACAGCTATTCACACGTAAGTTGAAGTTTTTGGCTTGTGAAACGCAAATGAATATTTGCATAGCTGGAAACAATCGCAACAATAAAGTCACATCCCTATCCCACAGGGGAATTCACACTTCTTATTCTTGCCAGTTCTGTGATGGATTTTAGCAAACTTAGGGACAAACAGACTGAACTTCTGCACTCAAGCCACTGCAGATGATTACCTAAGCCAGATTTTGCTTTCGCAGTTCTAATCTTTGTGGCCTTTCCACACTTGCTCCTGTGGGACAGCTGTAGGCCACTCTTACATGGAGCATACACACTGTGCAGAGCAGCTTCTATTCCAGAAGGGGCTGTTTATGTATTAGAGTATTCTCTGGGTACACCACAAAAAGGTGCACCACAGCTATACTACTATCTTGTCTGCTCGATTTGCACCTCTTTGAGGTAAACGGACAATGAGATGGGGCGGTACAGCCACAGTTGCAAACTGCATCACTCAGATGCTGTGGTGAGGTGATTGAGGCAATTGCACTTACCCAGCACATGGGGAAGCACTTGGTAAGTTTTGGATGTATCAGACATCAGAAAGTGCAAACGCCTGATGCATCCTAGGAATGAGCCAGCCTCTGCACCAGTTGAAGGTGTGAAAAGGCTCTTTTGCAGCCTTATTTTTTTATTGCATTTACTTCCCGACCTTTATCAAACACGCCTAACATGGATTGCATAATAAAAATTTACAGTAAAGTTATTATTTTTTAAATGACGGAGTTTCTAGAACGCTGTTACAACTCCTGCAAATAAATGGGAGGTTTAACCAATTTACTGAGAGATCTTCTCTGCTTTTCTGTTCTAAACTGCAAACCACGCTTCACCTTTGTTCCATCATCGGCTGGCCATGGAAACCAAAGGCCTGGCCCTTTTCTTCACTTACTTCTTCTTCCAGATCAGTGGGTCTGGTTTGTTGATCCAGACTCCAGAGACAAAGGGGCAGGGTCAGCACTAATTGTGCTGATCTGCATTAACCCATGCGGTGATGGGAGCTTTGCAGCTGCACCCCCATGCCTTGGGGCCGGGGGATGTTTTTTGGTAGGGCACTATGATGCACCACTGAAAAGCACCCCCAGAATACATAGGTTTACCATCTGTATGCCTCCCATGTTCCAGAACAAGGCCCTGGTCCCCATGGGGGACCTGATTAAATGGGTTCACAAGAGATCCAGATTAAGGACCTCTTAATCCAGATCAGGCTCCATCTAATGTAGATGGAGTCAGAACGGGGTGGGGGGGGTGGGGGACGGACTCCTTGATCCACATTAACATGTAAATAGGAGGCCTAGAATGCAGACTACGCAGGCCGTTAATCCGGAAAGGGCCCAAATTTGTTTGTGTTATAGAAGTCAAAGTAACTGTCAAACTACCATTCAACCCCTCTGTACCATGGGGTTGCATCCATAACTCAATGGTAAGCAGAAGATATATGTAGATTAGAACTGAAAGGGTTCTCTTGAACAGTGAGGGAGAAAGAAAAGGGAGTGATCAGCAAGAGTGCAGGTGTGTTTCTGCTCTTACACTGAGTGAGGCAGGTGTTCCATGCAGGTGCACTAGTCCTCCATCAATCAGCATTTTTCAGCAAGCCGGCTCATACAAAGGGATCGGTCTGGTGGAATGCTTTAGGGACATGAGCAACTATTACCTTAGTAAGCTTCTAAGAATTAACTGGGTCAGACAAGGAAAGGACAGAGTGATGAATTCTGTTTAAGTGGTCAAGAGAGTCTCAGAGCACCTTCACTGCCCCCCGCCCACTAGTTGTGCAGACTAGGCAGCTCAATGCTTTTTCTATGATTGCAAGTAAAGGAAACAAAGAGATCTCTCTGTCTTGTCACTTTCAGGTGATGCAGAGTAAGGCTTTAATAGTGAACATCATTAGTCTAGGCCTCCTGGAAATGTCTGTTGCCAGAAGAGTTTTTTTTACATCAAAGTGAAGCTTCTAACTGGGAAAAGGAAAGGGAAGATGTTTCAGAGGCAGGGATTCATGGAAGTGATGGATTCACTCCAGAATGGCTGGATACCTCAGTCTTTTCTCTGAACATGCAGAAATACGTTGGGGAAAATAAGCAAACTCGACTCCAAAAAGAGGACTGAGTCCTGTTTTCATCAGGGCTTTTTTCCTCTGGATTTAGGCTGGATAGTCCTCATAAAATCCAGGAATAAGGAATTGCATGGGGACTCCTGGATGCCGAGTTCAGATTAATTACTAAGTCATGGAGACGGTCCTTCCCAAATTCAAATTGAATTTGGATTAAAATGCCCATGGGGACACACCCTAAATGTGTTATTTTGCATAACTGCTGCTGCAGTATATCAGGTACCCATTATTTACATTTATAATCCGTCTTTCTCCAAAGGCTATCCAAGTGTGCATCCCCATGCTGAAAATAGTCCAAGGTGATTGTGAGGTCACCACGGGAGCATCTCCATGTAAACCGGCTACATGTGAGACAATACATCTCAAAAAAAAAAAAGTGCTCTCATTCTGAAATAGGGAGCTAGCATGTATTGTCCTGTGATCATGGGAATGCTCTTTCCCAGGTTATTTGGGGCAGAGCTTGGTGGCCACAGTATTAGCAGGCAGGGTTTCGCCTCTGCTCCCTGTTCCTGCCGTGAGCACTGTGATCAGCAGCCGCTTGGGGATTTCTTTAAATAAAGTGTCTTTCCGGCTACATTTATTACACCCCCCCCCTTCCCTGATAGCAAGCTATGCATGAGTAATTTTGAGCTGGTTGCGAGTGGGGGTGCCTGCTGTCATGCCCACTGTCATGCGGATGTGCAGCCAAGGAAAGGAATGATCTGCTTTTAGTTATGCTTTTAACAATATGTTATAACTTTTGGTTATGCTTTTAACTGTGGCGGCCAAGGAAAGGAATGAAGTGTGTTGTGTTCATGGAGGTGCAACTGAGGTGTTTGCCTATCACCGCTGCAGTGGGCGGGACGGGTTATGGTGACATCCACCCGGCTTCCTATTAGGGGAGAGGGTGGGTGGGGAGAAAAAGATGTGGGTTCACGCTGCGGCTTGCATGGGGCCAGGCACATACGATTTGAATCCGCATTGCTCAAAACCACATGGGGATGCTTTATTGCAAGTTACAACATGGATTCTTATGACACAGATCACAAGCGAAGCAACTGGCTTGCATGGGGACACGGCCCAAGAAAGAAATGAAAAAGTGGACCCAAACCCATAAAATCCCCCAAACTATTTAAAATTAAGACAAAGCAGTGCATGGTTTCTCAGCCCCTATAATTATAGACTGTACATATGAGCTCAGCTCAGTTGATCTATACAAATAGTGTTGAGCTTTTTCTTCAAAGTAAATGTGCTGAGAATGCTTCAGAAATGGGGCTCAAAGGAAAGAAGCCTTAGTAATTCTCCCTTTTGTACTTGAACAGCTTTGCAAAGGAAAAGCATGAAGCATACACTGCAGAACAGTATTCAGTTATATTACATTGTAAAGAAAATTGTGCCACATCATGAAAGAAACAGATGCTTTCACTAAAGATTCCCTTGTGTTATCAGTGATATCAGAAGTCTACAAACTGTATGTACTATTTAGGTCAGGGGAGGAATGGCTTTGCACTGCAGAAAGCAAACCTGGGGCGCGTCTTCATGGCATGTGTTATTTCAGTTTAAAGAATT
>MTQE01002208.1:25205195-25245582 GCA_014337955.1 Aspidoscelis marmoratus | reverse complement strand
CTCTGCAGGCTGGGAGGCAGAACAGAAGGGGTGATAGCTTCAAAACATCTAACACCCCTTCTCCTCACCTGTCTCTTCTGCCTCCCAATGCCATATCTCCCCCTGCCCATCACCACTGTAATAATAGCCTTCTCCCTCCTATCTGGCCTCGACACATGATCCCATCCACTCACACACACGTACACACACACACAAAGATATAAAACAGTAATAAAGGTGTGGCACATTCACTCATCAACACACACATACAGCACACTCATACAACACACACACAAACTGCACAAACACACACAGCATACACTGCCCTCTCTGTTTTAATATGCAATTAAAACAAAGATTCTAAAAACACACACACCACTCCCAGGTAAAAAAAAAAAAACTCCCACAATATGAGTGGGCAGGACAAACACTCAGCCCAGCAGCCAGCCAGTAGACCTTGTTTCGGAACACGCTTCACATTCAGAAACACTGGAGGACCCATTTCGGCAGTGCGCCAAAGTGTGCTCCTGAAATGGGTCCTTGGAGGCTTTGAGGCTAGAAACCTTTGTTCCTAGCCCTTGGAGCCTTCAGGACTGGATCAGGGACTATTCCAGACTACACCTTTCTGTGGTTTGAATCTGTGGGCCTGGATGGTCCAGACACATTGGTTCAGACCATAGATTTTTCAATGCAGAGAAGCCCATTCTATCATTATCCACTCAAAATTTCAGCAAACCAGAATCTGGCTTATCCATTTGCAGTACAGGACAACACAGCTCATCTGGCCTTCACATGCTATCTTTGGATGGTTAGCTTGATTGATAATATAAACAAATAAAATATTGGAAAGTCCAGAGAAGCTTACAATTAGATGATATCAGAAAGTTATTTATACCAGTCTTCCTTTTGTTTATCTCTGTTTCATGTCAGTTGATCAAACAGGGTTTGATTAAGAAACAGTAACAAAATAACTAACTGAAGTTAGTGTCACAATTTAAACAACTAATTGCAATCTAGAAGGAAGTGAAAGTATGAAACATGTATTGTTGTATGAAGTGTGAATCATAAATACTGGATACAGTTAACAAATTACTATACTGCCCCCTCATTCCAAAGTTATGCACTGTGTGCTTTGCTAAATATTCTATTTACTAAGATGGTATCCGAAGTAAAACAAATAAGACCTGTTTGTTCCATAGTTATGGGTGTGTCAGCAGCATCAATTCTATCCAAATTAACACAATTCTGTGTATAGGTGTCATGCACAAATGCAATCAGCGATCACTGCAAAAAAATTATGAGCGTGTTTGCATAATTTTCCCTTGTTCATCTGAAATTGTGGCTAACCCCAGTTGAGGCACCATTCATGTTCATGCTGCAAATAAATCTTGCCTAAACTGCACTCAGTGCTCACATTTTGCTATGCACAATTTACCAGGTGGAGTAAAGCCTGTACTATGCATGGCACACGCTTGCCAAAACATGCTGTTAAAAAGCTTTCAGTGGATTAATTTGTCATCTAGTTTTAGGGAGGACTCAAAATTTCTTTAAAAAAAAAGAAATTCAAATGTTGTATAGACATTACAGCATAGCTCAAGAATGGATGTGCTTGTTAATTATAAAGGTTGTAGATGCAGAAGCGTAATCCTGTAAATGCCGTCATACGGACACACGGATTAACTGTGAGGCTTTTCACGACAAGGAAGGTGAATGTCAGAAGCCTTCACAGGAATCCAAAACAAAATTCAGCCAAGGGAATTCACATGGCTTGACTGCGCCTGCACTTGGTCCTAAACCAGATGATGATTATAAATTGGCATGAAGTCTGTTTAGCAGGAGAGAATGGGTAATCTAAGAGGAAAGCACATAGAAGCTCAAAGCAGGTGGAGGCATTAGGTACAGAACTTTTATTACTGCCTTTTATCTTGACGCAAAATATCTTTCAAGGGAGAACTGAGACTTTTAGACAGCATTAGCTTAAAACCAAAGATGGTACTAATATATAATCTGTATGATATTCTGGTAATAGTAACACTAACCTGAATGAAACAGCGAAGAAATAAAGCACCTGCCTATACAGATTTCTGTCTGCCTATACAACTGATCAAGAATTTGACATGCTGATGGAGTTCATTGCTGGAAACACATTTTGCTGGTCAGAGGAAATGCACACTGCATGGAGCCACTTCAGTCCCAGAAACAGCTCTGCATGGGCTGGACCGTGCCCTATAGCTGATAGTCTTGAACTTCTGTGTTCTCAAACATGTATTGTATGTTCCACACAAGTGACTGCTATCAGGTGCAACCTTTTTATACTATAATGTGCCATTTCTGTGATTCAAAAAGTATAATGCATCTGGCACATGAGGAATATCTGCTAGCTGAAAGTATCTGTGTACAAGGAATTGACTATCATAAGAAGAGCTTTTTACAAAATAATATGGAAGATTTGCACATGTTGGTGGGCCTTTCTGCACTTGACGGACTGGTCAAGGCAAGGGGAGTTCCCAGATGGTGTACCACACTACACAGAGCTGTTTCCTAACTAGAAATGGCTCCCTGGAGCATCCCCAAGGCAGTATATGTATAAAGCAGTTAAAACAGGTCCAGGCCTATACTAGCCACTGGACTGGGACAGCCTGGCGAGCTCCCATTTACACTTCTTCTGAGTGGAAGATATGCAGGGAGAGCACGTGACCAGTGGAACATGAGTGATGACACACTGCATTGTCTGGCCTCCACCAGCAATAGCACTGTGCAGACACAGTGGCACCATTGCTAGGGCTCCATGATTGTCACCATCAGGGTGGCTGTTCACACTGTGGGTAAGTTTAGAATGTTCTACCCATCCACAGGTGAGGATGAGTAGTGCTTTGCCTCCCAGTAATAGGAGGAAAAGTGTGAATTCGTTCAGTGTTGCACACCAGCTAGTGCACTAAGACCCCCACTTCCACATGTTAGTCCAGAATACAGGATACATTATTGATACCCTTGATCTGCACAGTGCACTGCCTAATCTAGATCAGGAACCCCCTAATCTGGATTACTGGTAGTCCTCAACATCCAGGACTACTGGCATGTTATTCCAGACCATGTGAGCTTCAGGGCTGGTGTGTAGGGCAGTTTGGACCAGCATTATTTTGCAGACAGCACTGTTCCAGACCATACTTTGCCATGAGCTAAGCCAGAGGGCCTCACTGCTCCAGACCCACTGATTCAGATCATGGCCAGATAAGTGCAGAAAGGCCCTATGTTTATGCAAAGATGTGAATCACTAGGGTGGAGATTTAATGAAAAAAAAAGATTTATATTTGCCATAAATATGTACGTTGCACTACTATATACATGTATGAACAATGAATCACATCATTCTGGCATTTAAAGATGTGCATTGAAATTCAGGAATGTCTGGAGGACCACAGCTTAGTACCCCTGCACTAGAATGACACCATGAAGTGGGTAAACTATTGCAAATGAGAATTCTATCTCAAAGGGCAGCTTCATACCCAACCTCAATGTTCAATTTGGCCTTAATTCTGTGAAAGTAGAATCCTCCAACAGAACTTACAAAAGTCAGCCAAATGCAAAATGCATCTCTTGTACAAATACTTACACTGAGCTTTTCACAGTAACTGTTCTTTGCAAGTAATATAGTGCTGATCATACCAGCTGCGCTGGTCTATGCAGCATCTCATAGCAGAACTGCTAATCTGGCAGAATATTGTGTCTAAAAGCCATGGGAAGGCATTTTAGGTGCATGTGACCTGCTGTTCTTTTTAAGTTAGCTACTTTGCATTTATTTCATTAAGTAGCTCTTGGAAATACTGAACTAATTGAAGAGGTCTATTCCCACTGCAGCCAGTAGTGCATGATTAGTGAACTTCTGGGGAAGAGCATCTGCACTTGGAGGGCATCTGCTGCTGCCTCCAAGCACCCCCCGCCTTCCCAGAAGTTCACTAATGGTGCTCCACACCTAAACCAACATTGATTGAAAGCTTACCTGGAGTGTCTGGGCAGTGGCCATTTGTACCTCTTCTGGTGTTCCAGTGTTGTCTGAGGTGCCACGCAAGCATGCTGGCACCTCAGATGACCATAGACATGACAAAGCATCAGCTTTGTCATAGTGACGGCACTGATGCATGTGCGGTCACGGAGGGCGGCACAACCAAAATGGTGGAGCCCAGAAGAGGACCAGCCCCTGGATCAGTCACAGGTGAGTGACCGATTGCGCGGGGCTGAGTCTGTTAGAGACTAGCACTCACAAGTTGGGTCATCATGCTCCTTTCCCATCCAGGGGAAGTATGAAAGCGTCCCTGGATTAAACCAACGAAACAGGAAATATTCTTCCTTAGACATGCACAGAGGTGCATCATTCATTTCACAATTTCTGCAGTGACTTGCAGTTGCCTGAACCAGAGGTGAACACTCTGATCCACCATAAGCTCTTGGCATGTAACAAGGGCGGCTACGCTGGGCAAGTTCCAGAACTCTCACTCACTTTGTAGCCAGCAAGGGAGGGGGAAGGCTCCATATGTTCCAAATGCCAAGAACAAAAATGTCTGGCCTTTGGAGCCCCCAGGAGCCCTTTTCGGCAGTGCCCTCATGGTCTGGTAAAGTATCCCCTAGTATTCTAGTCTACTGGTAAACAATTCCAGGATGTCACTTTGAGTGTTCTGCTCTGGTCTATGCTCCATTCTGTGGAGACAGAGTATAATTGGAGATGCCAGGACCTCCATTAAACACAACCAGTATGCAGAAGGGAGGGCAGTAGTTGGCTTCTTGGTTCAATCTATAGGCAAGTGCAGAAACAGCTAACTGGGTTCTGATCTGAATTGTTATTTCGTGTTAAATATGTAGACATTGATGTCCTTGTAAACTAGGTTTCTGCTCTGCAGTGTCATTGACTTATTGGCAGTTTGGGACTTGCCAAGACCAGCTGCTGGGAGAGTCTGAGCAGGACAAGATGTGTCCTTATGTATGCCCCGCTTAGGGGCGTCTACATGCAACAGGATGCTGGGCTAGATGTGCCAATGCATCCTTCCAACAGGGTATTCCTTGCGTTCTTGTGCTGACCCTGATGCATGGGGGTTAGAGTCACAGAACACCTAGAGATCTAAGGCTAATCACTGAGTCCTGATTTATCTGGTAGGCATTAGCTGCCTCCTGCTATAATGCACAATATTATTATGCTGTACAGATGTCCCTTGTATAGCATTGTGCAGTCTTCAGGCACAATAGAAATATCCGTAGGCCCTCAGGTTGGCAGCTTCTGCAGACTTTGCTGAAATCATGTACTTTACTGGCAATGACTAGGAAGAGAAGTCTAGGGCATGCTGGTGGTGATAGCGGTATTTGCCAAGCAAATTCTCTCTCAATCACTGCTTACTTTAATTTAAGAATATATTACTTGGTTCCTCAGACTAGTTTGTTAGTTAAGTGGCAGCCATTTCAGAAAGGATGACGCTCCATCTGCACAGTCACCAAGAAAAATTTATGGGGTCTGTAATTCAGCCAGGATCCCTGATTTTGAATTTATTGATGCGGCCATGGGGAGGCTGCATTTGAAAAAAAAACTGTTTTGCAAACAGATCTTTAAGCACTACTAGTCTTGCAGTCTCCACTGAGAAATTTGATATACACTATTTGAAAACACAAAGCATATGAATCTGCTAAACATCTCAGTCGTGGACAGAAGATATTTTGTGGCAGACGTGCTGAAAACCTGCCTTGCCATGCAGCAGTCCACACATAAGGCATCAGTGTCACTCAGTTGTCGAAGATGATATGCATGTAAAGACCAGTTGCTGGGTGCTCTGAGCAAATAGGTTAGTGTCTCATGGGCTTCCATAAGCAATGGGTTGACCACTGTGGGGACAGGCTGCTGGACTCAATAGACCATTGATCGATGGCTACTAAAACTGATGGCTACATACTGACTCTAGGTTGGGAGACAGTCAGGATACCCCTAAAGATTATTTGCAGAGATTTGAGAGCAGGTGAAGGCTTTGCTTTTGTCTTCTGCTTGAGATGCCTAGAAGCAAAGGGTGAGCCACTGTGTGAGACAGGATGCTGGACTAAATGGGCTGTGGCCTGATCCAGCAGGGCATTTCTTATGCGCTTGTATGCATGTGGTTTGATCACACTTATTGTGTTTGGGAACAATATATAATAATATGGCAAACAAATTATCAGCTGTAATAAATCCAGCTAGACATACTGAAGGACAAGAAGGTAACATTTGGCTGCACAGTGTTTGGTGATAGTAGATTCTGGGTGCTTGAAGATTCACTATTCTAATTTTGTCACATGACAGCACAGGTTGCTGTGGTTGTTTACATTTTCCAGCAGTATTTTGTCCTCAATAACTCTCTGAAAAGATTTTTGTATGTATGCTTTTATATTGTCCAGTACAGGTATTTCTTCATCATTAGATGAAGTAATTTCCAAAAGGAAGGAGGAAACAAATAGAAATATTGCAGTTGGTTCTGAGGATTAGCATCTTTATCCAAAGTGTGAGGTATACATCTGGGCAAAATGGTGCTGGTAGGAAGGTAAATGCTCCAAGTGTTCTGAGCTAGAAGCTAGTTTGAAAATTGGAGCTGTCTTCTACTGAGATAGAGGCACGGCTGGGCCCTGGTCACACAAATCTAATTCCATCTGACTGCTTGATTGCTGCTTAGTGTCATCTCAGAAGTATAAAAGACAGGCAATTTCATTCTGGCTAGTATACCAGACCAGCAATTATACTAGGAGCTTCCCTTCTCCATGCTGATGTGGTCCAAGGGGGGGGGGGGTCACCAGCATGCAGCAAGAGAGGCTTCTAGCATGTTTGCTGTGCTGGAATACTGGAATACTGGCCAGTGCGGAATCACCCCCTGTGTCTACTTGAACCACATTGAGGAAAATATGGAGGGAGGATTGCAATTGAACCATGAGCTGATCTGCTTATGTATATGAGTAATGCATGTCTGCTTTTCATTAGAGCAGAGGTCTTCATCCTTTTTTTTTAATTTGATCATGTTTAATGTTTGTTTTTTGTTTTGTCCTAAAGGTGATTTATGTACTCTGATGTCCTGCTTTCCCAGGTTTTCTTGGTTGCCACATATGTTGTCCTGACTTTGGTCTTGTTTTCCTAAAATACACCTGTTTGTTTCTGCTTGACAAAAGAATAAAAAGCAACCAGATGGCTATAATCTGTGTTTCCATTCCGAATGGCATTCTGAATTATATCAAATGCATATTGCCAGTCTATACTGAACCAGGGGAATCTATGAATAGAAGTGTTTTCTTCTTTCCAAATATGTCTTCTGTACTGTACTGGGTTGTTGTTTTTCCTGACCAGCTGCAGCAGCCCTCGGACAAAATCACCCAAAGCGAATGAATACATAATTTCTTTAATTTTGTTTGCCCCTCTTTTATGTGATCACATTACCAGACTGCACAAACAAGCGTTCTGTTTTTCTCTCACTCGTTGTTGCTACAGCTTCTCCCCATTTTAACTTCAAGACCTTTGAGCAAAATGATTTGATGTTAACAGGTGTGTCTTCATAGCTATCTCAACTGTGTTGAAAGGTATCTGGTTAGGTGTATGCACCTACTGCTTCCAGTTCTACCTTCACATGCCACAGTTTTGTCTCTTCTGCCCTTCCCTAAGCTGTATAATCTCTGCTCCTTTATTTGACCATGGGCTCTGTTAACACATCAGGTATCAGAATGAATGCTATTGCTATCACACCTACCGGGCCAGCAAAATATCTAAGCCTGTTTTATTTAGCTTTTTGGTCTTTGTTGTTTTATTCTTTTTTATTTATCTCTTATTTACATCAACAGCTTCGTAAAAGGCTAGTTAAAATTCAAATCATAAATAAAAAAAGAACATGAAAAGTGTCTCACTGGTTCGGATTAACAGTCCCCTCCACCAATCTAAGAGCCTTTTCTTGCAAAGTTTAATTAGAAACCTGTGGAAGGAAGCTCGTAAAGTGTATGATACCAGAACAATAATGCCACCCTGGGTGACCTGTTACTTTTGCTGCAAAGAATATGTTTGAGAATTCATATTGGCCATTGCAGAAATGAAAGTAAAACATCATATGTTTCCTTTTCTTTTACCCATAGACTCAAAACTTGCTGTGTCTGAATTTATTGTTTTTATTATGTTGATTTTAAACTCTCTTACTATAACAATATTTTTATTGCTTTGTGCAATGCCTGGGGATTCCCCCACCCCCAAAAAAGGGTAGTATAAATGTTTTAAAATTGATAAACAGTAAAACAAATGAATAAAGCTTGCAAATAACGAACACTTGCCATTTCAGCTGTCTGGTTTTAACAACACTTGTGGTTGTTTGTTCCTGACCCAAACAAACCCACAACTCAGGGCTCTATGTGTCTGTCAGATGCAGGCCCTCGGAGATGTTTCCATGTAGATTTTATGGGCAATGGAATCAGTAAACAATAGATCTGATCACAGATTTTCACTACCCAGCATAGCAAAGGAATAAGATTCTAAATTGTGGGCTGTAACTGCAGTAGGGATGCAGAAGGACGTTTGCAGTGTTTGTATTGTATGTCTATTGAATAGGACAGGGTGAGCTGAGGCAAAGTGGAGCTACAGGCAGGAATAATACAATCCAGATACTTTCAGTTTATCTGGAGCAAGTTACTCACCACGAATCCTGGGGCCTTTTCGCACTTCCCTTCCCATCCGCTGGATGGGAAAGAGGCACAATCACCTAACGTTGACTAGTGCTCGCACTTCCAAGTTCTAGTCACTCGGTTCCTCACCTGTGATTGATCCCATCTTGACTGCATCGCCCTCAGTGACAGCGCATGCATAAGCACCATTGCCATGATGACACTGACGCTCTGAGCAGCCACAGTCAGGTCAGGAGGTTAGCAGAGCTGCCAGCATGTTTGCACAGCAGCTCCATTGACTTCCCCATCCAGCAGAGGTGCGGATGGTCACCAGCTGGACATGGGGCCTATTCGCACTTGGCCTTTTTCTGGAGTATATCTCAGGATAGGGGTCTGTGGTCCACATGCTAATGCAGACTCTGGCAGACCTCACTTTTGGCCTGCTGAAGCCTGCACTAGCATATGGACAGCAAGTCCCTATTCCAGGATATATTCCAGAATAAAGCCAAGTGCGAATAGGCCCATGATCAGGTAAATTGGGGTAAGGATTGGTAAGCTTGTGGAGGATGACTTCATGCTCCACAGCTAGTTGATAATTAGTCAGCTTCTGGACAGGCAGGGGGCGCTTCTATGTTATAAACGCCTCCTTTAAGTACAGATGCACTTGCCCAGATGTTGCCTGATTATCAACTACAGGCCAAAGTGCGAATTGGCCCCTTGTCTTCTAGTCATTGAAATCCTTTGCTCCTTGATTGTTCCAAAGCCCTTGGATGAAATCAAATATTATGCAGGCAGAGTTCCTTTTATACAACATACAGCTTTAGTAAATGCAGTGTGTAAGCGACTCTTAATTACTATTTGACTCTGCATTGATTGTATTGCATTTTATTCACTGTAAAGATACTTACTTACTTACTTACTTACTTACTTACTTACTTACTTACTTACTTACTTACTTACTTACTTACTTACTTACTTACTTACTTACTTATACATTTCTATCCTACTCTATATCCAGAGGTCTCAGGGCGAGTCAGAATAAATCGCTATAAATACAGGTAAAGATCTCTAACCTGCCCTGCAGTCTTTTCTCCACTCCCCTCAGGCAAGATGGTTCATAGCTTTCTGGCAGCAGCTGGAGGAGGAAAGAGCTACCCCTGGGAGCAAGATGGCAGAGCAACTCAGCCTGCTGTCTCTTCTCCACTTTCCTCAGACAAGATGGTTCACAGCTTTCTCATGGCAGCTGGAGGAGGATCTTTGCTAATTGTAGATGGCTCTGGCAATATGTTGTGACACAAAGTGGAAATGTATTTTTGTGGGGGGGAATACAGTCTGCTCTAAGGACCTGTTCCAGGCTTCTGGGCCAAATTTGGAGGAACGGAATTGAAAGGCAAACAGAGAAAGAGAAAACATAATTTCCTAAGCAAAAGTCTGTTCCGCTGGCAGATAGGCATAACTGGTCATCATTTTGACTTGTGATAATGAACTTGCCTTTGGTAATGGCTGTTTTGTAGCCATTAAGTCTTCTGCCCTCATGTTGTTTTTTGTAATTAATTTTAATAAGACCTTTGTCCTTCCACTTTCATTTATGTGCAAAGCTGTCACATCTCCCAGCCTCAGCCTTTTCTTACACCCAATGAAACACAGCTTATTCTTGTAGGCTTTTGAGACATCTTTGTTCCCGTTCCAGTTAAAATGCATTCATCATGCATATACTGTTTGATCAAAACCAGGCCCACAACACTTAGAATATTGGCAAAGGCTGCATTCTTCTCACACTTCTTAAAAGAATGGTGTGAATTCTATTTTTTTTTCCAGCTGCATCATCTCATGGGAAGTATTACCTTGAGAAGATGTGAGAAATAGCCATCATTATATGTATTGCCTTTCATCCACTATCCTTGCCTCCCAGAATGAGACACAAAGTGGCTTAGATTAATATTTTAGTATTATTCCCTTACCTACAATTAAATAATCAAAGGCCTCTTCAGTGATAACTTAACTAGGAGTGATTCCCATGAGATGTATTTCAGGAGAAATTAATGAAAGGATAGAACTCACTCCCATCATAGCCAAATATTTTCCAAGCTTTGGCCCTCCTGCATGGGACAATATCCTGTACTAGGATAGCATCTAGCAGCCTCCCCTCCACTGGAACTGGGGATGCCTTGCCTCCTGCCAGAGTGCTTTGTCTGCATAGGTGAAGCACTAGGGCAGGATAGGGCATTCAAAATGGTACTCACTGGCTTGCTAAGAGCCCTTGTCAGGGATAGTAGGCCATGTGCAGAGGGCTCATGGCCCCCTGTTCCAGTGTGCAGGGGGGATTTTGACAGCAGAATATTGAAAGCTCCTCTCCCCAAAATGCCAAAGACCAGAAACCTCCATTTCTGGATTTCAGAGGCTCCTGGGTTGACTCTGAAGCTGGCCCAATCTTCAGAGCCATGGGACTTGGGGCAAGTCAGTTCATCCAAATGAGCACATCCCTGTCCCGTTCCAGGATGTGTGTTTCAGGGTGAATTTGAACCTTCACTTCCCTGGGACATAATCCCAGGGAAGTGTAGATGTGGGATGCATTGGGTGTCTGCACTTTGGAACACCTGATATATTTGGAACTTATCCAGCACGTCACTAAGCACTGGGCAAATGTGAATACTTCTATATTAGCAGCATTCATCATGCTGTGGCAAAGGCCATGAACACTGGCTATTGATACAGTGACTGGGCAGTGTGGAGCACAACTGCAACTGCCCCACTCTGCCCCACAGACTATTCACCTGGAAGAGCTTTGAATGGTGCATGTAGCTATGTCCCAGATGCAGCTAGCATGGCTATGGAGCACTTTTTAGTGCTCCACAGCTATCTGGCCAGGGAATGGTCTAGCATGCGCTGAGCCACTTCTAGCACAGAAGCAGTTCCACACAGTGCATCTGGAGCATACTGGAGCATACTGGACCTTCCCCATTGGGCCAAGTGCAAGAATACCCTGAGGCAGGGCAAACCAGTCTGACACAAGATAATTAAAGTAAGTGTGAAAAGAGATTGTGTGCAAAGGCAAATTAGTGAGCAGGAGAGAAGGGCTGACAAGAAATTTGTGTGAAAGAAATCAGAAAGTCTTTATGTTAAAAGCTGTTTTTTATTTTTATTCTTCAGATTTTTATATCTGTGCAAAACACTCACTCAAGCCCCGTGCTTTCTTCTCATTTAACTGATCACATTAGGCTTCTCCTGAGGAGCATTTCGGCCCCAGCTTCCCATAGCCAGCCAATAATGGAGATTTCATATGGGCTCTTCCTGTCTGCTCAGAAGCCTTAAATAAAACGTTTTGCTAAAGATACGGGTGGTTGAACATTTTCTCTTGTCCCAAATTGTAACGTTCAATAATGTTCAGAAAGCAATTCTGTCTTTGCTTCCCGGAGGCATAGTTTATGTATTATGGCACTGAGATATTAAATAGAAAATGTAGCATGGAACAATTAAAAGACAAAGCACAATGTGGCTTAGAGGTGTGATGTTTAAGTGAAATCAAATGTAATATGAAGTACTTCATATACATGTTTTATGGCTCAGTGAAAGATGCTAATTGCTGCTTCCAGGATAGTTCTAGGCATTTGCAGTACTATGTCATGGGTATTGTGAGATGGAATAAGGTGCATCTCTCAGTCAGATTCAGAGATTTTTCAAAGCTGTAATTTATGTTCTCAAACATCATTATTATTATTAGCCAATTATGGTTATGATGATTATGGAAATTTTTTGCATGTGAGAAATCTGTTTATGTGCATACTAGGCATATCAAGTCCACAGGGCTTAATTTGGCCTTAGATTTGATGCTCTATTATCCAACATAGTTGGGTTTGTTCCAATCTGGAAGCTGGCTGATCCAAACAGGGGCCACAGGCATCTCTGGCTGTTTCCACACTTGATAAATAAGGATAAATAAGGAGCAGGTGTATTTTCGCACTTCCCCTCCTGTCCCGTGGATGGGAAAGGAATTCAGTCCACTAACACTGACTAGCGCTCACACTTGTGATCACTAGTCAGTGTTAGCCTACCCCTCCCCACACCCCCGCGATCAAACACTTACCTCTGTTTGATTGCTGGCCGATCCTCTTCAGGGCACCGCCATCTTGAGTGTAGCACCCTCCATGACTGCATGTGCATCAGTGTCATCACTATGACAACGCTGACATTCTGCGCAGTTGCAGTTGTGTGAGGAGGTCAGCGGAGCTGCCAGTGCCCTTGTGCGACAGCTCCAATGACCTCCCTGTCCAGCAGAGGTGCAAATGGTTGCCGGCTGGATACTATCAGGTAAGTTGGGGTAAGGGTTGGTAAGGTTGTGGAGCACAATTTCATGCTCCAATCTAGTCAACAATTAGGCAACTTCTGGCTATGCAGGGGACATATCTAGCATGTCAGTGCCTCCTGCAAGGGCAGATGCACCTGCCCAGATGTTGCCTAATTGTTTACTACAGGCCAGAGTGCAGATTAGCCCCTGGTTTCTGTACACTACCATGAACTACAGCAGAGCCTGTCTGTCCTTGGCACACTTCGTCCACACTGGGATATGGCACCCAGTGTATCCCAGTCCTCCTATGGATCTCTTTAAAGAGGTCCACAATCTGGCCAGCACTTATTCTGGGCATAAAGGAAGTGCAGACAGCATGCCTCCCTGTAGGCTGAAAGATGCTGGGGCAACCTTTTTGATAGCAGTCCAAAAAGTGCTGCCAGACGCATCTTTACAGTCTCCATGCTGCCTTAGATAAATTCATGGAAGGCAGGTGTATCAGTGGCAATTGGAATGGATGCCTAGTGTCTCCAGGTTGGAGAGACAAGCAGGATGCCCAGAAGCAATTGGTGGGCCATTGTGTGAAACAGGAAGCTGAACCAGATGGGCTGTGACCCAACCCAGCTGCGCTTCTCTTCTGAGGGCACTGGAAGGGGCTAGAGTGGGACAAGTCATCTGAATGTGTATGGTCTTTTTCCACTCCAGCAGCAACCCATCCCATCAGTGTCTGAGTTTCTTGTTGCATGGCAGAGTATCCTGCTGTACCATTGAACAATGGAAGTGTGTGTGCAAAGGTCTTTGTTTCCCATCTCATGCTCATTACCAGCAAATCATGCACATAAAATAAGCTATACCTCCTCCTTTTTGAGGAAGGTGCAATTTATAGGCATGCTGGCCCCTCCTGAGTGGATAAAGGCTTCCAAGTTAGCAGGAAATTGGTCAAGAAGCTTTTCTGCTCGGCACTTTGAAAAGTTCAGTCTTTTGTAGAAATATCTGTAATATCTTTTGTTGTTGGACAGAAGAGATTGAAGTTGGCAGACAAGGAAGCCACTTCTGAGAGAGCAAATCCTGCAAAATTTCAAAAAGTCAGCTGAACTTATTTTCCTTCAAGATCAACCATTAAAGCTTTAAGCAGCTAAAAATGATCACTTTATCTCTCATGAAGTGAGGGAGGGTTGAGGGCTTTGCTAAGCCCCTTTAAAGTTAACCGGAGGAGAAAGGAATCTATGTAACAGCAAAGAGCAGCAGCTGCCACATAAGGCCCACTACCAGGGATGAACGGCAGTTCACAGCTTGCCTTTGATCTCCATAATGCCTGACAAACAACATTTTGATCTGACCTGAAAGGACTTCTGGGTCCAATCAAACCCTGTTTTGTCATATGTTAGAGAGATTTAAAAGTGTGCGGAGAATTACATTTGGCCTCTCTAGTGAGCCTCAAGTGCTGCCCACTGTGGACAAGCATTACTGGTTAGAATACTTCCTCTGATTTCTACCTTGATCCGTTAGTCAAAATGGAGCTGATTTACTGATTTGCACTTTCTTCTCCTCATGACTGGAATGTAATATTTCCTACCTACCATTAACTTAGCAACGCTACTTCTGTTTTTATGTCACCCCACAGAGATCCTAATTTGTCTCAAACAACTCTATCCAAACCAGACTGTCTAGCTCATCCAAAACCAACATATGTTCTCTATGGACATGGTCACACAAGTGGTTTAGGTCGGCCTGAGGTCATCCTCAGGTCATGTTACATTATTTTTATTTAATTCATTTTCCAAGCTGGCCTACCCCCGTTAGACTGTCTTAACCTGGAGTCCTGTTTTTAGAGGACTGACAAGGTCTAAGACCATCCTGGCATGTCAGGTTATCTTTGCTTCATCAAGTGTGAGCAGAAGGACAGGCTTAAAGGAGGCTGAACTGTGCTGTGGTGGGTGGTGTTCAGTCCTTCCTTCGGCCAATCAGCACATGTGAAGTTTGTAGGCATCTCCCCTTTTCTCCTCAGTTTATGTATATGATTCCTCTATCTAGCGTTTTTATTCAAATTTATTTTTTTAAAAATTAATCACATGGAGAAGAAAAAGACATAAAAAAGGAAGGGGGCATGGAAGGGGGAGATCAGGCTTTAAAAAGAACTGCAAACACACATCCTTGCCTCTCTTGAGTGACAGAACGGCATCCAATAAGAAAGGAGATAGATTTGACTCAGTAAAAGGGGTGGAGAGCCAAGAGTTCCATGGAGGACCAGGCCAATGGTGCAGAAAGATGTGACCAATGCAACCCAAGGTGGGGACAGCCTGAAGACAACCTATAATGATCCAGGTGTGACCAGCACTGGTACAACCTCAGTTCAAATTAATGAATAGGCTATCCTGTCTTAGACTTGTGTGACCAGGGCCTATGTCAAGCCAGGAACCATTAACACTGTGGCATCAAAGCAATAGAAAATGGTTCCATCTGCACACTAGATTTGGGTAGTTCAGTATCCAGGGGCTAGCCTCCTTCCTTCATTACTTCTTTAATCTCACATTCTGGCATCAAGTAAAAGGGATTTGTTACACTTCCTTCCTCATTCCCTGGCTCCAGTTTAATTCATTAGATTTTCCAAAACCCCAGAAGTGAAAGAGACTTGGGCGACACTACTGCTACCCTCAGAAGCACAAGGGACTGTGGCACATGAGAGGGACTGCTCTGTGGTGGCACCATGAGTCAACTATATATGGGGTTTGTTGCCTGGTTAAAACATACCTCTTCACCCAGACCTTTGATTCCTAGTTCCTGTCAATGTAGTCCTGCCAGGGTGGAAGAGAGGGAGGTTAGAAGGGTTATATATTTTTTAACTTGTTTTAGTAATTGTTTTATCGTGTGCTGTGACCTGCGCTGTGACCTCCTGGTGAAAGGCAGGATACAAATACATAAATTAAATATATTTTAAACCAAAGTATTATCAGCCTATACTAGACATCCATACAGGGGAGAATCTAGACTCTAAGTGGACACCCTTCCTCATGATTCAGAAGCAGCCTGGCTCAGTGTGGGACAGGCTGTGAATAATGTGGGCCATGGTGTCCTGCCCTGGTAATAATTAAGGTAATTGTGCAAAGAAAGTTAGACTACCTTTATAAATAGATTTTGTTTTGAAGTGTGGCTGGTTTTGCTTGTTTGTTAGCATTGCCCAGTGCAGCACATGAGATGACACCGGCAGAAAAGGCAATGTCATGGTAAAAGGTGCCAAAATCAGTCACCCTCTCTGCTTATGTAGGAATGCGTAGTATCCTGTGACTATTTTGAAGCTGAATATGTAGAGGGAATGTGCAGAAGGTTTTTGGTACAAATCCTGAAATTGTCCAAAATAGGGCATTTACATGCACAGAAATTCAGCTGACCATAAGATGGGAATACGTGGATGGGTGTGCCATCTTTTCAGTGCTGGCGTGCATGTTTTGGAGTAGACAACAGTGCAGAGTTAGTTGTTCTCCAGAGAGCCCTTTGTCAACGTAGGTCTTAGATTCCACATCCCTCCGGTATGTGACATTGGGTACCTGCCTAGCAGATGTAATGCAACCTAATGAATAGGATGCTTCCCAATAGTAAGCTAATAATTTTTTTCACATATATGCTGCCTCAAAATGGGCTCAGAATTTGGCGAGACTGTTGTGTGTCACCAGTTTATAATTAAAATGTAGTGCTTGAATTTGGATGTATTGTAAGCTTCAATTAGCCAGCATGACCCAGCTTCCGGCTTTGCATCTCGCTGAAAAGCAAGGAAAACAAGCTCACATTTATTATCCAAGCCGGGTCCCCCCCTCCTTCCCGCCCCTTGAGCAGTGTGCTGAAACATGCTCACATCTGAGCCCTTTCACTGGAGACATTTTCTTTGCTTCAGCAGCTTGGCATGCCGTACAAAGGCCTCTCTGATTTTTACCAGTGTTCACCTCCTCTAACATAGAAATGATTTCTGTTTCACTATACAGGCATATTCATCCATTGCCCAGGTGCGTGGGTTGCCCAAGCACTAAATGGGTCATTAACTGTTCTGTTACAGTCTAATAACCAGGGTTTTCTTCCCACTTTGGGCTTTATAGGTTAGTCATCAAAAATAGATGGTACCTGTAATATAAAAGAAATCCCTAATGAAATAGACGGAAACCCCCTGCAACAGCCATCTTGTTAGGAAAGTGTGACAGATGGAATCTCCCACAAAATTGTTCTGTCACGCATGGCAGCTCTGCATTCCAGTGACTTCATTCTATCCCTTCCCCGTTTTCTTCCCCCCTCTGCTAACAAATAGTTCTTTCTGGCTGAGCCTTTTAGGGGGTCCACCCCCTAGTGGCTGTGACAGAGAGAGGAAGCCCACATGTCAGTTAATGGCACAGTCCTCTGAAAGTAGCTGTAGCTCAGTATAGCACAGTAAACGCTTGAAAAGCTGAAGGCTGCCAGTTCAGTTCCCATCCTCTCCACCAGAAATAGGCAGTGACAAAGCACTTCTGTACCTCAGCCAGGAAAACTGAACAAGGGTGTCCATGGAGGTGTCCATGCAGTCAACCAGCAGTTGGCCGTGACTCAGTGGTACATGACAACAACAAACATGACAATCCTAAGGTTGCCAGTGGGAGCAGCAGAAAATATCACAACACTCAAGGCCCATTTGGACCATGCATTTCAGAATGAATGAATGAATGAATGAGCAAGCTCAATCAGGATTTGGAAGGGCAGAGTGCCTGGTCTTCTAGGTCCATAGCCTTCAGAGCTATGTACTTCTTATTACTCTGACTACAGCTAGCTGCATGTAAATAGAGGTTTGACTGGTCCTTATGCGGCCTATTAGATGGAAGCTCAGAGAAACAGAGAGCTATTGTTTTTGATCCTAACTAAACAAGATTGATCACTGATAATAAATGAGTCATAAGACTACAGTTGTTTATATTATTTGTTCTGCCCTTGATATTAGGCAGGCTGAGTAATCATTAGGTAACAGGGCAAGGATTCCAGCGCTGTGTTCCCCCATGTAAGGGTAATATGAGCATGGCCAGGGTGCTTTCTGCACTTGGCTTTATTCTGGAATATGTCTTGGGATAGTGGTCTGTTGGCCATAAGCTAAAGCAGATTATAGCAGGCCTCACTTGGGGGCCTTCCACAGTCTGCACCAGCATGCAGATAGCAGGTCCCTATTCTGGAATATATTCCAGAATAAGACCAAGTGCAGAAAGGCCCCCGAAACCCCATGTAGAAATCTAGAGGCCTTTCTGCACTTGCTGGTATTTTTTTTACCAGTAAGTGCACTAAGGTCCTCTCTTTCGACATTACTCTGAATTATCGCAGGCCCTGCCCACTGCTACAATGCCCCGTCCGCACAGGATAGACATGTAATTCAGGCCAGGAGGGCCTGATGTGGATTACTGGTAGTCCTCCACATCAGAGACTAGTCTGGAACAGAGAGGAGTGCAGAAGGCATGCATCTGTGTTCCTGAATATCTGGCTGACCCAATTCCATAGTTCACCAAAGCATGCTACCAAAATGAAATTCCAGGGAGCTCTGAGGCAAAGCTTTTGTCTTTTCCTAGCACTTTGGAGGTCCGGAAGACCTTCCCCAAAGTTTGTTCAGGCTTTGGAGCCAGTGCAGGAGCTGGTCTGGATCAGCACTGCTGGGTAGACATTACAGTTCTAGACCACATCTTGTTAACACCACCTTGTTGTGTTGCAGACCCAGTAGTTTGGATCACAGTGAGGCAATACTAGCTCCAGCTTCTGGACTGTCTTCAAAGGCAACCCCACATAGAATGCACTGCAGTAATCTAACCTTGAGATCACAAAGGCATGGAGCTCTGTGAGCAGAGGATCTCAATCAAGGAAAAAGGTGTGATGAATCTCAATCAAGGAAAAGTTTCAATTACTCACTAATTAATCTGAGCTGGGCATAAGGACTCTTTGCCACTGCAGCCACTTAAGCCTCAAGCAATAGATGCAGATCCAGTAGCATGCCTAAGTTTGGGACCTTTCTCTATAGGGGAGAATGAGCCTACCTGGCAAAGGCTGTTGATTAGTCACCTTAATTCAAGAATCTGGCTTACATAATGGGCGAATCCCCACAGCAAGCTTATTTCGCTTTCCCTAAACTGAAATAATAGAACCGGATGCAAACGCGAATTTGCCTGTTCCCATTACTTTTAACTTAATCGCATTGGATCCGGATTCTGAGGATCGTACCTGGGGTACATGACTCAAGGTGGGACTCAAGTGGCTATTTTTTAAAAGCCGCTTCTCGGGGCTGCCCTGCCCTCTTCCTCCTGGCATGGACGCGCCACCCATAAGGGACCCCTTCACCGAGCCTAACTGGATGGCTGCCGCTTCCATGGATGGAGGAAAAATGGCAGTGGCCAGCCAGTCAGCAATTCTTTCCCCTCCTCCCCATTGCTCAGGGCACACAGCAGCAGCGGCAACTAAAGCCCCTTTGCTTTAAACAGTCACATTCAGCTGCTTTCCTCCCTTCCTTTCCCTTTCTAAAGTCAGATCTTTTAGAATTGTGAAAAATTGCAACATTGTTATTCCAACCATCAAGGTGTGAAGTGGTTCCATCGCTACAGTGTAGCGATCGCTGTTAAGTGGATTTTTACACTGAAATCACTGTCTTTGGAAGCAAGCTATTGGGAGAGGGAAACCCTAAACATGGATTCTCATCCCTTAAAACGGTACTGTCCACACAGTAAAAAATGTAAAACGTTTCAAGTGCACGATCTGGAGTGAGACCTGTTGAAATCAGGATTGAGATTCGCCACGTTTTGGGGTGGTTTAACATGGGTGTTAAGCCAAACTGCCGTGCGGACTCTGAGGATTGAAAACGTTTTGAATCCGAGATAAGGTTACCATGAAGACGCGGCCAATGTCTCTGTTTTGTCTGTATTCAGTGTCAATATGTTGGCTTCAACCAGCCCATCACTACCTCTAGGCAGCTGCCAACACCCCCAACGCCCTTACCTGACCCAAACAAAATTGAGATATAGAGCTGAGTGTCATCTGCATACTGGTGACACCTCACTCCAGATCTTCTAATGACCTCTCCCAGGGGCAGACTGGCACGTAAACAGTCCCATCTGCAAACCATCTCTAAGCCACCTCAGAGGTGCTTTTTAAAAACTGCATATGAAGGCAGCTTTAGTGGCAGTGTTCTTCACAACTCTAATTATTTCATCTCAAATCACCATGACTATGGAACTACTGAGGATAGGCCTATAGGATAGGAGGAGTTACATTCCTCCCTGAGGCAGGTCCTGGAAGTTCATATTAGCTTAACTTAACTCTTAGGCATTTCTGCACTTGGCCCTGTAGTTTGCAATTAACATCTGGGCAGGTGCATCTGCACTTGCAGGAGGCATTTACAGCCTATAATCTGTTAACTAACTGCAAACTAGCTGTGGTGCATGAAATCATGTACCACAAGCACCCTAACCTTAACCTAATGTGACCCGGAAGTTCCCGGAACCTACCTGGAAGCATCCAGCAGCGAGTATCTGCACTGTTTCCAGTCAGGGGGGCGTTTGAGCTGCCATGCAAGTGGACTGGCAGTTCAGATGACTCCCTGATGCGACTGCCCAGAGTGTCAGCATTGTCATAGTGTTGGCACTGATGCATGTGTAGTCCCTCCCCAATAACAACTGGGAACTTATCTGATGTGTCCAGGAGGTGAGAACCCGCATCTTTTCCAGTATGAGGGGTCACCTAAGGTACCACACAAGCGCGCTGGCAGCTCAGATGATCCCTGACACAACTTTGTGTGCACAGAGCATCATCGTTGCAACAACGCCAGTGCACATGCAGTTGCCTAGGGCACCACAACCAAAATGGCAGCACCCCGCAGAGGATCAGGCACGTGACCGGATCCAGGACTTAGTGTCCGGTCGCGCAGGACTTAGGCTATCATGTACTAGTGTTCTGTAATACAAACACTAGTGCATGTTAGTCTCTTCTGTACCATGCAGAAACATCCCTTTTTTCTATCTGGATTTCTGGGAAACACTCTATTACTGTCTTGTATTTAAGTGATTGTTGTAAATACTGTACAGCCCTTGGTAATACCTTTAGAGTTTGGTGGCCTACTTTTCCTGTCAGTGATGTTAGCATGAGTAGAACTTCCACCTCAGGGTCCCGGCATTGTACCAGCCCTCCCCTACATGTATCCTACTTATCCTAGTGGTCAACACTTTGCCAATTCAGC
This sequence comes from Aspidoscelis marmoratus, assembly GCA_014337955.1. Taxonomy (NCBI): domain Eukaryota; kingdom Metazoa; phylum Chordata; class Lepidosauria; order Squamata; family Teiidae; genus Aspidoscelis; species Aspidoscelis marmoratus. The sequence goes on along the minus strand of MTQE01002208.1, from coordinate 25,224,469 downwards.
CCAAAAGGTCAGTTTGCTGTTCACTGCTCTATTTTAGAGCGCACAGCAGATGATACTAATTGAAAATTCTGTAACTTGAAGCCGTAAAACTCTAACTTCCACTGAATGTGACACTTGCCTTTGGGAAGAATGACAGACTTCTTCAATTTCCCCCTTGAGCTTTTCAACACAAATATTTCTGTGTATCTAACTTTTAAAACCCGAAGACTGCTCTTTAAAGTACACAAGGAGGGAAGGGAAATCATAATGACCTTTAAATTTTAAACTTTAATATGGGCTTCATTTCTCTTTCTCTCTCTTGAATGAGTGATGAATGCAGTCGGTTAAAGCTGTGGATCTGCTGGGTTTTCATGTGGTGTTGTTTTTTAAAAGGAGAGGCGAATGATCTCTACAACACATGCCAAGCGGCAGCCATCTCTCCCTTGATTGCATTTAATAACTAACCATGGAGAAAATTACACTTTACTGAAAATGCCAGCTTCATCCTTGGCTTAACCCCACTGACACTGGTAAAATTATACACAAGAAAGAATTCAGCCCGAGGTCTTTCCCTTCTTGGGAGTCTCCACACGATGAGGAAGAATGCTCTCGTTTTTCAAAAGAGATTATTAGATTGGCCTGATGCAAAGGTGGGATTGTGCACTATCTCACAGACCAATGACACTATTGCCAGTGAGATTTGGTCAATGGCCTGCTCTTGTGCCACTACAAGCATCATCAAATGTCTGCACTGCCAAGGAAACACTAGCTATTTTTTATTTAAATAATAATGATGATGATGATGATGATTTTTTGCAATCAGGAATCTTGCATTTTCTTCAACTCAATTAAATGGAAAGATGGGCTGGCAGTGTACTAATGTAAAGTCAGGCATTTCTGCCAGCCCTAATCTCTGTATGACCACCTTGCAGCTTTTTTAAAGTGTCTGGAGGCTCAGTTAGCGTCCTCAGAAGAATCCGCTTACAGAAAACAAGATATGAAAGGAGAAAACACACATTTAATGTCACCATGTTTGCTTGATGCTTTCGTACACTGTCTGGAACCTAGTGGAAGCTCAGTGAGATGATCATGAAATATTTATATAGCATCACTGCTGGCCTTGTGTTAGCATGCTTCCAATCACACACTTCTTTCTATTATTCCAGGAAATAATCTTTATTTTTGTTCCTGTATTGCCCTATAGTTACTCCATATTTATGGCACCTAGATATTTTTTAAAAAATACTATCAAACAGCAAAAAAGTCAAAATGATGCTCAGCGACATTATAGAAATCTAATTCTTGAAATACCACTGCTGTTGCTATGGAGGAAAACCGCTCGATAGTTCACTATGCTGTTTTGCAGCTAAGAAGGTTAAAGAAATACACACTCTTCTCTTTTAATATGCCTTTTTAATACATCAGCGCATCAACTTCTCTTGGTAGTTTGATTAATAGCCATTCATAATTTCTGAGCTAGAGTTTATATGGAAATCTGCTTAATGGTGTCAGATGGGAAATTCAGTTCAGGAAAGAATTTAAAAAGAAAAAGAAAGAACAGCGATGCACATTTGAATTAATCCAGAATAACATTGGTCAGATTAGCAGGAACGTGGTAACATATTCTATAGCATGCCCCAATATACCTAATATAATTGTTTTTCAAAATAGAAGCCTTTTTGTTTTGAATTATTTAGATTTATTTGCTCTTTATATCATGGCTTGTAAAGCCTCCAAACTTTTATATATATATATCTGGTCACTTTTTGAAATGTGAGTTGTAACCATGAGTTTATGTGTATGCATGTGTAGATGTTAAAATTATCCAGTCTTTTTAAAACTGTTTTTTAAAATGTTTTTCTCACATTATTTATATATAAAGTGCCTAAAACAGCATTTCTCAGAGAAAGGATGCTGAGGCATTGCTATAGAAAACAATTTTCTATAGGCAGAAATCATGTCTTCAAACATAAAGCATGTTTGGAGGGTTTTTTAAAATGCAGAAAAGGGCAGAATTAGTATTAAAATAATTTTTCACGTTGTCAGGAGATTGTCCTTTAATAGGTGTTTTTCCCATATAAAATCTTAATACTATAAATAGGAAAAAGTTTTAACATCCCTACGAAGTATAAACAATTGTGGATTATACAGTGGTTTCCACTAAAATTTACTCCTGATTGCTTGAACTCCAGAAGGCAATCCATAAGGAATTCCCATACGTCAAGGACTGAAAAATACATAGAAAAAGAGGAGTGTATATCAAACCATTAATATCCTCCCTGTTCAGAACTGCTTATTCCCCAGGAGCTCAGACCTCATTACGACTGGGTCTGTGTCTTCTTTAGTTGCTTGACCGAACAAGAAGATTTTTTTCCTCCAGTAGGTGGCGCCCCGCATATAAGAGTCCCTGTCTCCCTTCCTAGCCCAGCCAGTGGAGAGAGTCTGGATCTTGCACATCAGAAGCACTCTGTAATACAGTCACAACAGTTAGAGAACAAGGGAGGGTCATAAGTCATCTGAGCTCCCAGGAATGGATGATCACGTAAGTAACAACGTTCCATTACCCAGGAGCTCAGACCGCATTACGACTGGGATGTACCAGAGCCAACATCCATAGGGAGGGACCACCCAACAAGGCAAAGACACCACCAATGTGGAAAAATCTTACCAGTACACTGATGACTTGCTGAAGTACCCTGCATCCGAAGGATATGTCAGCAGATCTGAATTGAGTGCCAAGTGAAGGTACACAGTGTGGACCAGGCTGGCGCTCTGCAGATCTCGACCGGAGGTGCATTTGTAGCTAGAGCTGCAGATGTAGCCACTGATCTCGTAGAGTGTGCTTGGAAACCTTTTGGGTCTGGCAGAAGCTTGGACCCACCCAGCTATTGCCCTAGCATTAGCCTTCTGACCTATGCTCGAAGGGTGAAAACCTAAAAGCATGGACGAAGACTTCCTAAAACCCTTTTTCCTATCTAGATAAATAAGAATCACTCTCCTGATATCTAGAGTCTGCTACCTTTTCTCCAGCTCATGCTGAGGCTCCGAAGGTGGGAAGGTGTTTCTCTCAGTGATTTATGGGTGTTTCTGCATTGGCCACAGAGAAACAGATTTAAGAAAATCTGTTTCCCGGGAATCCGTCCTCCTGAGGATCTGTCCGAAATAAAGATGTATCTGAGGAGGCCCCATGTGTCCACGCACATGTGGGGAGGATGGATTCTGCCAGCTGGATCCTCTGGGTGCTGTGTGAAGGCCGCAGCACCCATTCCAAAGGGGATCTGGCCTCCTGCGCCACCGACAACGCCCCCGGAGCTACGGGACTGGAGCAGTCAGCTGCCAGTCACCGCGCGTTTCCACCATCGCGTGGGGAGGGGGGAGGGGCTTCGGAGCCAGCCTGGCCTGCTTCCGCCCTCCCTAAGATGGTGGCCACCGGCACATCCAGCCCCTCGCCTCTCCATGTGCGGAAGCGTCCTGCTTCCAAACAGATTGAGGTGAGGGGCAGGATGGAAGACCTAATTTTCTAGGTCTTCCTGGAGGCCAGATCTTTCAGCAGCGAGACCCCATTAAGAACGGGTCTTGCATGCCAGTGTGCAGAAGCGGCCGCCGTGAAGAGTCCCGGATCCGGCCTCCAGGTAAGTTTTCTATGTGTCTTTAATGTGTTCTTAATGTGTTTTTACGGCCAATGTGGAAGCATCCTATGATACAACAAACCAATCTTGGGTCAAGTCTCAATATAACCAAATCAGGGGTAATTTGGCAGTATGGCTCTTCAGTCAATAACGCAGAAAGGTCTGACATCCTACTAGCGGAGGAAATAGCCACAAGGAAGACTACCTTGAAAGTAAGAATCCTCAGTGGAACCATGGCTAAGGGCTCAAAGGGCTTGCCTATCAAGGCAGAGAGCAGAAATTTTAGGTCCCATGAAGGGAACCTGTGTACCACCGGGGGGCACTTCGCCTTCATGCCTTTCAAAAATGACCTGACATACTCATTCTGGCCTAATCTTAAGTCAGATGACAAGTCTAAAATAGCTGCAAGAGCACAGACCTGCTTGCAGATGGAGCATATTATACTGCAGTCCCTTGCGACTCCCTCTTGCAGAAGTGATAAAACCTGAGCCACAGAAGGGGATTCAGGCCTAATCCTTCGAGGCCTGCACCACCTTCCAAAAGCCTTCCAGGTGGCTTCATAGATCCACTTGGTCGAAGACCTGCGTGCCTCCAGCATGGTGTCAAGTACTTCTTCTTCAAACCCAACGGACTTCAGGCAGGCCCGTTGAGTCTGAATGGTGTCAAGGCCAGCCAAGCTGGATCCTGATGGCATACTCCCTCTTGAGAGAGAAGGGAAGCAGTGACCGGAAGATGGGAGGGGTGCTGGGACCACATGCTGCAAAGCAACGGGAATCAGCAACTAAAGGAGACACAGATCCAGTCGTAACTCGTCTGAGCTCCCAGGAATGGACAGTCATGTAAGTAACAACGTTCCATACTTGAGGCATCTCCTTATTTCTTTTGTGCTCTTAAACTGCACAAAATGCATCCCAGCGTGCTTGTATGAATACTTTTTGTTTTACTCAACTCTTTGCAAACCCTTTGACCTTTCAAATGGTTTTCCTGTTTTTATTCCACACATGTACACACTGCTGCCTTGTTGTGTGATGATCCCACAAAATATTCAGGAGTATTCCTTGTGGTCTGTGGCCCTTTTGTGGCAAGTGCCATAAACAGGGAACACTATTAACGTCTGCATTCTCTCATGTGCAATATCTCCTCCCTCACCCAGTTCATGTGAATGACCTTGTCTAGGGACAGTTCTGTTTTGTTTGCTGAGAGCCGTCTTGGGCAACATAACTGGGAAAGTGATAAATAAGTACAAACACAATATTACAACACATTCATTTATTTAAAAAGCACATTGCTTATAATCAGGAAAGCATTTTGCATCTTAGCTGTGTGATGTTGTGGGAGTGGTATTGGGTTTGTTGTTAATTTTAAAGTCATACTTTTAGACTGCCTCCTCCCATTGTGCCAGGCAGCAGGGCATTGCAGGGCTGGTGTGGATTTTGCCTTGCAGTGAGAACTTTGCCTGCCATGCTCCCACAATGGCATTTTGCATGATACTTGAAAAATGGGTTTATAACATGTTAGTTGGTATGCAAAGCATGTATAAGTTATTGCATTCATAATAGTTTTGTTCCCGTTGTTCAGGTATAAATTAGAAGCAATGACAAAACATCTTACCATATCTGGTCAGAAAAGGCTTAATATTCCAATGATTGACATAGGTCCATTCCTAATTTATAAGGAATATTTAGTGAAAAGGAAAAATTGTTGCATTCAAACCCAATTGAATCTAGTTAATGAGAAGAGCACAATCTGCCTAGATTCTAGTGTACTTTATTAGATGGAGTGTAAATTGAAGTTAAATGAAGTAAAGGTCTCTCCATAATTATCATGTCCATGTCTTTGCACAGTTTTTTCAAACTAATATGTTCCAAATATTTTTGTACCACAGTTTTCTTTCACTTCACAGCATCTGGTGGGCATCAGGTCAACAAAGGCCAACTTGGCAAACTGTGACAAATCTGATCCTGTGTGTAGAAAATGAAATTTTTTAAAAAAGGATCTAAATACTGTACTATTTAGAAGTTCTCACTCCACCCCTAGAAAGCCAGCACATTCTCAGATCTGACCCAGATTTAGCTTATTTGCATCCAAATTATCCTTGGTTAAGTTGATTGCTTTATACATTAAATCTTATGAATCCTAATGCTACCCTCATTCCCACTGCGTAAACCAATGTGGCAGTTTTCAAGCCCTGATTTAGGAGCAATATTTCACATTTCAGATAAACCCCAAACTAAACAATCAATTGTTTTTGTGTGTGTGGTTTTTTTGTTGCACCCATAGCCTTTTCTTAACCATTAATGTACACCACCATCCTCTTCCCAGTGAAGTTATATTGTGTTCATATTAAAGTGGCAGTGGTTGCATCCTCTCTTCTGATGGCAAAGATCACATCACTTAGAAATCCTGTGAGCCTAAGGGTGCCCACAGATGGCACAGAGAAGTTCCAGCTCTTTTTAAAAAGTGCCCGTGTTTCCCCACACCAGGGTGAGAAGGCTGCCAAATTAGTTCAGCCTGCCCTGGCACAATACCAGTCTGTTCATCCAAGGGCTTACTGCTGTCTCTTGTTCCATCTGCCCCAGGAGGAAACCTCCAGATGAACAATCTGCCAGCACAGGTCATGCCAGAAGCCATGCAGGGAGAAGACACCAAAGCTTCTAAGGAAGTGCAGAAACTCCTGCTCTTTCTTTAATCCAGGCTTTCTGCGTGATGTGCTGACCATGTCGTAAGGCAGTGATGGCTAACCTTCTGATCTCGGTGGGTCAAAATTCACAAGAAAACCTAGCTTAACTCAGGTGCTGTGTCACATCTAGAAATATCCATAATTTTGTGATATTTGTAGCTCTAGTAAAAAAGTTATATTTTTGATATATGTATTTTATTAAAAGCAAAAACAATTCCTTACATTAGTGACTTTTGTTGCTGAATTTCGTTTGCTAAATCTTCAATTGACAGTTGGTATTTCGTACACTTCAAGAACAAGCAAGCACTACATGCCCAGGTGCCAGGATGACCAGGTGTGTCACCCAAAAGGGCTTGGCATGTCACCTGTGACACGCGTGTCATAGGTTGGCCATCACTGTCCTAAGGTGACACTGGGCTTCTCTGCTGGTAACTTAATGGGCCTGGCAGGATCCATAGTTAGGATGAGAAGGGGGAAGTTCACACAAGCTGTATGGTTTTTTAAAATTAAACTTTTAACAAAGTAGTTTCTTTTTTCATTTATTTATTTATTGAACAAAGATAGATATACAGTCATTGAACATACATGTAAGAACTAACAGCAGAAATACAAGAAAGAAGAGCAACAAAAAAGAACAAAGTGAATTATACCTCAGTATAAAGCAGGATCAGGGTGGGTAACAACATTTAAAATCAAACATATATTAAAATGACAGTATATTAAAACAGTAACAGTGTCTGTAAAGTGGGAAGAGACAGTATATTCCCATTTAGCCAAAGGCCAAGGCAAAGAGGTGTGTCTTCACTGCCTTCCTAAACATATTCCAGGAAATACAAGCTTCCAGTCATGCCTTGCCATCCCCAGGCCTTTGTTGGATTTTAGTGAGTAGAGAATCATGCTGCAAAGTAGGGAAGGTTTGACACTTCCTTAGAACAGGGGCTTATCTGCACTACAGCCCATAGTGCATAATTAGGGTACTTCTGGGGAACAGCACCTTGAGGAGACTGTTACAGCCTCCGGGCACCTCCTACCTGCCCAGACATTCTCTAATCATGCACTACGTGTGGAGCACGAAGTTGTGCTCCACACCTTTACTAACCTTAACTGGGTGACCTTGGGCTAGACACAGCTCTCTTTTTGAGCTCTCCCAGACCCACCTACATCACAGGGTGTCTGTTGTGGGGAGAAGAATAGAAAGCTTTGTCAGCCACTTTGAGTCCCCTTAATTGGGTGAGAAAAGTGGGGTAGAAAAGCTAACTCTTCTTCTTCTACTGGATCTGCATCTATTGCTTGAGGCTCAAGTGGCTGCAGTGGCAAAGAGTTCTTGTGCCCAGCTCAGATTAATTAGGGAGCAATTGAAGCCTTTCCTTGATTGAGAAATCCATGCCCTTGTGACCTTAATTTTACATTACAGCAGTGCATTCTATCTGGGGCATGGGCTATAGTTACCTAGAGCTCACAAGTGGGTGATTACACTCCTTTCCCATCAGCAGACAGGAAGGGAAGTGTGAAATCACCCCAGGTCAAGGAGAAATCAGTCTTCAAGAACTTCAACTCATTATAATCACATGTTTACATGTTCTTAATTTTTCCTTTTTTTTCCTACATTGCAAAATTACCAAGAGAGTCCAGCATCCAACAGAGCTTTGAAGTGAGCCCATAAAAGCCTGTAAAGAGATAATTAAGACTGCTGTTTCGAGATTTGATTTGTTGGGCCTCTAAATATTCGCACTATATTCTTCTAATAATAGTCTCTGGGCAACACTCCAACCACATCAGAGAAAAGATTTGAAAGCCATTGCATGCTGGTGTTGCTGAGATCAGCATCTGGAACTGGTGCTGCAGATCTTTTTTTTACTGGATTGTCATGGAAATAATATTTATGCACTTATATTACAATTTTATTTTTTTTATTGTTGTGATCTGCCCTGGAATCTTCAGGTATAAAAGGAATAAAATGGTTTGGGGAGGAATTACCTTAAGGCTAGATAGGTTGGTTTGACTCTAGGCAGAATGCTGTTGGCTGGTGTAGGTTCTTAGAGATAGGAGCAAAGGAAGGAGCTCTGAAGCAGAAAAATATGAACTTTCGCAATCTTTATTGAACCAAACAAAATAATAAAAGAGCAAGGAAAAAGTACAGGCAATTGAAGGCAATGGGCTTTTCAGGCCAGCAGCACATACAGGCAAAGCAGTGCTGACTTGGTAACTTGGCAATTAGGCTTCAGAACAAAGTTACACTTGGATATTAGTGGCTGAGTTTTACTTTGGTATTCTAAATACAATGTAGCAAGTACTCTGCAGACAGTTTAATAAGGGAGACAGAGCACAATACAGGTTTCTTTATGGAGTGTGTTTGTGTGTCTGAAACAGTATCTAAAAGATTCTAAAGATTTGTCTCCTGCTTGAGATGCCCATGGGCAATTGGTAGGCCACTGTGTGAGACAGGATGCTGGACTAATGGATTGTGGCCTGATCCAGCAGGGCTTCTCTTATGTTCTCATGTTCTTAATTGCTGATTAAGTGTGAAACAAGATTTTGTGCTCCACACCGTTACCAACCTTTACCACAGGCTTACCTGCAGTGTCTAGCGGTGTGACCATTCACATGTCTTCTTGCTCGCTGCATGTGGTGGGCAGGTAATACATTGTCTCTGCAAGTGTTGCCGTGTTGCTGGGGCTGTTCAGTTGCCGGAGTTTTCCACAGGCACAACCACGTTACCAGTGCTGCAGCAGCAGACTGGCCAAGGACCGATCCAGGGGGCAGTGGAGCACACACCCACAACACATCACCTGTACCTTGGCATCGGCCTGTACTTCTGCATCGGTCTGCTGGCATGTCACAGAACGTGTGGTGCAGCTTTCAGCAGCCGATTGAGGTAGCGAGGAGGCAGGACTTCTGGTTTTCATGGCGGCAGCATGGGCTGGTCAGTGGAGAATGGTCCTCCTGTCCCTGGAGTGTACCAGTCCTAGTTCATGGCAGACTAATGAGGTGAGTGCAGAAAGGCCTCTGCGCTGTAAAGGGTGTGTAAACAGTATACCCCTGTAGGCCTAAATATTGTGGAGGACTCTTTTCCATGGCACTGCAGGAAGTGCTGACAGATGTGGTGTCATGCTGAAAAGAGTGGTTTCATTCCAGGCCTTTGTAGGCTGGGAGTTGCCTGTGAGGACTTTTCAGAGGCAGTGGCCAGGGCTAGAGTAGAACAAGGCCATCCAAATACAGATAGTCCTATCTCACTCCATGATAGTCCATCCCAGTATGGGTTGGACTACTAATCTCAGGACAGGGCATCCTGCCTTGGTCCAGACTATCTGAGGTAGATGAAGAAAGAGCCTCAGTGACTGGAAAGCCCTTCCTTCATTAGAAAAGCTAGTAAGTTATTCCAGTCCATATCCCCCCCCTTGTCCTTCAACAACTGTGTCGTGAAACTTGATTGAGACAAGCCTGATTTTCCAACTCAGTGCAGATTCCACAAGACAGCTGAATTTTGCCTTGGGTTGCAAAACTTAAGAAATTGTCCATCATCCCTAATTGTGGCCATGGGTCCAGAGAAGTGGCCATACTATGGACAGCATTTGATAGCCATCATATACAACTGCCTAGGGCCAGTACCTTCATTTCTAAAATGGCATAAAAACATGAAAATGAAGATCTTGGAAAGCTAAGCAGTCATCTCCCCTGCTTTTTTCACACCTTAACTCTTTCCTATACATATTTCCTAACAAATTTTGGGCCTCAATCTTGCTACCTCAATTTCCCTTCATTAGGGCATAAATTCTAGACTCTTGCCAAACTCCTATCAGCAAAATCATGTTTGTGAGATCAATAAAATGGAATTTCATTCTATTTGCTGCTTACACATGAGCATACTTATTTGCTGCTCCAGTGATAGGAGAAACAATTTCATAGGACATTAGGTTGGAGAAATGGGATCATTTTTGTTTTAACTATTATGAGGAAATAATCAGTGTAGAAAACAGGAGATGCTGTATTTCTAGGTTGTTTATGTGTGACAGACAGCCAGTGAGGAAATGAGTGAAAGAAAGACAGATCACTTTGTCACTGTGAAAAATATTTTCCCACAGTCTCTCCATAGTGAGATCCTGATAGAAGTAGGTCATGAGCAGATATTAACCTGAGCTGAGTGTTCTTCAAAAATTATGCCTTCCTAGTCTTGTTGGCTGCAAACTTTTAACATTTCCTACTCTTTTGACTTTTGTGCTCATGGGGGATACATTTTCTTTGGAGGAGAAAGCATGTAAATAAATAGGAATAAGTCCTATTGTAGGATTTAAGTCTGTGCAAAATTCAGTCTCTTTAAAACCAGTGGGATTTAGAAACAAACAACTTTATATGGGTTGAAATCCTAGAAATCAGTAAATTGGGGAATTAGTAGAGTGTTGTAACATAATGTGGGGTGGAGTGGGGGACGTTAGATAAACTATTAAATGATGTTTGATTTTAGCTGTTGTTACCTGCCTGGAAACCTCCAGGTTTAGGGCAGGATAAAAATGTAAACGAACAAACAAACTGGGTGGGAAATTTTTAATCCCTCACTTCCTTTTCTGTTATTTGAGACTACAAGGAACACCTAAAACTTGATCTCTTGGAAAGAAAAATCTTGTTTTGTTTTTGTTTTGTTAAATGCGAACTAGTTCAAGGAAGATAATTTCCTGGAATGGGGCCATCTGTTTAATTCCTTACACATGGAACTCTAAGCAGTGATGAAATATTGTTTAATTTATCACTTCAGAATTTTGTGTTTTTCCTCTCTCTCTACCACTTGAACTTAAATTGCAGGTTTCCTCCCCCCCCACACACACACACACCTTCTTTCCTTTTAATATTGTGTTTACTTTTCTAAGAATAGAACTAAGTTTGTGCATGCAGAAAGGCAATATTGCTGAAAGAGCATTTCTTTTAGGACATTGGTTTACAAAGTACACTTTTTAAAAATGCTGCTCAGGCCAGCTTTTAAACTGCTGGTCTTTTAGGCCATTTCAGCATTTACCTCCCTTCAGCCTGTCCTAGGGCCTGTTTGCACTTTCCTCAGTGGAATGGCATAATAATACCTTTCCGCTGAGGTTAAGCTCAAGCACAGAGAGATATGGATGCACTTCTCTACCAAACCACCAGCACTTGAAGTGCAAATGGTGTGGCCCAAGCAGGCTGAATCACCGTGGCAACAGCCACCTTGTTCCAGGACATTGCTATGGAGATTGGTCCAGGGAGTATGGCTGCACAGCCACAGTCTCACCATCCTATCCACTCACACCTTTGCACCCAGACCACTGCTGACCAGGAGCTCAGGGCAGTTGAAGGTGGCTCCAGACATTCTAGGACGGCAGTGGCAGTGTGCCTTGCATATAGTCCTCCTATACCTGTGGTTCTCAACCTGGGGGTCGGGACCCCTTTGGGGGTCAAACTACTCTTTCAGAGGGGTCGCGACAAGTCTCCCGCTGCCCTTCCCTCCCACTTCCCAGCTTCTCTACCCCTGTGGTTGGGGGTCTCCACAACATGAGGAACTCCATTAAGGGGTCGCGGTGTTAGGAAGGTTGAGAACCACTGTCCTAGACCATCTGCAACTGCTCTGTTAAGGTGAGTGCAAACAGCCCTTAGTCCCAGCCTAGCTGGTGCCATCTGCATTGTAAGGACTGGAACACCATTGTTATGGGACAACAATGGAAGCAGTGAGGACATGCCTTTGTTGTTCCAATCCAGGTGAAGTTTACAAACACTACCTACCCTTCCCTATGATTGGTCCATGTCTCCGTCACTCTAACATCATGTCCAATGTGTGAGGGTAGAGCTGAACTGCCTCCATATTAATGTTTCAAAATTATCTTCCAAGTTTACATAAGGAACACACTGTAGCCCACCTTCAAACCTTATGCAAGCTTCAAGGATGGGGTTGTGATGCGAACTCCCTGACACCGGGGGCAATTTTGTACTCCCATCCCATCCGCTGGACAGGAAAGGAATGTAATTGCCCAACATTAACTAGCACTTGCACTAGTGAGTGCTAGGTAATTCCAGCCCACACCCCGCGCAATCGGTCACTCACCTGTGACCGATCCCTGGGGCAGTCCTCTTGAGTGTGGCACCTTCTGCAACTGTGTATGTGTCAATGCCATTGCCATGATGACCCTGACACTCTATGCAGTCGCTGTCATGTCAGGAGGGCAGCAGAGCAGAAGAGCGAATGATCCCCAGCTGGATGCAGTCAGGTAATAAGTTGGGATAAGGGTTAGGAAAAGTGTGGTGCACGATTTCATGCACCACACCTAGTACATAATTTGAGAACTTCTGGGCAGGCAGGGGGTGCCTGGAGGCTGTAACAGCCTCCTCAAGGTGCAGATGCTCCTCCCCAGAAGTTGCCTAATTATGCCCTCCGGGTTGTAGTGCGAATAATCCCCTGGACCAGAACAAGTGGTACTAGTACAGTTGTAAGCCTCTTTAAACAAGCCCACTGGTATACCAGGATAGGGCAGTTCTGACCAGAATGGCACTAGATCTGGGCAAAAGACGTGTACAAGTGAGTAAACCAAGCAAGATCAAAAAGGCCCCTTTTTAGACATTTAAACTTTCCCTTCTTTAACAACAAAAAAGCATGCCACACTAGATTTCCTTTTTCAAAAACTCTCCCAAGGAAATATACAGTTTTACCTCTAGCTTAATTAGTCTTCTGCATCTCAAGTATTCAGCTTGGTAAACTGAAAAATTAAATTCACATAGGAATCTAGCTGATTGAACTGCATATGAAAGGACCCTGGATAGCGAAATGCCTGGTGTGCACAGTAAAATGAAAGTAACTGAATATTAAGTACAAGATAGAGCCCCTGTTTGTACTTGGCAAACAGGAGAAGTCTGGGGATGTTCTGAGACAGAGCAGTTGCATTGCACAGAATGCCTCGGAAGCGTCTCCCCACGTCCCAGACCATCCCCCAACCAGGATAGAGATGGGGCATGTTTTTGTGGCGTGGGCCAGAAGCGCCCAACAAGCTTCATTTGCACTTCTTCCGAGCAAATGGAGTGAGGTGAGGCAGCACAGGGGCAGGTGCATGCCACGTTGCCCAGTTGCAACAGTACTGTGCATGCCTGTTGGCACCATTGCCACGGCAACACGATCTCCTCTAATATAGAGACAATTCACACTTACCCAGCAAGCATCCATACCAGGTAAGTTCTTTCGCTTTCTGTACATGGCTCCACAGCACTCGGGGCAAATAGCAATTAGCTTGGAAGTGCTTCTTTTTTTTTTTTTTTAAGAATGTAGCTATATTTTGTAATATTTAGCTGTTGTCTGAGGTGTCTGAGTGGACTTGAAATTACAGAAGCAGAGGACTATAAGCTCTGTGGGAATTTTTGAAAAAGAAGCAGCATGATAGAACAGGAGCTTCATCAAATTTCAGTGTCAGGATATAACTTTCTTATAAAGAAGCACCATGCAGAGCAGCTGTCTGAAACACTGACAGTTGCAGAGCATTTGTAATAATATCTGTTTTTCTAAAAAGTGTGTGTCAATCCACAGCTTCATTGGATTAGGTAGTAGCAGTCAGTTGCTAGTGAAAGCTTTAGAAGACCAGCCAAACTCCAAGGAAGGTATTTGTTGACTAGTCTACGTGTTTAATGTACAACTTGATTTAAAGGTGTAAAAGTTTGGCCTTTCCACGAGCCCAGATTGTCTGCCCAATGACAAGAAATAGCAGGAGTTTAAACAGTAAGCAACATAGTTTGCAGTTTGGCTGTAGCTGTATTTTGGCCACACTGGAATGTATCTGACAGATACAGTTTTCTGTCTATCAAGTTCTCAGTAAGGTCTCACACACTGACTCCATAACGTAATAATCTCCTTTTTTATTCTTACTTGTAGACTCCTCACATTAATTGTACATGACTGAGGAAAAATTAGAGCATCCTGATTTTCTTCTCAAACTTTATCTCATTTGCACCTCACTGCTGAGAAAAAGAAAGCAAATATATCAAAACAAGGAACCTTTATAAAGTTGCCTTCAACAAATCTGGCACTTTGACGGATCTGTTTGCATGTTCAGACAGTTTCTTCGGGACAGAATTGGTGCAGAGAAGAATATGCAGAATTTAGCCCAGAGTTCCCCTCCTTCTTCTGAAGAACAATGCCTATAGTTACACACCCCTTTTTCTGTGGATGAGGTTGCATGTTTTGGCAGAAAAGCTGCCTTTGCTTTGCTCATAGTATGCCCAATTCCATACATATGGTATATTTACTCAAGAAGAGGTAAGTGTCCCATATGAAGAACGTGATTAGTTATAAACAGCATTCATTTCTATAAATTCCTACGTGAGATCTATACTAGAGATAGCCCTGGGTTCAAGAGGCAAACTACCCATACTCTGGATTGGTTCCTTTGGACAAAGTAATGGCTTATTTGAGCCATATAGCAGTGGCCAAAGGGCATATCACACCACAATTTCTTTCTAACACAAATTAAACTTTCTTTTTTATTTTCTTCTTTTTTACAAAAAGCAAAGCCCAAACTCAAGTCTGTTCACATCTCTTTTTATTCTACAAGCAACTTGGCTGTTGTTTTATTTATTTAAAACGCTTACATACTGTTTCTTCATTTAAAAATCTCAAAATGGCATAAAATAGAAGCTTAGTAACAAAGTGGGTAACATTTAAAACAATAGAAATAGGTTAATATAAAATCATACATAGTATAGATAAGGTAGACAGAGAAAAATTATTCTCTATCACACAGCACTAGAACCAGGGGGCACTCTATGAAGCTGATGAGTAGGAGAGTCAGATCAGATAAGGGGAAGTATTTATTCACCCAGAGGATCATTGGTGTATGGAATTGGCTGCCAGAAGAGGTGGTGACAGCAACCAACATAGAAAGCTTTAAGAAAGGGTTAGACAAATTCATGCAAGACAGGTGTATCAATGGCTACTAGAATGGATGCCTAGGTACATCCTGAAGGTTGGGGAGACAGGCAGGATGCCTCTCCGCTTGTTGGGATCTGAGACCAAGTGAAGACTTTGCCCTTATCTTCTGCTTGCAATGCCCATAAGCAGTTTGTGGGCCAGTGTGTGGGACAGGATACTGGATTAGATGGGCTGTGGCCCAATCCAACAGGGCTCCTCTTATTTTCTTAATTCAAAACAGTACTTCAGACTGGACAGGATGAGGAGATAGGAACCCATTTCCAAGATGAAAACTTCAGTGTGACAGGAAAGCTTTAGTAGAAGGTGCCCACTAACATCAGAGGGGAGAACATTCCCATTACAATAAGAGATTCAAAGATGGCATCAAAGATGGCATGGATAAGCATGTCTTTTCAGTGTGGAAATAACTCAAGGCATGATCCACCACACTTTCTAGCTACTATCTTGATTTGTTTCTTTCTAACTGAACATAGGGAGATTCCCCAGTGGTGCTATATCAGACCACCAACCATACTGGGAGCCTCTGTTCCACACACTGGTGTGGTCTAAGGGAGGCCCCAGTCCCTACTAGTACACTCCATCTGCACAGCAGACAGTGGAGCATATACCACACCAGGAGGCCTGAAAGCCTTAGTCCAGTCTGTTGGTAGTAGAATTCTTTTTCAAAATCTACTGCCATGATATACTAAAAATGACATACTGGACCATGGGGGCGTGTGAAGGGTCAAATATACTGGGGACCCATAGGGAGTTATGGTTCCAAAGGAAGCCAACAAAGCATAGGTGTTTCTGCACTTGCCTTCCCATCCATTGACTAGCACTCACACATTGTGAGCGCTAGTCCATGACAGCCTAGCCCATGCATAATCAGAAACTTACCTGCCTTTGCTTGCATGTTTGATCCTCCACTGGGTGCCGCCATATTGATTCTGGCATCCCGTGCAACTGTGTGTGCATCAGCACCATCTCTATGGAGACACCGATGTTCTCTGCACAAGCGCAGTCATGTCATGGGGCCATCTGAGCTGCCAGTACACTTGCACGGCAGCTCAGATGGCCCCCCGACCAGAAACAGTGCAGATGGTAACCATTGGATGCTTCTAGGTAGGTTCCCAGCCACATTAGGTTAAGGTTAGGGTTCTCATGGACCAGAGCTAGTATGCAATTAGGCAACCTCTGGGCAGGCAGGGGTATCTGTAGTCTGTAAATGCCTCTTGAAAGTGCAGATACACTTGCCCAGATGTTGAGTAATTGCATACTACAGATCAAAGTATGAATTCACCCTGCAGCACGTGGATTGATTAGTTGCTGTTTTTTAAGTATCCACCAAAGAATGCCACATGGGGGCAAATGGCTGCACAAAACATTACACAGGTGGGTAAAGTAAAGACAGCTCCCAAAAGCAATCTCTTACCACAGAGTTAAGGATGCCAGTAATCTGGGGCAAATTCACACTTGAAAGGTAAACTTGACCATGCATGTACTAGCACCCCCACTTGTAAACATGCCATCCCTTCTGTTTTGTCCCAAGGGCAATACTAAGGAACTAATATGTGTAGCTTCAACTCCTGGTCCTTAGGAACTTGGCCCGAACAGAGAAATGTCCACAAGGTTTCTATTTTTATAAGTTTTACTCATCCACAGTTCCACAGGTACAAACAAAGATTTAGAATTCTCATCAAAAAGTCCCCTTTTATACTTGCTGTTCACTTTCTCTGTAGATAGGCGTTCTTCTTCTTGTGAACTAACCTTTCCGTCAAAAGAGATTGCTTCTTTTCAGGTCTGTTTCTCAAAGCTACACTAACTGAACTAACTACTGAGTTAGAATAAGAACCCAGGAATTTCCCAGAGTTCCTTTCATATTCCTCAAGATACAGAGTCTGTTTTTGCTCTCTAAAACTGAGGCAATAAAAAAACAATTATTTTAACCCCAGAGCGTAAAGGATGCTCTCTAGGCATAACACCTTCCCCCATGCTTTCACTGACTTACCTGAAGTGTGGACACATGTCAGGGTGCTGCTATCTCGAGTACCAATGTTAGTGCCATTGCCAGAACTATGTTGACACACTGCACACGTGCGCTTCTATTCCAGGCCACCTGGCACACCAGTGCACTTGTGGGGTGCCTCAGCTGGCCCTCCACCACCTGGAAGAGGTTCAAATGCGGCCTCCTGAGCCTTACTGGCTTTGGTATTGGAGAAGATAAGTGCACACATGGAGCGTTTAATTGCGATCCACACGTAGTCGCCTTCCAGGGTGCTCCTGAACGGATGTGCAGATGCTCCATCTGGGAGCGTACTGGAAGGTAACTACAGGGTCAAGTGCAGAATGGCCTCTGATTTCTTAAGGACAGCGCATAACGTAGGTTAGATTGCAGGTTAACTTTGATGTGCACTATACAGTATGCACAAGGAGGCATGATGTGCAAAATGTCCTTAAAAATAAAGCAAGGTACATCCTGGGTCATGTCAGATGTCTTTGCCCTCGAGGGCTTCCTTATCCCCAGATGGGCTCATCTACTAGCTGCGTCACTTATATCTTCTACAGAAAGAGATCTGTGCTATATCACAACATTTCATTGCTGTTTCTGTCTTCTGGAAGCCTCTGACCTGAAAAGTATTAGAGATCCCTGGTGCAGTGGAGAGAGATTTTACAAGTCTTTTCTTATAAGACAAGAGGCAGAAGCCTTTATAGCGCAGCAGGCAATGTGGTAAAGGGCTCTTTCTGGGTTAAAGAAGCTTATATTTCTTTATAGTTCAAAATTGTTAAAAGCGCCCTCTGGTTTAGTATTTATTTTTTCAGACTTATATATATTTTTTATTTTATTTTTTGCTGACACTTTGACCTGATTTTTTTTTCTTTTTTGCTGTTCCCATTTGTTATCAGGATACAGCATATGGTAGAAAAAGGTTTGAAATCAGAGAGAAAAGAACACTTGAAAAGCCTTCTGTATCTGCTGAAAGAAGCCTTATGGTTAGGATTCTAACCTCACATTCAGGGGAGGCTGTGGGGAGAGCACCACATTGGTGAAGGCCGTTATAGGGCTTCATATGAGGAAGATTTTGATCAACCCTTCTTCATAATATCAAAATCTGAAAGATGAGTAGATTCAGTTTTTAAACCAAGGATAGGCAATTCCTTTATTGCAGAAGGGAGATCTCCCTAACTATGGGATGTACATTATTTGTTTATTTGTTTATTTAGAGACTTATTATATCATCTCTAAAAACAAAAATTACTCACTTTGCCATTTAATATAAAAACAAGATCGAACAAGATCAAAGACATTACTTAAAAAAAGATTAAAATGATTTGCATCATTTTCTGTACATTTAGATCATACATGTATAGTCCAGGGAAAGAAGACTTGTTATACTGCTAAATGTCCTCTTCTGTACAACTTAGAAAGATTTACATTTATTTATGAGTGCAAGAATGCTCAAAACACTCAGTGAGCGTGTCAAGATTATCAGGAACACCAGTTCACAAAAAAAAATTAAGCAGGGCCAATTGACGGAGTAGAGTCTGGTTAACAACCACAAGTTACAACACAAACTGCACTCCACTTAAATTGTTTGACCACAGTATGTGCAAACTATTGGCAATAGTGAGGGGAGTTTTGGGGTAGCAGCAGCAGTGGGAGGAGGGAGGGCCAGTGTGTCAGAATCAGACCCTTCCCAGGGTGAGGTGAGGCAAAGCAAGCATCTCCATAGGCAGCACAGAACAAACATGGCCAGCACCCCCTCTTGGCGATGTGGGTTCCAGGTAGCCCTGTGGCTGCCCTTCACACCCCTGATTAGCTGGACAGCAGCCCTTTGCCTGGCTCCATTTCTAGCTGAAACACACTCAGTGCTGGGATTATCTGATTTCAGGACAGTCCTGTTAAAAGGCATGAAAGTCCTCGGGAAAAACAGAAATGCGTGTCTCGTCTCCAAGGAATGAAGATGGCCTCCATTCTTCCCAGTTTTAAAAGTCTCATTTTGTTCTTCGTGTATCCTATGACAACACTGTGTCCCAGGCCACACCTGCAGGATACTCGGTCCAGCATCAGTCGCGGACA
>MTQE01002208.1:25186579-25197231 GCA_014337955.1 Aspidoscelis marmoratus | reverse complement strand
TATTTATTTATTTATTTATTTATTTATTTATTTATTTACATTTATATCTCACCCTATACCCTAGGGTCTCAGGGCGGGTACATGCACAAATAAGGAAATGTTTAAATTAATAATTTGTTTTCACCAAAAAATTATCTCCTGCATAACATTTTTGAACTGAACTTGGATATTAATGCACAAACAAGACTACATTACTTAATAGCTGCCACTCAACTAACAGTGGTGCAAAATTGGAAATGTGCTGATGATATAACAATAAGAGACTGGCAAAAAAAAAAATCCATGAAAAATTATGATAAATGAATTTATTACTCTTCTTACAGTGTAGATTGGAAGATAATCATACTAATGAGCATTTTCATCAAATGTGGGAACTATGTATAGAAAGATTGTTAACCCAAACAAACACAAGTATCTGGGAAATTTTTTTTTATTAAAGTGGCTGTACATCTACATTGTAATATAAAATTAATCTAATAGGAATGGGCTATCACGAAGGAAGGTCAGTAGGTTTTTAAAAAACATTTATTTAATATATTATGAAACCAGAGTGAATGGTACAATATTGTAGTAAACAGTAAACAATAACAACAACCAGTTAAGTATTTAAAACTGCTACCAAAAACAGCAAACAAAGTTCCAAGTGAACAGCATTAATGATGAAGTGGAAGATAGGTTACATAAAAACATGATGTGGAAAAGATACCTTTAGTCATAACTTTAGAAAGATGGCAGGAAAAGATTGGCCACTTCTAAAAGTGTGTTTTGCATGTATGTTATGTGAGTACATTATTGATTAATTAAATTATAAAAGAAAAAAGGCAAGGAACAAAACTCATAGATGAGGGGGATAGCAAGAGTTACAGGCATTATTGCTAGAATTGCTGAAGTAGCACTGGATTGGATATGTTGAAAGAAAAAACGATGGCTGACAGCAGAAATGTTTAGCTGGACATTATGGTAGCATCCAAACTAGGCTGCTGGCCTTCGTTCCTTTTGTCCACTAGGAATCCATGCCTCCCATGAACATTGCAGTGAAAAGATGGCACTTCAGACTTTCCTCAGGTTTTCCTTGGGGTAGACCAGCCTAATTTTTTGCCAGAGATGGCCATTCTTTTCCGCTGTCATGTGGAGTTTATTCCCCCCCCTCCAGCAAAACAGACCAGACTAGTTGTTTGGGAGCCTACAAAGTAGGGCCAGGATGGGTTGTGCCAAAGGAGATGGCTCTTGACCCAGGCTACTGCACAGTCTTGGCCTGGATTACTTGATCCGGACCAAAACTGGCCTGCACCATATTCACCTATGGACACCATATGGAAACAGCCAAGGAAACCAAGAAAGAGCACCCCCACCTCTACAGGAGATCGGTAAATGTTTTTTTTTTAAGCATACATTAAATTATGGGGAGGAAACAGGGAAAGGAGAATGAGAGTCAACAAAGGAATTTAGGGAGATCTTTATCTCACAGGGGATCAAATATTGTTTTTGTTAATGATAATGAGAGGCTTTTCCGATTCACTTTCCCATTTTCTTTATTATTTGCATAAAGTATGGAATACATTTTTTAAAAACTGTGAAAATGGTATTAAAGAAGATCAGAGATTCTAAGCAGCAGTTTTAATTCAAACTCTATGAATAATATATCATTCTAGCTGTCTCTTTAATTTTTTAAAAAAGAAGGCATAATTGGAATTATTCTGTTCCTGAATGGTTCAAGGGGACAAATACTTGCTGGACTGTTGTTTTGCATTCACCACGTAGCAAGTTGCCCTTGGCTTTCAGTCTTTCCTTATAACAAAATCTAATGGGAGTTTTATTTACCATTTTAATTGCTTCACGATAGAACCTACCATGGTTACCTAAAGTAAGTTATGTCATTTCAGAAACAACCATTAACAAAGAGTAGATTAAAAACTATCAATTTATTCTGTGTGGTTGTATTTCCTGTTTAGCGTGATCTGGCACAAAGGCTTAGGAACAGCATACTTAAAAGCATTTTCCTGAATCTGCACAGGAAAATGAAAAAAAAACCGTTATGCGTCCCATGAATAATTAAAGCTAAAAGGGCACACAGCACCGTTTTTTGCTGTCCTGTTCACATTTTGAGCAGCAGGACTTGCACTGAAAGGCAACGCGGGCATCAATTAATGCTGTTCCTTATTGGTACTATGTGGTCAAATATGGTTTCACTTTTTAGCTTTAATGGTTTAATTTAACTGTCAGGCTTGGGAACGGAATGCTTCAGTGGCAGACCTTTAATTACCATCCAGTTATAGCCTGACATTCATAGTACTGCTTGTTCACAGAGATGCCTGGAGACCCCATTATGGACACCTTTAATCAGGTCCACATGAAATCCAGATTTAAGGGCCTGAAGGACCCATTAAATCCAGATTTCCTCTGTCTCTGTGGGGACAGGGCCTTCCCAATTGGTACCAATCAGGTACTAATCAGGTTCTTAATGAGGTCTTAGAAGGGTTCTAAGCCCTAGTGGGAAAAGGCCCTGAGGTCACACAACCTTTCACCTAACACGTGGAACACTATCCTAGAATCCTTAATGCTCAAACAATCCCATTTTATTCTTAAATTGCTTTCAGAATTTTCTTAAAGGGATGTATGTACACAGATTCTTGAGGTAGAAAAGAATAAAACAGTCCCAATTTGGCTTTTCATCTTTTGTTTCATTTTCAGAAGTTATTTGATCAAATTAGGCTGGATTTTAGAGAATAAAAGTCACTTCTTGAGGATGACCATTGGGAAGGAAAGGCACATGGATGCAGGGAAGTTCTGAGTAGTAGCAGCTGTTCACTCTAGATGAGACATTTTCTTGAGGTTTTCATCACAAGCTACACATAGTGTACATATGACAAAATATGTCTGGATTGTTCAGAAATGAACCTGTGCCAAGGATCAGTCTTTATTTTTGTGTGCCATGGCAACTTCTTGCTTCTGAGCCTCAGTACATGCTCTGAGTTGCTTTCTAAATGCATCTTAAGCCCTCAGATTAATTATAGATAAATTAGATACTTTAATGCCATTGTTTATAAATAAAGCATTCTTATCTTAATTACAGTAACAAGCATCTTATCCGAACCATCTGTGATTCTGATGTCTCTTTTAATGAAGATGCACACCATAAAAATGTATATACTTCCAAACGTTACTTACTACTTCTTTAGCTTACATGTATGGAACCCTTTGAAAAAAATAGGAGTAAAATCTTTGAGGTGCACCTGAGGGCCTTTCTGCACTGGCTGCTGAAAAAGGGGCTTGGATGACAGGCAGGGGCGGAGGCAACCTCCATCCCTGCCTGTTAGCAAAGCTCCAAAGGCGCACCGGGGAGGGCAGTAGCAGGCAAACCAGCCTGCTTCCGCCCTCCCCAACATGGCGGGTGCCGGCAATCCTGCTCTTCCCCTGCCGCATGCAGAAGCGTCCTGCTTCCGAAACGGATTGAGAGGAACAGCCGGATTAAGACCTAATTTTTTAGGTCTTACATTAGGGCCAGATTTTGGCAGCAAGACCAGTTTTAGAAACTGGTCTTGCTTGCCGAAATGCGGAAGTGCCGCTGAAAAGGATCCCTAATTGGGTTCCCAGTGTGGAAGGTGAGTCTAAATCTTTCCTCAATCTGGCTCTAAATCCATTTTTAGAGCCAGTGTGGAAAGGTCCTGAGGCTCCTAAGGGCAGGCAGAAAATGTGAAAAAGACACTTACCTTGTCCCCAAGCCTCTTCTTTGTGTCCCTTTGCCCATCTGAAAGAGCAGACACAATACTAACATTGAAGAGAAATAATCTCTTCTCTTTAGTGAAAATGGGGAAGGGCATTTTGCTTAAAGTGCTCTCCCCTTTTTGCCCAGATTCCACCTTTGCTTGACAAATATCCTAGGTTAAAACACTATTTTAAACAATCTTCATTGTACATACACCATTCCTTACAATTTTTAATAGTATGATGAAAGTAGAAAGCAGCAGGTAGAGAACTGCCAGTTTGTTTTTTCTTTCATGAACTCAGAAATGTCTCTCACAATTACAAGTGAAAAAGAATGAATTCAGTATCCCTTGGGGGCATTTTCAAAAATCTAAAAAAAAAACACATCAGAACCACCACAATTTTTGAGCAATCCTTACAAACCCTTTTAGTGCTACCAAGGGCACGGGCATCCATAATCTATAGAATGCCATCGGATGTGGAATGCAGTAATGTAAATATGCTAATAGAGCTTTGGGAAACAAATGCGAATACATGGATAGAAGATGAAAAATAGCAGGAAAATGGTCAGATAAATGTCCTTGTAGAAAATCATCAGTGATCAGAGAATCATTTCTCAAAGTATTTTCATCCATGGGATTTATACACCAGGGATGCTCCAGAATGTACGCACATCTCTTCTCAAAATGCTGGCATGATTGCAGAAAAAATGGGAGTTATGAACATAGGTAGTGGTCAAGATCTCTGGAAACAAGTGAAACAGGTCCCCTATAGTCCAGTGCAACTTTATGGCTAAACTATGTTTACTTCATCTATACAAGGAAGCTAACAAAACAAAACAAAAAACAAAAAAAACCTTAACAACTACTGAAGTTTATTCTAAAAAAAAAAAAGTAATAGCTAAGGCCGCAATCACACTGTATTCTCTTAGTCGGTTTCAGGAATGGACTAGGAAGCCAGTCGTAGCCAGGCTGTTTTGGGTCTACCTGCTGGTGTCACTGCCACCCCCATCACTGGTTCTGGGTCCATTTTTGGCTGAAACTGATTCAGGATTATCTGGTTACAAGATAGTCCTCCCTTTCTGGCTAAGAAAGTCAAAGAAAAAAAATCTACTTTACAGTAGACTCTGGTCTCCAAGGATTTAATTATGACTTCAGTCCTGAAAAAGTGAGATGTGGCTACAGCCCAAAAGTTGGAGAGTCAATGATCTTACCATACGGCTCTGTTACCAAAAGCTAGCAGAATATGCAGCTTTGAACTAATTACTTTACCTGCTTCATATCATAAATGGAGCTTCTCCAAAGAAAATTTTTCTAGAGATTTAGCAATCTCTTATCTGTGGTCCTCCAATGCTATTTGAATAAGCAGTGTGACTCACTGAAAAAAAAATAAGACCTGAATTTAATGCACCAGAAATGAATTGTTGATTGATTAGTTGGAGGTTCAGATCACCTATTTTCTTTACTTTATATGTTGCTTCATTTGAATGTATACAAATGTACCTAGGAATCCATTCTAGTAGCCATTGATATACCTCTTCCTCTACTGGTAGGAAATCCTGTAGACAATGACCCTCCGGGTGAAAAAACACTTCCCTTGTCAGTACTAACCCTCCTGCCCATCAGCTTCACACAGTGCCCCCTGATTCTTGTGTTGTGTGAGAGAGAATTTTCCTATATTATTATTATTATTATTATTATTATTATTATTATTATTATTATTATTATTATTATTATTATTATTATTATTATTATTATTATTATTATTATTATTATTATTATTATTATTATTATTATTATTATTATTATTATTATTATTATTATTATTATTATTATTATTATTATTATTATTATTATTAGTTTATTTCTATAGCGCTGTCCATGTACTCAGCGCTTTACAATACAAAGCAATATATAAATATAAATATAAAAACCTGCCAAGAGCGTACAGTCTAAAGGTCAAAATAGTAGCAGTTGGCAATTAAAAACAATTAAAACAAATAAGTACAAAATACAGGAACAATAAGACAACAATAGGCAGTATCTCATTAACAGATCATCTACAGAGAGCCTGGAAATGCTTCCCTAAAGAGAGTGGTTTTTAGTTCAGATTTAAATGATGATAAAGAGGGGATGTCACGCAAAGGGGGGGGTAATAGGTTCCAAAAGTAAGGGGAAGCAAAGGAAAAAGGACGAATCCTAGACAGAACAGTAATAAGCCGAGGCTGAGATAAAAGACCTTGGCTACTAGAATGAAGGGTTCAAGAGGGAGTATAAGGGTGGAGAAGATCAGAGAGGTAGGAAGGTGCCAGCCCATGGAGGGCTTTGAAGGTTAGGAGGAGCAACTTATAGCGAATATGCAGAGGGAACGGGAGCCAGTGAAGGGATAGAAATAGAGGAGAGATGTGATCGAAACGGCGTACAAGCATGATAATACGAGCTGCAGAGTGTTGGACAGCGATAAGGGGATGAAGGTGGGAGAGAGGGAGACCCACAAGCAGAAGGTTGCAGTAATCTAAGCGAGAGATTACAAGAGCATGGACCAATGTTTTGGCAGTGAATGTAGAAAGGAAAGGACGGATTTTAGCGATATTATAAAGAGAAAATCTGCACGCTTTAGCCATGGACTGAATGTGAGGGATACAGGATAAAGAAGAGTCAAAGATGAACCCAAGACTGCGGGTTTGCTGGACCGAATAGATCTACCTTTTCCACATCATGCATTATTTTATATACTTCAAGAAGAAGAAGAAGAGTTGGTTTTTCTACCCTGCTTTTCTCACCCATTTAAGGGGACTCAAAGTGGCTAACAAGCCTTCTGTTCTCCCCACAACAGACACCCTGTGAGGTAGGTGGGGGTGTGAGAGCTCAGAAAGAAAGCTGTGACTAGCCCAAGATCACCCAGCTGGCATCCTGGAGGAGTGCAAAATCAAACCCAGTCTTCCCAGATAAAGAGTCTGGCTCCTTAACCACTAGACCAAATTGGCTCACTTCAATCAGTATACAGTAATCAAGAGGCAGGATGACAGACTAGTTAGCAAGTTTTGTTTGTTGTAATGGTGGGGCTAACATGGCCCTAGAATGGTTTGTAAACTTTGGGTTCTCATGTCTGACTACGAAGATAAAGTTCTAAGCTTGGGAACATTTAATCCTCCTTCCTTTCTGTCACAGTTCACTCACTTAGTCTTGTCTGTCTTGAGCTAACCCCGGACATAGTTCCAATAGGCTGGAACAAAAACAAAGATGGTGTCTTTAGTCTGGAATAAATGGGTCCCTAAATTCAAGGTCACTGCATTACACAGCATATTGAAAGTATTCCCTTCAATTAAAATGATTTATGGCACAACAACTTTCTCTAACTTCTCAAATGAAATAAACCTTTCAAAAACAGGGGTGATATCTGGTGATGGATTGTTTTATAGGAAGCCAAGAGTATTCAACCCCTTCCTAATCTTATGATGAATGGTCTACTGTATTACAAATTCTAAAATTTAGCATCCATGCTACACATAGATACATAATTTTATGTTAGAAAATGCTTCTTTCTGCCTCCAGATGTGACCTATTCTTTCAGTAGGCCGTGCATTTTCTAAAAGCCTCATTTTCTGAAGTTCTGAAAATGCTTTATTTCCATAAATATTTTTCTTCTACCTTGCTATTTGCTGTCCTAATTTTACTATGAGGTTGAGCCCTATTTGCTCTCAAAAAATAAAATTTCTTGTTGCACCACTGAAATGAGTTCCCCTGTGATATACCTGACCACAGAGGAGTGCTGTTCACAAACCTCTGTGGTCCAGAATACCATTCCAAAATACAGGTAGAAAAAAGATGTACGAGTAGACCAAACAAAAACACAATTTTAAGCATTCTTGGTTTTTTTCTCCCTTAACTTCAGTAGGATAGTATCCCACAGAAGTTAAATTCCAGGGATGGTAGCCGGCATTTGCACTGTGAGCGCCAGCACCATCCCCAACTTACATGGGATCTCTTGCATGTGGGTGTCTGTCCAATACCATCTGCAGCACTATAGCAACAGCTGTGGCAATTCCCACCATGGCAATCATGACATGGCATGCCACTGGACAGCTGCAGCCATGATTGTCCTGCCACTACACAGTGTTTGCACAAGGAAGCAGTGCAAACATTGCATCTAGGGGCGATCACCTAAAGTTGACTAGAGCGCGCACATGCAAGCGCTAGTCACTAACAGCCCACACCACGCACAATTGATCATTCACCTGTGATGGGTCTGGGGGCCGGTCCTCTCCTGGGTGCCGCCATCTTGAATGTGGCGCCCTCTGTGACTGCACATGTGTCAGCCCCATTGCTGTGACGACACTGACACTCTGAGCAGTTGCAGTCGCATTAGGAAGTCAGCAGAGCCGCCAGTGCACTTGCACAGCAGCTCCGTTGACCTCCTCACCCAGCAGGGGTGCAGATGGTCATGGCTAGACACTTCAGGTAAGTTTTCAGTAAAGGTTGGTAAGTTTGTGGAGCATGATTTCATGCTCCACAGCTAGTTGATAATTAGTCAGCCTCTGGGCAGGCAGGGGGCATTTCTATGCTGTAAACGCCTACTGCAAGTGCAGATGCACTTGCCCAAATGTTGCCTAATTATCAACTACGGGCCAAAGTGCCAATTGGCCCTGAGTCTCTTCATCCACATGTTAATGCTGCTCAAGGAGGCCCCACACCCCTGTTAATCCGGCTCTGTCTGCACAAGAGCAAGCCAAATTAGTGGATTAAGAGGCCCATTAAATTGGGTTCATAAGCAGACTAAGAGCTTTTTTTCAGACCTCAGGGGCATGGAGACTGTGTGATCCAAACTAACAGGGTTTCTGTTCAATGCTGTGCTATAATGCCACTGAAACACACACGCGCACACAAACCATAAGGCTCGGAATTTTCATTCCTAGCTGTGGAGAGGTGTGGACCAGATCAGTGTTATCATTGCAGACAGCACCAATCTGGCCCACGCCTCTATTAGTTGCAGATCAGTGGGTTCAGTTTTTCCAGATCCACTGATCCAAATCTAATACAGATAAGTGCAGAAAAGGCCTAAGCTTAGGTTCAGACTTGCAGGCAGCAGCTATACTACCCTGCTTAGAATCTGCTGCCGGGCAGTAGGACAGAATGTTTTCTGGAGAAAGCTCCATATTGAATGAGCCATGTGATTCATCCCTAATTGAAAAGCTAGTGATAAAGGCAGTTGGCTTGAAGACATGCATGAAACTGAAAACCAACAAGAAAAACCTGGGAGTAACAGCATGTTCTAGGCCTTTCAGAGGGTGGCAAGGCCACCTCTAGTGCCTAAATATATAAAATCACAAACAAGAAGGACTTCATATATGACATAACTGTCAATTCGTTCATCTCTTCTCCTGAAGAAATGATGGTCTTCAATGAGGGCTGCAGCCATAGGGCCATCAAATCACGGGTGATCACCATATTAATGAGAGAGATTGGATGATAGTCTGGGGATATGAAACAAAATGGATGACAGGCCTTTCCAAAGGAAGTGACAACCCCAGTACTACTGTCTCAACGGTCTTGGGATGCAGCTTGACAACATAAGAATAAACTTCAGATGTCACTTAAAATATATGAATGCTTCATCAATCAGATGACTGCTTGTTTATAAAGTTTCACAGGAAAAAGTTCTAAGGGCGCGTCCCCATGGAAGCCGGTTGCTTCGCTTGTGACTCATGTCATAAAAATCCGCGTTGTAACTCGCAATGAAGCGTCCCCATGTGGTTTGGGGCAACGCGGATTCAAATCACACGTGTCTGTCCCCATGGAAGCTGCAGCGTGAACCCGCATCTTTTTCTCCTGATAGGAAGCCAGGTTGACGTCACCATAACCCATCCCACCCGCTGCGGCAATGACAGGCAAACAGCTGCAGCAATGACAGGCAAACACCTCAGTTGCATCTCCACGAACACAAAGATCATTCCTTTCCTTGGCCACCACAATTAAAAGCATAACCAAAAGTTAGCTAAAAGCATAACTAAAAGCAGATAATTCTCTACCTTGGCTGCCACAGATTAGCAGAGGTGCGCACATGGGCATGAGAGTGGGCACCCCCCACTCGCAACCGGCTCAAACTTTTCTCCCAATTCAGGTCAACTTCTCTCAATCACTTTCAGATCAACCAATCCTGAAGGAGGTAAAACCCTTTTAACTTCACTACAGGTGTTTTTCCACTGTCACTAGAAGTATCCATTAAGTGCCAAAAATGCCATTACGTACCCATTAATGGGTACTTAATGGGTACTTTTAGTGACAGTGGGAAAACACCCTACTATGATGTGGCTTAACAGTCAACAGATTGCCAGGGTCTGATTGCAGCGCACACGGCAGGAACAGGGACCAGAGACGAAACCATGCCTGCTAATACAGCAGCTGCCAAACTCCGCCCCAAATAACCAGGAAGCGTCCACATGACCCCAGGACAATACGTGCTAACCCCTTATTTCAGATGTAGTACACTTGTTAAGTGGGATTTTTTTAACACGTATTGTCTCGCATGTAGCCCGTATTAGGGCTTTGCATGGAGATGCTCCTGAGGCAGACTCGGAATAATTTCAGAATATTTTCAGCATGGGGACGGGCCCAAAGTTTCCTAATTCTTAAAATACCCTGTAGTTGATAGTTGGGGCTTTTCTTCTATAAGGGAGAGGTCTTTTCCACAGCAACCAGGAACAAAGCCAAAGAGATGGCTTTGATAACTTATTTAGAAATGATATGTGGTTGCACATTGAACTATCCTAGCTTTGAGGTCACATCCCTAGTGTAAAAGCATCTATATTGATAAAAGTTTATTGTAAATACAAGACTTGATCAATCTCTGCACAAGACATGGACAGAAATATGATGTAAGAAAAGACAATACCAATACCAATATTGTAACACCAATATTCAAAAAAGGATCCAGGGGTGATCCAGGCA
>MTQE01002208.1:25169843-25184760 GCA_014337955.1 Aspidoscelis marmoratus | reverse complement strand
TGGCCTGATCCAGCAAGGCTTCTCTTATGTTCTTATGTTCTTATGACAATCTTCTGAAACCAAAGGGACAACATTCCAGATTCCCAGAATCCTCTAGTGCTGAGCTGCAAGTTACTGTTCTAGATACAATCAAAGCAAAATTCTTGTATAAAATTGCTTTAATACAGTTTATCAGTTTAATTCTGTTTGCTTAGATTATACCCAAAGGAATGGTTTTATGTCTGTTTAGAGACCTTTAAGTTAGCAAAGCAAAAAATATTTTGTAATATTGCATTGCTAATCCATGTTTGTCAAGAATCTATTATGTCCACAATCCTGCTCTTGGTAACTTTGAACCTATGTTACCCTAGCATAATTCTAGAAAGAACAGCCACTTGGCAAGCATGAGCTCTTTCTGCACTTGACCTTATTCTGGAATATATCTCTGGATAGTGGTTTGCAGACCACAAACTAATGCAGACTATGGCAGGCCTCAGAATAAAGCCAAGTGCAGAAAGGCCCATGGATCAGCAGTATTATATGACCTATGCTTAAAACAGGAACACCTCATAAATCAGTCCAAGGCACTTCTGGGTGTCTCACCATCCTAACATAAACATGTTTCTTGAAAGTTTTGGCTTTTCCGTGTCAGATTTATTCATAGAGATCATTATTTCCTTAAGAAAACATTGACCATTTATTGCTACATCAAATGTCCCTGGCACAGCTAACTTTGGCCAACTTCCTGGCAGATGTCACCTAAGGGAGAGTTATAAAAGCTTTGCCTGTTTTTTCTAGTCTAATTATAATTCCTTTGTATTGCTACAGTCCCCGAGGAACTGACAAGATCTTGCCCTGTTGATCTCTAATCCTATTGCTAGTTATCTAGGCTCCCTTCTCTGTGGAAATTATATATATATAATAATTAACAATTTTTAAAATGTTTAAAATGTTTAAAAATAGTTTAGCTTACTACGAATGTATTTTAAGGTTCACCACTACTTGTGCCAAAGTGCGCATTCTGCTCTAAGAGAAAAACTGAGTCAATGTCTGGCCTTTTCTGAAGAATTCCAGAATAGGGACCTGACATCTTTATGCTCGTGTGGATTATGGCAAGCCCTACCTAAGCCCTGCCATAGTCTACACTGTGGATGATTGGTCCCTATTCCAGGATATAATGTAGAATAAGCCACAGTGCAGAAAGGGCCTTGGTTGGTTCTCTTAAATCTCTCAGTGGCTTTTGATACCATTGGCCATGGTATCCTTCTGGAGTTTGGGAGTTGGAGGTACCACATTTCTATCTCCAAGGTTGATGCCAAAGAGTAGTTGTGGGAGATTTTTGCTCAATGCCCTGGGAACTCATTTGTAAAGTTCTCCAGGGATCAGTTGTATCCTTTATGCTCCTTAACATCTATATGAAGCCACTGAGAGAGGCCATCCAGGCTTTTGGAGGAGGTGTCGTCAATATGCAGATAACGCCCAGCTCTAGATCTCCATGCCATCTGAATCAGGAGCAGCAGTTAAAGTGCTTGACAGATTCTTGGAGACAGTAATGGGTTGAAACTGAATCCAGACAAGATCGAGGTGCTGTGTATTACAGTGTCCCTTGTCCATGAATAAGGAAGACATCCTGTTCTTGATGGGATTTCTTTCCCTTGGAAGTGACAGGTGTATAATCTGGAGGTACACCTGGACTCTGCGCCAAAACTTGAAGCTTACGTGGAGCAGTGGCCAGAAACACCTATTTTGCACAATAGCTGGTTCAGTGATCCATGCTCTGGTAACTTCCAGATAGGACTATTACAATGTACTGTACATGGGGCTGCTCTTGAAGATAGTTCAGAAGCTGAAGCTGGTACAGGATGCAGCAGCTGAACTGCTAATTGGTAGTGCTAGCTAAACACACATCACACCAGTCCTAAAAGAACTGCATTGGCTCCCTATTGGCTACCAAACCCAGTTCAAGGTATTAACATTAACTTATAAGGTCCTAAATGGCTTAGGCCCCAAATATCTAAAGGATAGCCTCAATATAGATCTGTTTGTACCCTAAGATTTGATGGTGCCCTCACAGCAGTGATGCCCCTTTTAGCATGTAAGGGGTTGGGGACAGATCGGAAGGTATTTTCAATGATAGTTTTCAGGCTATAAAATAGTTTTGCCCTCTGAA
This sequence comes from Aspidoscelis marmoratus, assembly GCA_014337955.1. Lineage (NCBI taxonomy): Eukaryota > Metazoa > Chordata > Lepidosauria > Squamata > Teiidae > Aspidoscelis > Aspidoscelis marmoratus. The sequence goes on along the minus strand of MTQE01002208.1, from coordinate 25,182,611 downwards.
GTGCATCAGGCACCCACTACACATACCCACATTAGGAATTTGCACAAATATTCGTAACATTTCTTATTCATACGAATTCATACGAATTAGGACAGTTGTACACGAATTGAATGTTACAACATTCGTACATTAACATTCATACGAATAGTTTGTACATTCGTTAAGCTGAAAATATTTATTGGATATGTATCGATATGTATGCATTTGTATAGGATACGTATCCGATATGTATGCGTTGGTGGTATAAAATACGTATCTGAGATGTATGTGTTTGTATTCAGGATCCGTATCTAGGATCCATATCCAGGATCCATATGCATTCATATTGGATATTCGTACAAATTCGTACAAATACATTCATATCCAATAGAATCCTGCCATACTCGAAGGGGATCTATTCGAACAAATACAAATTTTCTAATATTCCATTTGATACAAATCAAATGCCAAAAAAAAAAATTGTGCACATAGCTAACCCACAGTACTTACAGGTGAAGACGTGCCTCTTTACTCTGATCTTTGGTTGAAGAAGCAGGATCCCCTCCCAATGCAGGCCCTGTCATTGTTTTAATTACCTTATTTAAGAAATAAATAAGTTCAGGGATAGGATAGGATAGGATAGGATAGGATAGGATAGGATAGGATAGGATAGGATCATGAAGACTGAATCCCTTCCCCTGCCTTATCCAATCCTCAACTTGCAATGGCTGTTCTTGACAATTAGTAGCTTGAGAGAAGTAAGCTGTTAGGGGGCCTGTTTGCACTTATTGTATGGAGCCGATCCTTATTACTATTCTTTATAATATAACTTATCCTTAAATCTTCCATTCCTGCAACTGCATTCTCATTGTTGTTCTTGTCAGCATTATCCTTTTCTTTGCCTCTTTTGTTATATTGTTCTTTTCACTGTGAATAATAATGTAAATATTAGTATTGTATCTATTGTTCCTTATTAAAAAATATAAACAAATTTAAAAGAAGACTTAGCAGAGAGAGATCTGTTCAGAAAAACATGTTTATGTGAGATTGGGAATTAGAAGTTTTAAGATCGTGTTGTAAAATAATAAATAATAATTTTAAAAAATGGTGTCCATGGGTGTTTTTCCACTGTCACTAGAAGTACCCATTAATGGGTACTTAATGGGTACTTTTAGTGACGGTGGAAAAACACCCCATGACACCTTAAGCTGTAACAACCAAAATAGCTGGCATGTGGAGATATTCAGTGTCACCTCCACCAGCTTAGAAAGAGATGCTGTTTAGAAGTATAATACAAGGTAAACCTGTAAGCCTTCTTCCCTCCTCTTTTCTAGCCCAACCTCAGAACAAGCCTTCATACCTAGTCCTGAGGTGGACTGCTTTTCAACCAAGACAGATAAACATGCCCCAATGGAAGGCAGCACCCATAATATTGCACTCCTGAGTTTTTAGGAGATCTCATCTTAACCCAGTCTGACACAGCCCAGGGGCAACATTGCTCATCTTTAGAACAAGCAACCAGCTGCCCATGCCACAGTAAATCATTTGTGTTCACAAAAGGCAGGATGGGTCAGATTGCCTGAAAGAGCCCAGCTTTGCTTGCAGGAAGAAGTACTAATGGAGAGAATGCAGTATTCAGGTAGACAGAGAAAGAGAGAGGTGGGGGGAGCTCTAAAAGGAAAGGTGTAAAATAGTTTACCGCCTGTCAGCCTCATCCAAACGTTATGGAGGACAAAGAGAAATGGCAAGCAGCAGCAGCTCGTATGTGGAACAGCAAGCGTTTTGAAGTTACATTTCATCAGATAGTGCTCCTGTCTATATGGACAAATGCTGCAAAAGATATTAGAGAGTGCTTCAAGTGTGTGGTTTTCTTTTTTTCTTTTTCTTTTTTTATGTGAAGGAAAAACGAGGACAAACAGTTTTTGCCAGTGATGCTAAGCAGCAGGAACAACGCACGAGGAAAACTGAATTTAGAAAATGAGAGTCTGTGGCCACCTCATCCGCTTTTCAAAGGCATCATTGAGTTGAAGCACAAAGAAAGATTTAGTGTATTGGAATTAGGAAATGAATATACAAGGCAGGTCAGGCAGCTTGTGGCTAGAATTCCAATATTCTCAAAGCACTATTCTAAGGTATAGGAGCAAAAAAAGAAAAATACAACAAAAGCCACCCATTCATGCAACAATACATTTGAGGTTCTCCTGGAATTTGACAACATCTGGTGGAAATCTCCATGGATATTTATGAAAATGCTATAGAAAGATTAGTTGGGGACATAAAACCATCCGAAGCAATGCTTCACTGAAGATGTGCATGAGTCTTCAGAATCTTATCCCCAGTTTCTCATTGGGGTGTTGTATGCCAGGGAGGATGGATCGGTGGGAGGGAAGGTTATATATTAAATATGTTTTATATATTTTAATTTTTACTGTTGTGACCTGCCTTTGTTTTGGTAAAGGGCAGGATATAAATTCATAAATTAATGAATTAATCTTTAAGCAAGTCATTGAATGGAAAAGTCCCCTATTGCCTATTGGCTTTAGGAGCATCTGGGCAGCAACAGAGCATCAGACTCTGAATTGTTTCCTTGGCAGGCTCTGCACATGCATGTTGTACAGCCAATTGTAGTCCAGATTGAGCAATTGGGCCCAAAGTTGGGGAGGTGGCTGGATATGCAGGACAAAGACCATCTGCATTGCAGTGGCCCAATCCAACCCAGCTTTGGAGGTTGGGAACAAAAATCCCCATACTCCAAAGTTTCTGTCCAGGACTTTTTTTTAGTCAGGCACCCAGAAGCAGGTTACTTCCAGAAGCCCAGTGAAATGATGCTGGGTTCCGTTCACCCAGTCTTGGTGCTGCCTCCTTATGAGTGACTAGGTTGGTCCATCCTTGGGGAATACCTGGGGAAAGCTTTTCAGTGGAGGAGGCACCAGCACCATGTTTATGTACTTGTGGCTTTCTCTAGGAAGCATTGACTCCCAGTGGACTTGTCCATAATGCAGAGGCAAGGCTTCTGGCCCAGACCAGGAGCTCTACGCAGAAATAGCCTTACGTTCTTTCTGCTTACTTTTCATACCAGGAGGGAATATTACCACAGTTTCCTTGATTGTTTAGTGGCTTGGTTTTGCATTGCTGTGTGATTAGACGAAGAACAAAGGAAACTGAACTTAGAAAAGTCATCTAGCTCCTTTTAAGGAAGGGAGGAACCAAAAGAAGGCTAACTTTGGTTGTATCTGGACAGGGTCAAAAACCCATGTTTATCCCAGAACAGTATTGGAATTGTCAGACACAATCACAGCTCTCTCAGTGTGGTCCCAGGATATCAAAATGATATCCAATGTTTTCGGTATCATAGAAGAAACAATGTTTGTGGCAGAATATCCCTTTATTCCAAAATCACATCTCTTTCTGACTTGCTGCTGTAAGAACTACAATGTAAACCCAGTTGACTACTGAAGATGTGAGAGGGATGAGGTGGATCATAGAGAAAGGAAATTGGTATAATCCTGGAAGTGCTTTTTTCCAGAATTTCCAAAAATAGCAGAATAGGCAAGTGACATCTAGGGGCAACCTTTATACTCTAATGTGGGTTTGTTTCTGAATGACACATCACCCCACTCTTCTTCAGGGTATGGGGTGAAATAAGAAAAGAGAGGACCTTTCCACCCTGAGCCTTATATCAAATTATATCCTGGAATAGGAACCTGCCTTCCACATGATTGGGCAGACTATAGTAGACCCCAAGCAGGGCCTGCCATGCTCTGCACTGGCGTGTGGAAACCATGTCCCTATTCTAGAATATAATCTGGAAGAAGGCCCAGTGCAGAAAAGGCCAGGATTCAAAATATTGAAATTTGTAGCTCTTCTAGCAGTAGTAACTTCTGAAAAGGAAATTTCTATGAGACACCACATTAAGTGCTGGGACTGTGAAATGCACCACCATGGCATTTATATTTTTCATTATGCATGTTATGAGTTCTCCCCTCTCCCTTATGAATTTTTGCTTCCCACCAAATCTCTAAGCTTTTCTTTTAATAAAATGTGTAGAATAAAGATAATTACTGTACTATAGAATAATAGTTCTCCTTCTCAGTTTTAGATTAAAACAAAAGGAAATAATGTTATTGCATGCAAGAACTTTGAATGGTTCTCCATACAATCAACAAGGTGCCATATCTTCAGGAAATGGATGGAAAATATTCACTGCAAGATTTGTCAAAAAGCTTTATTGTGTTTTATGGACTCCAGCAAAGATGCGTAATATTTCAAAGAGATTTAAACCAATCCAGTGATGAATATGAAGCAGAGTTTGCTTCACTTTAGAAAAGACTCAGTTCATATAATGCAACACAAATACTAAGCTTGAAAATTTTGTAATGAGAAAATATTGGATGGATATAATGCTCATTTGTCATTCTAAGGGGCAAGGTCATTAATAACACCATGCAAGATCGCTTCAGTTGTTATAATTGGTTGTCTAGTGAAAAGCATAAAAGAACAGAACCCTTTCTTATAACAATCAGCCAGAGGTCCTGCTTCAGTATCTTTTGGAAGAGATGACAGCTACCCAAGAATGAAAATAGAGCACTGAGAGTGCGTGGTAGCCTGATGGTGAAACATCTTCAGGAAAAAGATCAAGCTTGGAGAACCTTCTGCAGTGGAGCACAGCATCTTATTTTAATCCCTGCAAAGACTCCTTTACAGCAGGCTTTATTTTAAATTCTGAGGTGTATAGATCAATATGTACAAGTTACAGAAATGAAATCAGCTTTTTTTGTGTGGAAATTATTCTCATTTCCAGTGAGGGATATGCAGAGAGTTCAGCTTCTTCCCCAAATCTCGTCCTATCTGTTAGTATTCCAAAAGTGATCCTAACAGAAGATTATAATAAAAGCACCAGCAAGCATTTCTTACCAACACTAGGTGGCACTAAAAGTAGGTAACTCTGTAAACCTTATCTGAAGCCTATGGGATATCAAAGGACAATAGTTATAGGTCTCATCTAAGAAAGATTAACACAATCAAGCACATACTAGGGATGTGCATGAATATTTGTAGCATTCAAAATTTGGACATTCAAATTCGAATCAAATGTTGGCACATTTGAAGATTGACATTTGAATCCCAATCAAATATTTTTATACATTCGTATGAAGCTTCCTATGATGCTTTGTATGGGATTCATACGGGATTTGTATGCTATTTGTATCCATTCGTATGGGATTGAACATACATATCAAATATGAATCCTACCACATTCAAAGGGGATCTATTCATACAAATACTAATTTTCTTGCATTCGACTCTATACAAATTGAATTAAAAAAAACATTCATGTACATCCCTAGCATATACTGTTCTTTGGCTTTTAATCCTAACATTATTTTAGGACATTGTTAAAAACACACATACTTTGCACAAAAACAAAAAAAAATTACCTCAGCTGTGTTTCCAAGAAAAAGAAAATGCTGAGGTGGAAATTACCCCTTGTGTATAAGTAAGGCATCAATAATCAGGAAGATTTGGTTCCTTAAAATGTGAGTTCTAAATTCACAGATATTAAGTAATAGAAATCTACGGGGAAAGGCGGCTTCTAAACCAAAAACGTTTTCAACCTTGACTTCTGTTTAACCTTTTTTAAAAAAGAAGATTCTTGAGGGGATGAGTGAAGTGAAGAGCCTGAGTCAGGGCTGCAGTCAACAGACAAGGAGGCTTCCTGTTGGAGCCTCATCCAGCTGCCACTGCCCTGGCACTCCCAGTCTGTAAAATTCTCCCAGGAGGAATGTTAAATAGCATGAAATCCAAGCAGAATTACAACATCATTCAGATAAAACTGAATGTGCCACTCAGTTTCAACTACATCCATTGACCTCAAGAAGGTTTGCACAAAGATCTAGCCTGCAGCATGCTCTTTGTGCCACTGACTGATCAACACACTACCCCAGGACCCAAGGGATGAGCAGAAATCAATTGGCAGCAAACACAGGGCTATGGCTTGGATCTCCTATAGCAAAGAGACTTTCTCCACTAACCCTATGTGATCCAGCCCAGTGGGTCTGGACCAACTAGGCATAGTCTGAAACAGTGGTGTCTGTCCCCACACAGCCTCAAAGCTTAGAGCCTTTTTATACAGGTCCACCAGGAAAAGTGAGACAAGCAAAGTGAGAGTCTGTCAAAATATTGTTTTCTTGCTTTCTGGATGACTTATCTTATCCTACCCTTGTCATTCTTCATAGCAATCATAAAGAAATCATAAATTCTTTGTTATGCCATTTCTTAACCAAGTTCCTTAACTTTACAGCTTTCTACACCATTCTCTTCAACAACCTCATCCAATATTGTCCTTGTCCTCTTTTTAACAAAGTATAGTTTATTGTAATGTTTGAACCCCAACAAAATGTGAATATTCCTAATCGTGGATCTCCAGAGAAAGCTGCCTTCAAACCACAGTTTATCAAACAAGCTGAAGTCCACCTCAGTGAAACCGAGTGAAAGCTAAGCTGTCTCTTTTGAGATGGAACGTGAGCAGACAAATAACACATAGGCCGTGTCTTCATGGCAACCCTTATTTCACTTTCCCTAAACCGAGATAACAGAACCGGATGCAAACGCGAATTTGCCTGTTCCCATTACTTTCAGCTTAATCATGTTCAATCCGGGTTCTGAGGACGTACGTGACTCGAGGGGGGACTCCAGTGGCTACCTTTTAAAACCTGGTTTTCGGGGCTGCCCTGTCCTCTTCCTCCTGGCGTGAACGCGCCACCCATAACAGACCCCTTCACGGAGCCTGGCTGGGTGGCTGCCTTGCCTGGATGGAGGAAAATCGGCAGCAGGCAGACAGCGATTTTTTCCCCTCCTCTCCCGATTGCTTAGGGCGCGCAGCAGAAAATAAACATTCACACATCTCTCCAAACGGCAGCTGCTTTTCTTTCTTTCCCTTTTAAGAAGGCCAGCACTTTCAATAGCAAGATGTTATCAGGCGCGAATTGCTTGTTTGCTACAGTGAATTGCTATTCGGGCTTCTGCTGCGTTTACAGCTTGCTTTGGAAGCAAGCTATTGGGGGAGGGAAACTCTCGTCCCTTAACACGGAAGAGTTCCCACAGTAAAAAATGTAAAATGTTTCAAGCTCACAAACCGGAGTGAGACCTGTTGAAATGAGGATTAACATTTACAACGCTTTGGGGCGATTTAACACGCGGAAATCGTGTTAAGCCAAACTGCCGTCTGGACTGCGAGGATTCAAAACATTTTGAATTCGAAATAAGGGTGCCGTGAAGACACACTCATAGAGAGACTGACTTAAGTGCCAGAACTTACATAGCATCATACGACAGCCGGCTGATACGGTCACATCTTTATTTTCTGCCACTTCTCTTCAACACCCTATCTTTGTGTGAGTTTTACCTCATGATTGTGGCCTTTCCTCCTCTTCCACTTTCCAGGGCTCCCTCCCCGCCAACAATGTCTTTTGTTGTTTACCACACAGCCTTTGTTAGAACAACCATGTGATGGCTCATTCTGTAGACAACTTGCCTCAGCTGGTGCATGATTTATGTTGTAATGACAGCATTAAACATCTTCTGACAGAGTCTCAAAAAGAAGGCATCCAAGCTTGGTGCTTAAATTGAAGCCCATCTTAAGGAACAGTAGGAGAGGGGAAATCTATGTATGCGTGAAATTGGCAGAGAAAGCTCCAGCTCTAAAAGAGAGCTGCTGTTTTGTTGCTAGTTGAGAATATACCCTAGTGCCACAGATTGTATATATGGCTGCTATGAACTATGGCTGCATCTGGACATCAGTTAATTATTCCATTATATTTGGATATTCCAAAATAAAGATGGAATTTCTGGAATATCCATGCTTTATTCTAGAATATCCAAATGTAGCAGAATACGTAACCAACGTCTAGATGCAACCTGTGGGATACCATTTGTCACTCTGCAGTGGACATTCAGTTAAAAATTACAGTGGACTGTTATCTGTGATTAGTGCTACTTGTAACTTTCAAAAAAGAGTGCATCCCTCAGTAGCAATGTATTTCCTTTAGAATTTTAGCTTCTTGTCACTACTTTATATTTCTCAGGCAATCCCTTGAGCGTAATTAATGTCTGTATGTGCCTGATCCAGGAGATTCAGAGTTGAAGAATTCCTGCTGCCAACCAGTGGACAGTTATGTTTCTAGATCAAGACCTGTTTGTCACACTTTACGACACAGTTGCTCATCTTTGTCCAATGTAGAATCCTGAGGCCTGTTTGCACAAGGACAACTGCAACGCGTATAAGACACCCTGGGATGGAGCATTTGCTCCACTGGGCTGGTGGTTCTGTTCGCCCATCCCAGGGTGCCCACTCACATTCTGAAATTGTGCTCTACACCCGGACAAGGGCATTCACAGCCGTCCCCGGCCGTCCCACAGCTGCTCCGGAGGGAGCACATTCACACGCTACCTCCCTTACAGCTCTGGGCCCACCTCCAGCTGCCCCAATTGGGCAGGCTGGTTGCATACCTTCCCCAGGTTCCTGCGGGTTCTAGGGGACTGGATCAGGTCCCCTAGGACCCAGAGCAAACCCACCCAGCCACCCAGCTACCCCAGTCATGGACCTACACCCACCCACCCTGGGCTAGCCAATCAGAGTGGCCAGCACACACAGGCGCACAGTGCCGCCAGCCCACCGGCCACTTTGGAACCCAGCGAGCACAAGGTGAGTGCCTCACACGTGTCCCTGTGTAGGCCCATGCCCAGGAGGTGGTTGCCTGGGGGGGGGGTCATGAGGACCCTAGGGGACTCTATCCAGTCTCCTAGAGCCAGCGGGAACTGGGGAAGGAATGCAACAGGCCTGCCTGCCCCTGGGTGTCATGGTCAGCCAGGAGGAGGACTCAGAGGAGGAGGAGGACTCACTTCCTCAGGTACAGGAGGAACCTGAGGTGATGCCAGGGCCCAGTTCTGACCCCCCAGTCCCATTGGAGCCAGGGGTTCAACAGCCCAGCCTTGCCCCAGCAGAAGTGTAGGATATGGTAGACATGGAACAGCAGAGCCTAGAGATCCCCAGCTTTAAGCAAAGGAGAGCAGAGAAGGAAGGGTTAAGAAGATCAAAAAGGCTTGCCCAGAAACATGCAGATCACCTGCACCTGTGAACTCAATCTGCAAAGTTAAAACACGGGGCAGATGCTCAAGCCCTTTGTCAGAAACTATTTGTTCACCTTAAGAGAAAGCTGCTGTATCTGACTCCTGGACTGCTTAGACCTTGGAATGTACCCGTTGACCATCCTTCTGGCTGCCCTGACCTCGGACTGGACTGTTTGTATGACCCTCGTTAACCCTGGACTTGGACTGTTTCTGGATTTCTGCTTTTCGGACATCGTTTGGGGCTGTATCTTTGCGGAGCAATCTCTTACCAGCTGTGTGTTTGTAGGTGAGCGGGCAGCTTTCCCGGACAGCGGGTCAAATTCGACCCAATGGGAGGCAGGCCTGAGAGTTGTGTCCCACTCCCGCACCAGCCTTTTTGGACTAGGCCACGCAGTCCCGGATTCCCCTTTTGCACATAGGCAGGTAGGAGTTCCTGCCTAGGTGTGAATGGGGAAAGCGTCCCCGAGTGGCCTAGCCTTACCGCACTACAGCCATTCGGCTGTAGTGCGAAAATGCCTCTGTTTTTGTAAATAATCTTTCAATTGGTTGCTTTGTACAGTATCTAAAACACAACAAGATCAAATGGAGATCCATTTCTGTCACTTGCAGGCACTGAACAACTTAAAAGGGTACTCAACTTTACCATAGTGTAACTTCAAGTATAGAGACGAAAAGAAAAAGTAATGGCTTTTAGAAACGGAAAGGTGTTTCTGGTTTCGTGCAACTTAAAAAGAGCAAGATGTTCCTTAAGGAGGCTTCTGTTCTGTGCTAGGAGTGTGTTCAGAAATATGTAACAGAATTCTGTTCAATTCAAGAGTTACTACATTGCCTTTTGTTGGCTAATCAACCCCTGTGTGCGGCAGCTGTGAAGTCAAATTTCATGGTAGGAGTGACGCAGGAGTACATAATTATCTGGTATTGCTTTAGCCAAGTAAAGTATGCCAAGTGACATGGAAACGCAAGAAGTCTCCAAAAGAGAGCTTGCAAGTGTATATGGACAACAGCCCAATGATTCCAGTGAGGAAAAGCAAGAAGAGGGGAACATTTGCTATTGCTATTTTATTTTACAGTATTAGTAACAGGATGGAAGAAGTAGACATGTAAACTGCTCAAGGGCCGCAATCTCCAGAAGTTCCAAAATTGTGGCTTCAAACATTGCAAGATTTTAGTGAAAGGAAGGTTTTTTAAAAAAATCCCAGAGAGCTTAAAAAGCATGTGGATGTTTGTTTACTTTGCAGTTCTTGATCATTACAGGTAAGGCAAAACAATATGTTGTGCTCTTGTCTCCTTTTGTAACTTGCAGTGATTTAGATATTGCTGTAGATTCCAGATTGGAGGAAGACTTGGCATGAGAAGACCATTTTTGGATATTGGCGTCTGGAGGATGTCCCTAAGCATCCATTTTAGTAGCCATCAATACACCTGTCCTCCATGAATTTATCTGATCCAGTCTTAAAATTATCGAGGCTGGTTTTAGTAGTCTTTCCTTTCTTTCAGTTTCCTTTGCTTTGCTTTGATGTGTTTCAGGAATAACTCTTTCAAAAGAAGCAACGTGGCCTTTTGAATTATATTGTTTCTGTTGTTTTGGGGCAGCATCAGTTCAGGGTTTCCTAGGGTGTTTTTCCACTAGCACTAAGTAGCCATTGAAGCACCAATTAAGGACCCATTTGGCTGAGAACCGGATGACCCCATTTCCACTACAACCCCCATTAGAGACACATCTGTTTCCACCACAGCTAGGGAAATCCGGATCATATGGGTCCTACAGGACCTATAATCCAGATTTCCTGGAGACCCCATTAAAGGGGTCTACAATGGGGTCTTCAGCCTTCAAATCTGGATTGTAGGGCACCTGTTTCCACTACAATTTGGCGATGGGGTCTAGAGAAGGGTCGGGGGGGAGGTACCCATGGGGGATGCCCCAAACTCAAGACTTTGGTGACCCTCTGAAGCCAGCTCCAAAATCTTTCCAAAGCTGCCTTCAGAGATTAGCAAAGGCTCTGCAGAAAAACCCCTTGCAAGAGCCAGCTACAAAGTCCCTCCGAAGGCAACTTCAGAGATTAGTAAAGGCTCCGCAGAGAAACTCCTTGCGAGAGCAATGCTGCTATCAAGCGCTCAGGAGGATTTTTGAAGTTAGCGGCAGATCACCTTGGAGATACACCTGGGGTGACAGGGGGTAAATTCGGATTTGCAAATGGGTGCTCTGGTGTTTCCACAGCAGGCACGCTAGCACCCATTGCTATTGGGTGCTAGACCACCCATGGAAACACATTGGATACTTCCCTTAATCCGGAAGTACCCATTCCTTAGATCCAGATCTTCTTAGATCCGGATCAAAGGAGCTCAGTGGAAAAACACCCCTAGATTAAATCAGATCATGGTGGAATAAAAGCCAAGCATGAAGAGAGATCTGCTGAGTCAAGCACCCTACCACACATCTGAGCGAGTTCAGATGAGTCTTTGGTAAGGATTGACTTAAATCTCTTCTCCAAAGAGCTCAAAAACAATTACTTACAATTGTAATCCTGGCATAAGCAGAAAATCTAGTGTAGGATCTTACAACAATGCCACCCAAAGTACAGATTATTCTCTCTTTGAAGGCAGAGGATTAGGTTGGAATCAGAAGTAAGTGTTAATTTGAGTCTGATGTAATTCTTAAGTGCACTAGCTAGATACGCACACAATCCCTGGGGCATCATTTTACACACAATACTGTTACAACTTGTCTGATGATATTTACTATACGTTGCAGAGTCTGCCTGAAACAAGGGCAATGAATAATCCATGGAAAAACTAGAGTTATATGCCATTCATGGCAATGTTTAGCAAGTCCAGAGAGACCTCTGGAAATTTCATGAATTAGTGGCTTGTTGTCACCATTATTGCTAGCTGTCAACTAAAGCCATAGCTCTACCCTATTAGCACCAAAAAGCTAATGCAGTTTTAGCTTTCACTAATTTCAAGCTTTCTTTTCGAAAGCCCTGCATGCATATGTTATAAACAAAAAAATGCTTCATCTTGAATAAGATATGGGGCGTTTCTGTACTTGCCTTCCAGTCCATTGGACAGGAAGATGCCAAAGAGACTAACGTGTGCTAACATTTTCATTAGGGAATGCTAGTACACAATAGCCTAAGCCCTGTGTGACTGGATCCGGTCACACATCTCACCCTCTGCAGGTACGTCAGGGGTCATCTGAGGTGCCAGCATGCTTGCGCAGGACCCCTGGTGGCACCTCACACCTGTCTGCATGGGCATGCCAGGTAAGCTTTGGGTCAGGATTGCGGAGGATTGGGTTGCTTGTGGTGCACAATTAGTTTGCAGTTAGGGGGTGTTTCTAGGCTGTAAACACCTGCAAGTGCAGGTGCACCTGCCCAGATGTCGACTAATTACAAACTAAGAGGCCAAGTGCAGAAACGGCTATGGTCAGGATAAAACTTGCTACAAAGGCTTTAGGAAAAGAAGTGATTTTACTCAGAAATAGGTAATCTTGGTATTTTGGTAATGCAATCTTGGATTTAGATCTTAATTTTTTTTTCCAATGGATATATTTGGTAGACTAGGAAAAGTCTGCAGGCCAAAACTCAAGCTGCATCAACCCTTTCAAGGTAAGGTCAACAGTATGTAGACAGATTAGCTTACTTTTCCACTCAAAAAAAA
>MTQE01002208.1:25156661-25169778 GCA_014337955.1 Aspidoscelis marmoratus | reverse complement strand
AAAAAAAAGTTTCCAAAAAGCCAGTCATATTGCTCACTTAAATGTTAGATCTCTATTGAGTTTCATAGATAACAGGGCAGCCTTTAGTCCCTTACCGGCCAAAATGAATGGTGGATCAGTTCCCCATCTGTACCAGCCTTAGTGCATTTCAGCCAGATGGCTGAAGTGCGAAAAGGCCTTTATCTTCATAGCACCATTTATTTATCATTAATCTCAGCATCTCTGCCATCACTACATGGACTTACATTGGTCTCATCTCTGCAGTGCCATTGACTTACAATAGCAACTGGACCTCTACTGTTCCTGTAACTACCAGTTTTCCATAGGCGGAAATTACTTGCATTGCATGGTTTTTACATTATATGATGGTAACCAACTGATAGCATTACAGAAGGGATAATTACAGGCATCCAGTAATCTGGGTAGAATTTGTTTGTTTTTTAAACATGTTTCATGGGAAATGATAGTGAAAATGCTGTTGAGCAGACTGAAGAAAAATCTTTTAATTGGTGCCATGTGCCTAGTCTCATACTTCGAAGATTCTCTTACGTGGTTCATTAAAATGTGTCTGTGCGAATAACATATTAAAAATAAAAATGAAGAGGGAAGATTCAAGGTGCACTGCACAGAGGCATATGAGGCACTCCAGTTTTCAGTGAGGTAGCCATGTCTACCCTGTGGCATTTGCAGGTCTAAGGCCCTTTCTGCACTGGGCCTTAAACCCAATCAGGAGAATCTGTGGTTGTCTTCTGGCCCTCATCAATCTCCATGTTAGTGCTGATCTGTGGGATCGCACCTCCTACTGGTACTCTTTGTCTGCTTTAGATGGAACTAGGGGTGTGCAATTCAATTCGAATGTTTGAAGTTTGAATTGAACCAAATTTTATTTGAATTAAGCAAATTTGAATCTATTTGTTCAAATTTTTCATTCGAATTTGCACCTACAAATGTCGACAGCATTCATAGATGCCTGTGCACATCTTCCCCAGCTCCATACGCATCTGTACACGTCTGTATGCATCCCATAGTTATCCCGTATGCAACTCGTTTTCATCCCATATGGATCCGTACAAATGCATACAAATGCGGGAAAGATGCGGATCTTCAAGTATCGTTTATGAGCCCGTACGCATATGAATGTCTGGATAATCTGAACGAATAGATCCAAACATTGAAATTCGAATTGTATCTTTAAATTCAAATCTAAGGACATTCTATTCAAATATTCATGCCCATCCCTAGATGGAACATAATCCCGATCAGTGAGGTCCTGATCAGGATCGCCAGTAGAATTGTTTAAATGAGTCTATCAGCAGCCCCACAGGCCCTGATCCTGAACAAGGAAGCATGCAGTGTAGCCAGCATGCTTCCTTGTTTGAGAACATTGGGGGACATATTTCAGGGTCACACCAAGAGCACTGCCAAAGCCTGGTGGTTTCAGAGCCCAGCCTCAACTAGCACTGTCATGCAGAAAACACTATTCCAGACTACATCTTTCATTTGGTCCAGACTAACTGATTAGGACCATGGGGCTTTCAGTGAAGAAAGATTTTAACGCTTGTTTTATAGTATCAGCCTTTTCGGTCCAAACTTCACATAATTATAAGGACACTATCATGCCTATCATACGGCAGTCAAGTCTGAGAGAAAAATTCTTCTCTGCCAACACTGTATCCTCCAGTAACTATCCTGTTGAACCCTGTTCAGTTGTTCAGGGGACTTATTTACTAAAGAAGTGGAGTCCCTATTCCTCCATTTTCCTTAGGTTTAGGACTAGAATTTCCATAAACCTTGACAAGCATGGGCTGGTAAAGAAAGATGAAAAACTAAACTGTTAAGTAGGAGGGAAACTAAATTCAAGAATGTGCTAATTGTATTACTCTTTGTGTGTAAAAAAAATACATTGTGACCGTTTACAAAACACCCTTCATTATAACATCAATATCTTAGCTTTGATTGGCAAGCACTTGTAGTAGGTAAACATTTTAGCTCAGTTCAGGCTACAAGTCATACATGAACTTCTTGATAAGTGTTAATTGGAACATTGTTACTGAGGTCATCTTCCTGAGGATCCTTTGTTGTCGCTGATTGATCTTCTAAAATAATAAAACTGAGAATGCTAGGAAAGTCTGTTCTATTCACAGCAAGAAGTACAGCAAGAAAACCCAGGAGTTAGCCTTTACAGACATCGTTTTCAAGAGTTGAACCAAATTGTTTTCTTGTTCTACAGAAAGGATTTGGGGGCAAACTCTGGATTTTTTTAATGCATTAAGAGCTGATTGTCACACAAGCCTTTTCTGACTATATGCTAATCAGTTTATTTGTTATTTTCCTTCTTTTTCAGGAATTTATAAAGGACACTGCTTTCGAATCAACCATTTTCCTGAAGACAATGACTATGATCATGACAGCTCTGAATACCTTCTTCGTAAGTGAAATAACCAATGCCATTAGGAAACAGACATGGTGGCAAGGACATGAGTTATGCAACTGTCTTTGTGTTTTCTTTTCTTCTTAACTTTTACTAGTGTGTCATCGTACAACTCAAAATTAATCCACAGTTTTGCTATAAAGCCATTTCCCAGTTTTACCTAGGTCTGTCAGGATTTTAGTGTGCAGTTTTCTCTTGAGTTACGTTGGAGTTCTGTTCCAGAAACCACCACTACCCTGGCTACCCCATGGGACTGCCACTGCCTCATGGTTGATTTGGGGCAGCCTTAATGCAAATCTTAATTCGCATTAAGGAGTCCCCATGGCAATGGAGGACAGGGCGGGTTCAAGGCGAACCTGCCCGTCCCCACAAAAGCCACGGTAAATCACTGCATCAGGATGCCACGGTTTTCTACACACACACCCTTGCCTGAGTGCTTAATCGCCCAAGTAAGGGCTTGATTTACCCCAAACGATCACCTTACAGCTGCCCTGCAGTCAGCTGAGCAACTGTCAGGTGGGTATAGGGGCTGTCAAGAGCATGAGGAGAGCTCCAGTAAGATGATTATAACAGGCGATTGTCTGGGGTAAATCAAGCCCTTACCTGGGCGATTAAGTGCCCAGTTATGATTGCAGCATTAGCGGTGGGGACAGTGAAACCCCACCCACTAATGCTTCGATTGTAACCCAGGAGTGTCCCCATACATAAGGATAACCCGTTCTTGCCCCGTAATTCAGGGCAAGAATAGTTATAAAGGAGGGATTGTTTCGATTTTGAGGATTTTGTCCCTAATGTAGC
This sequence comes from Aspidoscelis marmoratus, assembly GCA_014337955.1. NCBI lineage: Eukaryota > Metazoa > Chordata > Lepidosauria > Squamata > Teiidae > Aspidoscelis > Aspidoscelis marmoratus. The sequence goes on along the minus strand of MTQE01002208.1, from coordinate 25,166,549 downwards.
CTGAAATAGGGCTTTGAATGGGGACTTTCCCAAGGTATCCTTACCATGGGGACATGGACCCTGTGTAAATAAAATCTGTATAAATACAGAAATTGACTGTAATGGGAAATTGGCAGTTAAGAAAACTGCAGCTGAGAATTCCTTTGACTGACGTGAGGTTTTTTGCTCTGCCTTAAAATTGTTCAGAACACTTTGAGGAATTAAATGGGGAATTGGCCTTCCAGTATTAGTCAGTGAAAGCAAAGAAAACTTCCATTGTATTGGGTTAACCAACCCACCTGAAAATTTTAGATTGACTTGAGTAGGGAATTGCCCTCTCAGTTCAGGAAAGAAACCTGCATTCAAAGGGCCACAGCATAGAAGAAGAAGAAGAAGAAGAAGAAGAAGAAGAAGAAGAAGAAGAAGAAGAAGAAGAAGAAGAAGAAGAAGAAGAAGAAGAAGAAGAAGAAGAAGAAGAAGAAGAAGAAGAAGAAGAAGAAGAAGAAGAAGAAGAAGAAGAAGAAGAAGAAGAAGAAGAAGAAGAAGAAGAAGAAGAAGAAGAAGAAGAAGAAGAAGAAGAAGAAGAAGAAGAAGAAGAAGAAGAAGAAGAAGAGTTGGCTTTTCTACCCCGCTTTTCTTTCCCATTTTAAGGGAACTCAAAGTGGCTGACAAAGCTTTCTATTCTTCTCCCCACAAGACACCCTGTGAGGTTGCTGGGGCTGAGAGAGCTCAGAAGAGAGCTGTGACTAGCCCAAGATCACTTCAGCGGACCCAACTGGCTTCATGGAGGAGGGTGGAATCAAACCTGGTATTCACAGATAAGAGTCCTGCTTTTTGACCACTAGACTAAACAGCATAGTCAGTCCAGAGTGGTTCTAATATGGAAATTTTGCCAAACACACAAATGACATGCCTGAAACTTGTACCACACAGATGCCAAACAAGATGCCTGCAGCAAAGCATTCCCACACCCAGATAAGGGCTTTTCATAGAGTGCAAATCTGCAACACAACATGTGCCTTGTAAGATCCCTGCTCTCCACCTCAGAAACAAGTTCAATGCCAAAATAGGTTATATCTTAGGTGTGCTTTAGGGTTTGTTTTATCATATTTTGTGGCCCACCCTGGGATCTCTATATAAATAAGGGCCACAATGAATGTGACTTTTGCAGTGTAAATTGTCCCTGACTAGCTGGATGTTTTAATAAGCCAGACCAGAGGCTTATTCACACTTAGGCCTCTGGAATGCAATCAGGACAGTGCTGGTGAAGAGCATTCACATGCTTACTAGGCTGCTACATCCAAGAACCGTGCCCACCCTCACCAGAGCTGTCCTGATTGCGGATGAGGCGTGGAGCATGAAATCATGGTCCAGACCTATTCCAACCTTTACCCTGGACTTAACAGGAGCGTATGGCAGGGGGAATACACGATGACCATTTGCATTTCTGGCTGCTGAGGAGTGTTCTCAGTGGCCAGAAATGCGTATTCTCCTCCTGTACCCAGAGTATAGCAGCCTTTGTGCACTACAGTCTTAATTGCTGTAATGCGAAAAGGCCTCAGGACTGTATTGTGGAACAGATGAGGATTTTAGTCCTATGCCTCATTACCTTCTTGTTTAGAATTGCCTCCTTTATGAACACCTGCTATTTGGATCTGAGGAAAACTGTCACTGATTCCAGATTCACACCTCTTTATCCTGGCCTTTGGCTGAGGGAGCAACATCCCCTGCCCATGCAGGCACTGTCATGGTTTTAGTCATACTTAACTATTTTTTATTGTGGGATAGAAATATAAATAATAAATAAATAACAAATAATGCTGCAGAGCCGTGAAAAACTCCCTCCTTCGGAACTAAATGAGCTTTGAATTCTTAGTTTCCAGTGCAGCTCTGGTTCATAATGCATAAGATCAAACTGCAGCATCTATCCATATTTTCATCTTTAAAAAAAATGCCTCATCTTGTACTTTTCACTGGACCCCTTAAATTTTGCCACTCAGTTTGCTTATTGTCACATCAGAATGAATTCATGAGACCACAGTGTGAATTTTGAGGGTGCTACAGAGGAAAGGCTCGTGCCGGACATCGGAAATGAGAGGCCAATTTCTCTTTTTGATTACAGCAGGTGCAGTAGCGCTGGAACCAATTTTCTTTCTCCTGAGATGTTCCTTGAATATTTCAGTCTAACAATAGCAAAAAAAGAAGTGCCTCCCACAACTTAATCACCAAGCCTGCCGTTTTGGTTTCTTCTTTAAAAAATGTAGTCCAGAAGGAAGCACAGCGGAATGTGAAGCTGCCACATTTTTCCATAGATGTGTAATATACACCACAAGCTTGATTTGAACTTGATTGCAGTATCATTTAACCAGGCATAAATACACCTTTTCTGGAATCTAGTTAGGCTCTGGAAAGCCCTATCCTCTTCTTCAATAATAAGTGAGCTGTATTTTTTAAATAAAAATAAAAATTGAGCTTTAAATCCTGGGTTCCCATGAATAACTCACAGAGGAAATGTAATTCCATCCATTTACCTTTATATCTTGAGTCATAATGATTAAAGATTCCTCTCTTTCTAAAAAAAAAAAAGGATGAAAGATATTACATCTTCTAACATTATTTTATATTTTAAATACCTGTCAAGAGAATTACAAAAACAGAAGGATATGTCTGCTACCTACAAACTGAGGCAGAAAAACTTGAAGAAACAGAGTTGAAATAGGGTTCATCACTTCCTGTCAACTGCACCGTTAGCACCTGGGAATGCTTCTGCTATATCTGGGATGTCTTCCCTGTCAAAATGATGTCTACACTGAACACCAAGTCACAGGCTACATCCATATGTAGGATACAGAATGGCACAAGGGTTATGAGAGGGTGTTTCCACCACGCATGGTCACACACTGTGCTCCACATCCATCTTGTGAATCTGAGAAAATGTCATTTCAGAAGGACGAATAAAGGACTTAAGACCACTTTTAAAGCACTGAGTGCTGTGGAGATGGTATAGGTCACACCCAGATGTCTCTTCCAGGGAAGAATTTGGCCACCATAGGCACCATCACAAAGTGTGTTTTCAAAAGCAACTCAAAAAACAAAGCCTAAATGGCTTTAAGGAAGATTTAGACAAATTCATGGGTGACAGATATACCAATAGCTACTAGAATGGTTGCCTAAGTACATCTTTCAGGCTGGGGGGATGGGCAGGGTGCCTCTAGGACTATTTGCTGGGATTTGAGATCAGGAGGAGGTTTGCCCTTGTCTCTGCTTGAGATGCCCATGGGGAATTGGTGGGTCACTGTGTGAGACAGGATGCTGAACTAGATGAGCTCTGGCCTGATCCAGTAGGGCTCCTCTTATGTTCTTACATTCTTTTAAAGGTCTGTGTGGTGTTGAATTACTGGGCTTAGATGAACAACCCGATGAATTGGGCTGGGTTTGGGGGGCATGGGGGAGGTAAAAAGAAGAATGTCCAGAGGAGGAAGGTGAAAGAATGAGGAAAAAGAGGGGGTGATGGGAGCAGCACAAAATGAAAGCAGCACTGTTTAATAAAACACAATAGTTCAAGAACTTGGGGGTAGAATTCAAAGTAGCAGCCATGTTAGTGTGGATTGGTAACCTTATCATCAGACCCATAGCTTTGCATCTGACACTGGGCCTTATTCTGGAATATATGCTGGAATAGGGCCCAGCTGTCTGCATGCTAATAAACTATGGGAGGCCTCAGGTGAGACGTGCCATAGTCTGCATTAGCATATAGACAACAGACCTCTTATCCTGAGATATATTCCATAACAAGGCCAAGTGTGGAAAGGGTCATTGTCTATGAAAGCTCATGGATCCAAATTCTTTCTTTCAGTTAATCTCTAAGGTTCTACTAGACTCCCTTGCTTCAGGAGCTTGGGATGATCAATCAGCGAGAATTTCCAAATATGCTCACTCTCAGCCCCTTGCACTAGCTCTTCTTGGAAAATTGTGGGCAAATTTTTGAGGTCACCTTCAGAAAAATCACAGTGAGGTGCATTATCAGAACTATATGTGGTTAACATTGTCCAAACCAGCTCCTGGCCCTGTTACTATTAAACTCATAATAAGTATCCAAAATGTGAGATGTTGTGTAAAGCTTAAAACAGTATGACAGTGCTCGCCTGCCAGCTCCTCATCCTGACTTCCATATCTGATGCAAACATTTTGACAGCAAACATGATAGTTTGGGGTCCTTCAGGATAATTTTGATACAGCTGAAGTGTTGAGCTTCCCCAAGTTTATTAATAGTAAAAAGGAGTGACTGATCTCTTTGATACCATATGAGGGAACATTTCCCACAGCCAAAACAATTTTGTAATAATAGGGATCATATCAGTGTCTGGTATCAGCAGATCTAAATAAAGGGCTGAATACTCCACCATTATAAACTGATAAATTCAGCAAAAAGCGTTACAAACTTCTACTAATGGTTGTGATCTCACCAGATGTTAGATCAGCAGGAAAATTTTGTCTTTGGGGTCAAAAGTGAAGCCAAAGTGAAGTGTGGATGAGATGATATTGGCTTTTTATAATGCTTTAAGATAGGCATGTATAAAAAAAAATAGAACTTCAGATGTAGCAGTGGATTCTTAAAACCTCTTTTGGTGGGTTTTTGTGGATTTTAATCATCACTAACAAAAACAGAGGCCATATGTCCACCTAAGAAGAGCCCGGCTGGATTGGTCCACAACTCATCTAGTCCAGCACCACGTTTCACACAGTGGTCCACCAATTGCTTAGGAGCATCTCAAGCAGAAGATAAAGGCAAAACCTTAAACTGCCCTCAGCTTACATTTCTAAGCATCTTGGGCTAGTGCCTTTACCAAACACCATGACCTGTGTGCCTAACAGTCTCCTTTGCCACCAGGGCCAGGCCATCTGGGCAAGCAGCAGTGTATACAAAGGCATGAATCTGGTCTCTGGGTGCAAGCTGACAGAAAGGGTCAGGGCACTCAGTAGTGATTTCAGAATCACTCCTTGGCCATATGAGACTCCACACCCATATGAGACAGGACATCCTATTCATAATTCATACCAGTTCTGTTCACACCTAGATCGAGATAGGTCATCCTCGGGCTGTCCTCACTTTGGGCTGCATTGTCCACACCTTTCTCCACAATCGAGCTGAGCCTGCTCCATGAAATTCTTGGCTCTCCACTCCTTTTTCTGCATCAAATCTATCTCCTTTATTATTGAATGCCATTGTGTCACTCAAGGGAGGCAAGAGTGTGTGTTTGCGATTATTTTTAAGCCTGCTCCCCCACCTTCATGCCCCTCTTCCTTTTTTACGCTGTTTTCTTCTCCATGCAATTAATTTTTTAATAATAATAATAATAATAAATTTGCTGGAAAATGCTAGATAGACACATAAACTGAGGGGAGAATGGGAGATGCCTCACAAACTCTATGCATGCCACTCTGTCCTAGACATTGGACAAAAGGAAAGACTGGAGCTCCCCCACCACAGCATAGTTCAGTCTCCTTCAGCCCCCGCCCCTCCCCGCTGCCACCCCCCATTCACACTGAGGAAGAGAAGACAGCCTGGCTTGCCAGGATAGGCTGAGTCCTCTGGAAAACACGACTCCAGTAAAACGATCTGATGGGGATAAGCCAGCCTGCAAAACGAATTAAGTAAAAATAATGTAACATGACCAGAAGACAACCTGAAGTCATCTTAAACTAAAGGTGTGATCAGGGCCTTCGTACACAAGATCCAGCCAACTTCTGTCTGTCCACAGATACATACATGCAATAATAGCTCATATGCAGTGTGACCTAGTTGGCCTTTGGCAGAACAGATAGCAGTTTCATTCTTACTCCCTTTTCTTCAGCCTAGACTACTGTATTTCTAGTATGGACCTGATTTCCCAATGGAATGATTTTGTCTTTGTGGCATTTTCACTGACACTTGAAATTTGCAGTGCACTTTCCCCTAGCATAGTGCAGTTTTCTATACACATTTTTCATTGGAAAACTAGGAGAAAAGCAAGCTTTGGAGCATACCTGGATTTCAAGCCTTGTGCTGAGGCCTTTGGGAAGTATGGATGTGACCCTTTTACATGACTATATGAACCAAATTATTCTGTCTCTTGGCCTAGTGTATAGGTAAATACATAAAGAACCTCAAATGAATAAGTAACAGATGATCACAATGCTCTTCAAATGGGTTAGGGTAGGAAGAGAGAGGACCAATTACTGCCAATACAGTCTTTATAAGCTGTTCCCTCTTAAAATCTTGGCTGCTCTAATTTCATTTCTTTTGCACAGGAGAGGAATACAGGAAGAGGAACTGGTTTGAGAACAACTGTCACGTAGTCAGTGGTCTTAATTATCCAAATTCAGATGAATCAAGTGGCTGGAGATAATGCGCTGTGTGGCACTGCACAGCCAGTAACTTGCTCATGCATTTTTCATTGCTCCTCTCTGCATTAATTTGTGGGTGATTCTTTATAACCTCTTTAGTTGGTTGTCTGTCAGAATATGTTCCCACATAGCATCGCTTTGGAAAGCTGATTATAGTAATAATCCCAAATTTCCCAGCAGAAACTGCAAAACACATTAGAAAAGCAAATGGAAGGCATATTACTTTTCTGGATCCCCTATTCCCAATATATCCATTAATTGTGGGTTCCCTTCCACCACCACCCCTAAAAATTAATCAAATGCAATAATACTACATCAAGCTTTTCAGTACTTGGTGGCGCGATTTACCTAGATTTTAAATATATACTGCTTTTATAGTTTTTTTTCTTCTAGATTTAGTCTTTGTAGCTTATTTTAAAGTATTAATTTATTTTGTGGTGATTTAAATATTTTATTTTAAGCTGTTCTGATAAAATGTTCCAAAGATGGATTATAAATCTGAATAATGTACTGTCACGATGGATGAGGACTCCCATTTTAATTCACGTTTCTACCCAAAAAGAGCAACCTATGTGATCTTTTGTTTTATTTTGGAATTTTTCCTCCAATGGGAAATAGTGCTGCAGACTCCTTATCATTGTTCCTTTTCCCAAAATTTCAATCCTCGTTGATTCAGGCTCAATTAAATGTTAAAAGGGCTTTGCCAATAACACTCAGGCACAGATTTTCACCCTTGCAGATCTAGATTTTTGGAAAGACATGTACATGTTCTATTACTTTGTCCCTTATACCAAGAAACTAGAAAGGAACTCCCCCCCCCCAATTTTAACAAGATTGCCCAGCAGAAATGAGTCGTTTTATATAAATTATTGTCTTGCTGATACAAGATGCAAAACAACTGAACCAGTGGCAAAGTCCTTTTGCATTGCTATAAATCTAAGGCCTCAGTTCAAGAAAATCTAAAAATGCTTTTATTTGTATGCTTTATTTTTATCCTGTTTGCCAGCATTATTTGTCTTGCTTTGTGGCTTTGTTCTGTTTTGTTTTTTTATATCTATTTTTATTGAGAATAAACAAAGTTACAGAATAGAATAAATATGGCCAAGGGCTGTAATAAGAGCTATTACTGTCTCAAGTGAAGGCAGATCGCGTAATCGTCTGTCATGGTTCTTGTTTTGTTCTCTTTCCATCTCAGGTATTGTTCGTGCCTCCAGTGTCTTTCCTATCCTAAGCACAATATTACTGTTACTAGGGGGGCTCTGCATTGGAGCTGGGAGGATTTACAGCAGCAAGAACAACATTATCCTGAGTGCTGGAATACTTTTTGTTGCTGCCGGTAGGTCCTGTCCTTTGACTGTTTGGGATTTTGGTCTCTTTTTTTCCTCCTAGTACTGGGATGAGTGACTCCCCGAAAGGTTTTCTTTCTTATATGTTTCTTTTCCCCTGATCCAAAGAAGCTGAAGTCTGTCCATAGGGATCCTTTAAAAAAAACAGCCTGTCTCTTATATCACATATTCCACCAAGGGTGGAAAAAAAGGGTGCACCTAAACACATTACATACTGGGGAGGGAATGCGCAGTCCTGATCGTCACATCAGACACACTACAGAATATGATCAATACTGTGCATTTACCTTAGTGCAAGAGAAGAAAGAACTCTCCCTGCGCAGTATCTACTTAGACTGCAGTATCATCTTAATGCAGCGGGATGAAGAGAAGCGCTGACGCGACACTGCTAAACAAGGAAGTCTATCTCAAAACTTGATTGGCTGCCTCAAGCCACATGATGGCATGCCCCACCTAACTCTTGTAGCTCCAATGCCTCATCAAAGAGGAAACTACAGAGCTGGCTTTTAAGTAGGGGTGATCAGTTTTCCCTGCAGAGTGAGTATACTGCCATTTTTAATTTAACTGCAGATTTGGCAGCTTTAGCCTGGAGGGAACCCAAGATGGTGCCTGCATGTTTTTAGACCACTCATTCAACCACTGGCCATGGTGAGGTGCAGCACAGCATTGGCCTTTTCAACCATCTTACTAGGAACAGCCAAATCTGTCCATATTCTTGTCTCATATTCCAGATAAACCCAAATTCAGGCCCTTTCTGCCCTGGGTCTTATTCTAGGTTATATTCCGGAATTGGGGACCGCTATTCACATGCTAGCACAGACGGTGGCAGGAACGGGCAGCACCTGCTGAAGATTTATTCAGACACTTTGGGGATCGCTCACATTGTGCTAAACTGTAGTTTTAGCATTATATGTGAACTGAGCTGAAGGATACTGATGACATTTTCCTGACCTGGAGATCCTACCTCAGATGTGTGTGGCCTATGATTGTTAACCATTATTTAAAGCACATCTGTTTTAGGTGTGTTCAAATGCCCTATAGATGAAACAGGAAACTGGTTTGAGCCCTAAGTGAGATTTTCATGTTCTTTTAGTGAATGCCACATGCTTTCTGACTCTTGGTACCTAACAGCTAGTGCAATGCCACAACCACACGCTTAAGGCTGTTATTGTTATAAACACTTTCAGCATAATTTTAGCCTCAGGAACATGCTGGCCCACAATTATTTCTATATAAGCTTTCCTGTCAGATAGTTAGCATTTCATTGCTCTGAATCCCATGAAAATACAGATGGTGCTATGGCAGATGAAAACCCAAAGAAATCTGGACTAGACAACACACAACTGGAAATCATAGACATAAAGCAGCTTGCTAGATAACATATGGCAGTCGTGTTTTGTAAATAGCCTTGCTTTCCAAAGTGCGCAGAACTTAGCATTTGGTGAAGCCAATTCACACGTAACTATGGAAACTGAGTGGCATAGCCTAACAGGGACTCATTTGTGTGGCTTATGTGTTCCTACTCCTACAAGTATCAAGTGGAAAGTCACTGTGGGAAATTACCAAAACATGGAATTCCAATCTTTGTCAACTTCTCTGGTTACAGGCTTTGAGGCTCTTCTGGTGATCAAATGTACACATAGAAATACCTCATTAGAAGGGCATCTGTGTCAGGTTGAGGATGAAGCTGCCCCTAGTGCTGAAGTGCATGAAGATGCCCTTGTATATTCAAGAGCTTGGTAGTTCATTTCACAGGTTCATTTCACACCGTGGGTCCATTTCCACATGGTGTTCAAGATTTTTTTGTAGCGGCATCAGTCTGCCCATCCCCCACGCAATCCCAGAAAGGCACGTGAGCCTTAGAGGAACCTCAGTCCTGCAAGGCACATACTGGTCAGTACATGAAAAGCAGCTCTGAATCCACATCCCCCACACTTTCCTGGGTCCTCACCATAGCAGAATGGATAAAGAGCAAGGAGACCCCCTGACTTGAGAATGGCAGCCTTGGGAACCGCAGTGGAGTTGTCAAGTTCTTTTTCTAAGTTACCTGAAACCACAAGGGCAGCCTGGTCCAGCAATATTAGAGGCTCCTACACACACTCACTGACAGCTGTAATTTATTTATTTATTTATTTATTATTTATTTATTTATTTATATTTATATCCCGCCCCATAC
>MTQE01002208.1:25125931-25148811 GCA_014337955.1 Aspidoscelis marmoratus | reverse complement strand
TTCCGTGCCATAACCAGGCCTGAAGCCAGATTGAAATGGGTCCAGATAATGCTCCTTTGCTGTCCCAGGTATGGGATGGTCCAGAATGTGCGGAGACACTTCTAGGATGGAACTATCTCCGCACAGTGTGGATGCTCTGTCTTGGAGCCATTCCCAGACTTTCCCTGTCCATCAAATGCCAACATTCCCTATCACTAATACATCCTGCACAAACCTAACACCTGTAATTTCATTTTAGAGCTATTCCCTTAACCAGACTTTCCTTTCTTCTCTCCTAGGGTTAAGTAACATCATTGGGATTATTGTCTACATATCCAGCAATGCAGGTGACCCAAGCGATAAGCGAGATGAAGACAAAAAGAGCCAATATAATTATGGCTGGTCTTTTTATTTTGGAGCCCTGTCCTTCATTGTGGCAGAAACAGTTGGTGTTCTAGCTGTGAACATATATATTGAAAAAAACAAAGAACTGAGGTTTAAGACGAAGAGGGAGTTCCTTAAGACTTCTTCATCTTCCCCTTATGCCAGGATGCCAAGCTATAGATACAGGAGAAGGAGATCCAGATCAAGTTCTAGATCCACAGAGCCTTCTCCATCCAGGGATGTTTCTCCAGTAGGCATGAAAATGGCTGGTTCTATTCCAATGAATGAAATCTCCATGTACACACTCTCCAGGGAGCCCTTGAAGGTCACCACAGCCCCTAGTTACAACATGGAACAAGATGCTGGTTTTCTTCAAGTTCACAATTTCCTTCAAAAGGAATTCAAAGAAGGACTCCATATCAACATGGTCAACAGAAGAACAACTCCCGTTTGAAAAGCTGGCCCATTTTTCCTAGGCAGCACAAAGCAAAAATGGCAGAGGGCAAGTTCCAGATTTTTTTTTTATACACCTATATGGGAAAAAGTGTATATTTTAAATATGCTGTTGCATACCTTAAGATAATAACCGCATGACGAGGCTACAGTCAGAGACACAGAAATACTCATTTGGAAGATGCAGGACTACCTTTCTAGCTGATTTTTTATAAACTCTTTCAGATTTGTTTAATTAAAATGCTTCATGTCACCAAAAACAAAATGGAGCAAGAATTTAAGATCAGCGTCCTTGTCCCTGCACTTTTGTAGCACACACGTAGCGTAACCTGTGAAATGAAAGACGTTTTTCTGATCTTGTAGGTTTTAAAATTTTCCATGTGGGCTTTTTTCTATACTGCTGTCGCTCAGAACAAACCCAGACCAGCCACATATGCTGCCTACAGTTGTTTGTTTTCTTTGAAGGGAGGAAAAGGGGAGTGGAACCCCTCACCCACCTCCAGAGGAAGTCACCTCTTAGAGAAAAAGGCAATCTACTTGAAACCAGCATGACTCTTGAAGCTGCCACATATCATTTTGATTGGAAGGCTCAGATGTCGTAGGACTCTGATAGGGAAACTGATGAGATAGCTGCCAGTCACTTCAGGGACCTGCTGGATATCCTTAAGGGGAGATGAGGGGAAAGTTATTGAGGAAGATCTTTCTCTCAATCTAAATTCACTCTGGAGAGTATGACTGAAATAGGGTTTGCCTTCATTGATCTCCTAACGTTGATACTGCATTCCCCACTCTCGTCCCTTGCCAAGACTATTCCAGTGTCCTTCAGATTTATATTGTGTGTGTGTGTTTGTTTTTGGCCTGTACACTCTTGAGTAAATACTATTTTTTTTTATTAAAACAAAACTCTTTGTAAACATACTACACATCACCTGCTTTGCAGAGCTAACCCATATGAGTGTCCTTCCTCTGCCAAACTAGGGACTTCACTTCCATTGTCAAGAAACTGGGGACTAGCCAGTAGACACAGATGTGTGCCCAGACTCCCTTAAAGTTTACAGAATTAAGACGTTCAAAAGCTTTCTAGATTGAAACAGGTCATGGGTCTGCACAGCATGTTGAGGTCTTTTTCATTCCACTGATCTATGACTGCATCTCTTGAGCTGTTTAAGACGATGCATTTTAGCACTGGACTGTAGTCCTGCTGAAAAGTTACTCAGCCACAGTGGCTCTTAGAGAAAGTCATCTGAAGTGGTAGCAGTGGCTTTGTCTTGTGGGTTCAGTCCCACGGCAACATTATTAATGGAATTAACATCTTCACAGTTCATTTTCTTGAGTCCCATGCAATCCCTAAAATTATTTCCACAGCCCATGTTTGGGTCACTCTGTGATGAGTTCCATTCCTGATCTTCAGTTATGACCTATCTGACTTGGTAAAAGTGGCAGCTTCTCGCCATGCTCCCAAGTCTTACCGGCAGGCATCTGCAGTGCCATGTCAGGCTACTGCTGACATATCTCCCTTGAAGGTTCAACCTACAGATCTAGCAGCCTCTTTCCCCTCCGTGCGGGGTAACACCAGCATTTTTGAAGAGCCGGCATTTCCCTGCACTGTCTGAAGACACTCTTTAAAACAAGGCAGTTTTGAAAGCAGTCCTAGAACTATAGATGTTTTCTCTCTACTAAGCTACTTTGATATCTTAGTTATGCCTTTCAAGAAAACACACTATTGCCCTTTCTGCACTAGGCCTTATGCCGGATTAAATCCCAGAACAGGAGCCTGCTGTCCACATGCTAGTGGAGACTTCAGCAGGCTCTCTCCAGGGCCTCTTGTAGTCTACAGTAGCATGGGATGTCAGGCCCCTCTTCCAGAGTATAATCTGGAGTAGGGCCCAGTGCAGAAAGGGGCTATGATTGAAAGGGATGTCAGGCAATTTTTATAACTTTTTTTTAAAAAAAAATGTCTTACTGGATCAGAGCGGGCAATTAATTCATCCTTTTGTCTTGAATAAAGGCAGCAATGCTGCAGTTAAGCGACTTGTCAGAAAGTCACAGGAGGCAGACTTTGCTTCAAGAAAAGTCAGTTTATCAAGAATCAGATTATCAAAGCACTGGCTAGCATGATACATGCTAGCCATTGCTTTGATAAACTGATTCTTGATCAATGTCTCTTAATCTGTTTTTAAAAGTCATCAAAACCACTGCAAAAGGTGGCAATGAATTCTCCATACAAATGAATCTTTAATGCTGTCTTGTTTTTCTCTTATCTCTTTTTGCAGGAGAGGAGAGGTGTGTTTAAAGAAAATGACAAAGCTTGTTTTTTTCTGTGTACTTGTCTATGATTTCAAATGATAATTTATTTTTCTCTAGGATATGTCCCTAAAAAGTAAATAAAGGTATGATAAGGGTAGGAAGAGTACATAAAGAAGCAATTTGTGTCATTAGTGTGTCATACTTAAGTGCTTACTATTTTATACCTCTTCTAGTCACTGTATTTTCAAGTGCAATTTCCCTGAATTTTATTCCTATTGTGTTAATAAACTAACAAGTAGAATTTAGTCTTTATTTGTATTTGCTGTAATTATAATATTCATAGATATATAGGTATTGTTCCCTTTCAAAGCAAATGACAGATGTAGGATTATATTGGTAAGAATTTATTGCATCAGAATGAAAGCTATGTGAATTTTGACTTTGTTGGGTTTTAAAAAGAAATTGACAGTCCATACCGTATTCTTCCCAGTGGCAACATTGCTGTTAATCTTTTGACTAGAATCTGAAAAGGTGTGCATACAGATTTCCAAGTATTTTTGCGTTATGGCATTCTTCCCCAGAGTCTAGAGAGAACGTTTTGCAGGTGTTCTAGAATTCATTTCTTGACTGCTATATGGGTCTGATTTTTTAAATTTTGTTGGCTACAGGAGTAGTTACAAACTTATTTGTCTGTGTCATATTGAATCTTAAAACACCAAATCACAAAATCCCCGTGTATAGATTCAACACAAAGCGTATGCCAAGCCAAAGGAATCCAAAATAATTATTTTAGTTAAGGCATACTTTGTTTCCCTTTGCAACTGTGCCTTTCCAGTCCTATCCTTGAAACAAGAGTTAGTCAGGAAACACAGGACTTTTTCACACTTAGCTATCCCATGGCAGTTAAGATCAGAGACAGTGGCTGGTGTTCACATTACAGGTGCCAGTCCATCCTGAACTTCATGGAGACCTACCTGGCTCTGTCCAGGACCATTTGTTTCACTGTAGCAACAGCTATGCACTGGGCCATTGCTACAGGGATGGGCATTGCAATACATGAATCTGCAGATGCAGTCACACCACACTGTCCCCCACGCAATCTTTGTATGGATTTAATGCGAAGGTTGTATGTGGGACTTCACTAGGACCACTGTAGGCTCCTAACAGAAGTGACTCTATAGAATGTATATGCTCTGTGTTGGAATGATATAGCAGTACTATTCCACTGAGTTAAAAATGAAGCACAGAGGGAGCCATCCTCACTTCAAGTACTAGTGAAGTCCCAAACTAGACTACCAGCATTTGAAGTGCAGATGGCCAGGCCAGGCCAGCCAGATCGCCATGGCAAAGGCTGCAGCCACATCTCACATGCCTGGACAATGCCGTGGTGATTGGGGTGTGACGCCCAACTAGGCAGCTGGAGCCACCCTGCCGTGCCCACTTGCAGCGTCACACCCAGAAGATAGTGAGAACGCTGCTGACTAGTAGCTCCCTAGATGCTCTTGGTCAAGTTACAGACAACGTTTTAGTTGTCCACAGCTAGTTTGACCCAAGACAAGCTTGGTGAGCTCCAGGAAGATGTTGACAGAATCAGCATCTAGTCAGAACCACTTCAACTGGTAACTGCAAACAGGGCCTTATTAAAATATGTTCACCAGAGATGTTAGACATATAAGGAAAATACCCATAGATTTTTAAAAGGAAAAAAAAAAGATTTTTTGATCGATTTTTTTCCCCTTACATCACACCTTCACTTTCCATCCTTAATGCTATTGAGAGCAAAGGGGTGGAGATCACTCACTGTAAAGTAAATGCATATGGAAAGTGGAAAGTGGTTTTTAAAGCATAAATATAAGCATAAAGTATTGTTGAAGACTTCCATTGTTGTATGGTCAGGTGTTCGCTATAATTAAGAATAAGATTTATGGGAGGATGGAGAGTGAGAGGTAGACAGCAAGACCCACAAGAATTAAACCGCTGCATACTTCATCAAGGAAGAGATCTCTTATTTGGACAGAATATTGATGTATTTCTTAGAATTTGGTTAAAAGACATGCAGTGTGGGTGGGTGTCTGCGTGCACCTATGGAGTTAAATGTCACTGTGCTGCTGAAGTTTTGTCAGCTTTTGAGAACACACATGGGGGATACCTGATACTTGATGGATGGTTTGATACCATCAGTGCCAGGGGCCCCTGCAAATTTTTGGGATAAAGTACATTGCTTTGAAAGTTTTCCTTGATAATTTATTAACCAGTACTGGGGCATTCAGGTGAAGGATGGTAAACAAACAAACAAACAAACAAACAAATAAATAAATAAATAAATAAATAAATAAATAAACATTATTCCTGTAAACATGTTGACCCCGAGAGTATAGCAGATGAACTTTCTGAAAATATGACATGCCGTGCTTTCAAAAAGGTTAGTGATACTTTAAAAGCTTTTGTTTCCAGTGAATAGATTCCTTTCATGCAGTAAAACATATATGTTTAATAGCAAACATATTTGCTATTTTTGTTCTTTAAACATTCCACCAAAAACACAAATACTCTGAAGGGAAGCTATACATTGGCCCTGGGTCTTTTAATTCATGATTTCTATTTAATAACTTCTGCTGTTTTCAGAAAGGCTTTCAAAACTGGTAATAAAATACTAGGTAAGACTGTATTAGATTACGGTAACTAAAGTGATATCTAGTGTGCAGAAAATGGCAGTTTCTTAGGGTAGTGAAACAACACAGAGAAACTCAGGTGTAATATTTTCAGACATTTCAAACCCTTCTGTTAATTCCATGGAATCCGTATAGTTGCATGTGGCTACACACACACAACCACACAGGCCATGCGAATGCCTCTTGCTGTGCCGTTTGGCTTACCCATCACAAGCTATGCCATCTTCAAAATCCTTTTTGGTGAGGAGAAGCATATTTTATAGTCAGAGGGCTTTTTTGCCCTTAACCTCCATGGGAAAGTGTCTCATGGAAGTTATGTTCAGGACAGTGGCCACTGTTCATGCCACATGCAACGGCACTGTCCCAAATTTACCTGGGGACCATTTCAGTGTAGACTGTCCATCCAGGGCTGTCTGCATTGCCTCAATATTGGTGTGGCGCGTGACAGCACAGCTGCCAGCCACCCCACCGCCTTCTCAGTGTTTGTTCAAGGAAGTAGTGCGGATGCAGCATCTGGGACTGTAGCAGGAGCACTCCAGGCATTTCTTGTAAGGTTGAGGATAAGTTTTTACTGCTCCACAGCTACTGAAGATTGGGATGGTTGTGCACACTCTGGGCCAGTCTGAGATGGAGGTGGTATTATGGCATGCGGACGCAGCATCCCAAGGCATGTGGGACCATCCTTCTTCCAAGAGCAAAAAGGCCCAAAGATTCTCATGAATTTTGATTTAAAACAAAAAGAAAAAACTAGCTGCTAACTCACCACCAACCAAGAATAAATATTGTCACTGATCATGCTACCTAGACTAGTAGTGACACATCTGTAGAAAGAAAATTCCGCTCAGAGAACGTTGAGAATGAAGTATACGTTGAGTAGCTCAAGCTCTACATTTTATAAACAGTATATGTACAAGAACATTTCCAAATCAAATCAGAACCTTTCCTATGCATAACCATGACCTGTGACAAACCTAAGGAACCCAGAGCTCCAGTATTTTACATCCACAGACACTTAAGATTTACCATCAATGTCTGTCAGCTTTCTTACACTCTCAAAAACTGACATTGTCTTGGTTAGCTTTAGGGTATGTCTAAGATGTCTGGCTGGGCTATAGTTCCTGACAACTCCTTTAATATAAAGGAATGTTTAGTAAACCTTCAGTTTGTAATCTCTGGTAAGCTGCTACAACCCCAACCATTTCTGTCTGGGAATTTTAACTGTAAAGACAAAAGTTAAACAAGCCTCAAGATAAACAAGATAAATAAATAAATTATACATTATAGGGTGTGTGTTTTTTAATTTTACAGAGTTTATTGATGTGCACTTCAAATGTGCACAGATCTCTTAACAGTTTCAAATAATCAAGTCAGATAAAAACAGTGGCCACATCTCTGCATGGTGTATAGATCATTTGAAGGTGCACTGAAGTCCATCCATCTCTACAGCACCCACCCTGAAGGGATGTGAGGGCACATGGATGTAATCCCCCTCAAGTCATGAAAATATCAGTGCACAAAAGGCTACTTCTCACACACTGAACTGGGCCCTTGTCCCAGAGAAACAAGCCACATTTCCGTCCAGGTCTTCAGCACTGGAACATGGAGGGCAAGCAGCCCCCCCAGGAGTGGTATAAACTCTTCAGAACAGCAGCCTCAGGGTAAGCCATGGAGCCATCAGACCCTTTTCTGAGGCTGCCTGAAGCCTGCAGAGGCCCAGTTTGGCACTGAGTTCATATAATAGAGACATGCCAAGACTTCCCTCAGCATTTTACAATAGGCTTTTTCTAAAGTCCTGGATCTCTTAACAACAAAACCCTTACTCCAGTATCAGAACTATACCAGAGTTCCTTTGCTAATTCTTACCTGGAATATAAATCATGGCTATTTCTTGTAAACTCAGAGGCAACAGCAGAATCACTCCATTTCCCGCAGCTTACCACCTTAACCTCCAGGATTGTCTAATTCCTGGTTTCTTACCTATTTTCCCTTAACAATCCCAAACTGTTTGAAATACAGGCCACATCCAGGCATCACTTACGCATTCTTCTACATTTTGATATTCCAGAATAAAGTATGGATATACAAGAATATCCATGTTTTATTCCCCAGTACCCAAGCCCAATGGAATAAATAAGTGCCTTCTGGATGCAGCCACAGTCTATCACACCAATGTACACACTCTGTCTCACACCCTTCTGATTGGTTACAAGGCTGCTCTATTTACATAATTGACAAACAGGACTTTAATGTAGCCTTTAGTGCAGCGCAGAGGTCTTCTCAGTACCCCCAGATGTGCTCATTCTGGTTGACAATAGTTACAGACCCAAAAAGAAAATTTCCCAAGTTCCTCACCCAAGTATTAGAACATAACAAATCTAATATGTGGAAAACCTGTGATTTGTAGGTTTTGTTTTTCTGTTTTTCCTAACATTGTTGCTGTGTTTTGTCCTAAAAGGGGCTTCTTTGAATTACTGAAGTTTCTGGTGCAAGGCCTTCATGAGGTACCAGAAATGACATCAGAGCAATCTTATTTTATTTTTCAGTATTTCTAGCTGTAAACTAACGTTTTAATGATGCTGAGCCTCATTGCAAGTCTTTGTGTTGTTGATTTGATGACCTCTCATGATCCTGACATGCTGGGAAGTGCTATAGAAGGTAGTTGTATGATCTCATATTGACTCCAGTAATATTCTGACAGACAAAATTTATATTTTAGGATATATTTCTTTTTTTAAAAAAAATGCAGTTATTTCAAATTGCTCAAATGTAATTCTTAGAACAGAGGTTGTCCTATTCCAATTCTGAGAGCAAACTATTACCTGGTTCATAAATCATGAGCTCTAAAAGCAAATTGGATAGTCACAGCACTTTTTCAAATGGGGAAGATGCCAAAGATATATAAATTAAATTCAGCAATAGGAATCCTAGCAACAGTTTCAAATCCCTCCCAATGAATTTGTATGGAGG
Source organism: Aspidoscelis marmoratus (assembly GCA_014337955.1). NCBI lineage: Eukaryota > Metazoa > Chordata > Lepidosauria > Squamata > Teiidae > Aspidoscelis > Aspidoscelis marmoratus. The sequence continues at coordinate 25,140,109 of MTQE01002208.1, read as the reverse complement.
CAAGAAAAGCTACAAAACCCATGAATAGAAAACTACTCAGCAAAGAATATATAGACGTACTGAAGCCTTAACTATACTTTCTTATTTCTGCTGCAGTCCTTCACTGTTGCTATTTCTCTGCCTGTTTGCAAGAATAAAATTGCTGAGGGCATGAGGACTTGACAAGTAGATTAGGGGGACCCAGCATAACATCTTTGTTAGATGAGATACATCCCCTCCCATAGAAATCCATTCCATAAGACTTGGTTCAGTGGCTTGAAGGCAGACCATTTTAGCTCTTAGACTAGCATTTCTTAAAAGCAAGAGAATTTTTGTTGTCTACTGGCCAGGATCAGCTATACCAATTTTAGGGCAATGCACTTTCCCATTTGGGGGTGCTATTCCTGACAAAAATAAGGAATACCTGTAATGTAGAAGTTAGAGGATCAGAGCAGAACATAGGGGGTGAGGAATCCAGTTCACACTCATCCACAAAGCTAACTGGGTGAGCTTGTGCTAGTCATGGAGCCTTTTCAAACTAGGTGAAAAGGTAAAGATGGTGGAAACTCTCCCACAGTGCATCTGCACCATGCAGAACCAACCATGCCCACCAGCAGCCCTATGCATGCACCTGTGCATGTGGAAACATAGCCCGCACAAATGTCTGTAGAACACTAAAAAATGGTCTACATCTATGTGAGCTGCCAGGCTGGCACAGCCCAAGTGGAAGAGATGCAAATGGAGCATGTGACCAGGCAGCACAGGTGCAGTCGCACACCACATGCCCAATGGCGCCATCACTAAAGGACAAGATTCACACTTGGTTGGTGCTTGGTGAAGCACCAGCTAAGTTTGGAATCGACTGAATATTGCAAAACGTGGATGCCAAATCTATTCCAGAACTTAACTGGGCATTACACCAAATAAAGGTGTGAATTGGCATAGTATCTATGAGCTCTATATCACAGGGCTATTGTGAGAATAAAATGTGGATGAGGAGAACAATGTTGAATACCTTGGACTCTCCTCTGTCCTTTCCTCCCAAAGAGCCACTTTTTGTCCAGTTTGATGGTTGAGACAGATCACACTGTCAGAACTAACAAGCAGGACTCTGGGCTCGTCCCCATGGGGCTGCCCTGCCTTGCGGTGGATTCAGGGCAGCCTTAACGGAAATCTTAATTCACATTAGCGAGTCCCCATGGCAATGGAGGACAGAGCAGGTTCAAGGCAAACCTGTTCCCCTCCCCCCAAAGTTAAGTGTAAACTAGCCCTCATTTATTCTTATTCAGTTTAAATTGAAATCAGTGTGAAATATGGACGTGGTCTTCTGTTGATGCCCTCTATTTTTAACTACAGTTCTTATCAAAGCCGCTTTTCATTTTAAGTACTGGGGGTAGGAGAGAGAGTATAAGTAGAAATATAACATCTTTCAGGCTAGGGAGACAAGTAGGATGCCTCTAAGGCCATTTGCTGGGATTCGAGAGCAGGAGAAGGTTTGCCTTTGTCTCTCCTGGATGACCACGAGCAATTGGTGGGCCCCTGTGGAGGGACAGGATGCTGGACTACATGGGCTGTGGCCTGATCCAGCAGGGATCCTCTTATGTTCTTATAAGTAAATAACAGTCATTATTATGTCAAATCCTAGGTGTGGGACCTAGGTGCAAATATGCCTCAACTGAAACCATTATATTTCCTGCGCACAGATAATTAGGAATATATATTTGGCTTTGGCACTATAACTAGGAAAATGTGTGGCACAATATATACAATATATATGCTTTTTCCTAAGCAACAAATGTACTCTAGCATTGGAAGGGGCCATAATGTGTATACCATCCCTAAAGGAAAATGTACCCGTGCTCTGTTCAGTAAATCTATTGTATATGATGCAAAACTATGGAGGACAATTGCACGTCCCTTGGAAGCTGGTGCAACATTAGGGTATGACATCCCAGGAGGAAAGGCACTTGGCTGATCCATCAAAGCAACCACATTTCAGTCCGTATCGGAGGGTGGAAAGAAGAAAAGAAAACTCCAGGTGGGTGTAGCCTAATAAAGCAGCTGATTGCAAACCATAGCACAGTTTTCTTTCACATCAGGTTACCTGGGAGCTTCTGCTCTGCTCATTTCTGTTCTATCACCCACAAGGGCTAATTTATTCCTTCCCAAAAGCTACAGGTTCTTTTCCAAATTCTAACGTGTTGTTTTCAATGTGCTTCAAGGGTTTCCCACCCACCCCCATATAAACACAATGTGTATATTGTACTTATTTTTTAAATAAACTCATTTCAAAACTCTATTTGTGTATGTGTGTACTTATAAAAAGCCCAAACACATGAATAACAAAGTTAGTCAGAGGGCCAGAAAAGATGAAAGACAGAGCATCATAGGAAAGGGAAAGGCAGAGGCCATATTCCTCCGATTCACCAGCAGGAAGCATCTGCACCACGCAGAGCTGTTCCCATTCCGGAAGGGACTCCATACACGCCGGACCGTCTCCCAGCCGGATAGCAGTGGAGCACAAAAATGCTCCACAGCTATAGTAACCATTCCTGGGATGTAGCTAGTAAGCCCCAACGTGCACCCTTCACATCTCTTCCAGGAAAATGAGCCATGGGACAGGGTCCCACAGCGGCAGCAGCATGCCACATTGCCTGGTCACCACAGTAACATGCCAAGTAAGTTTGGGATGTATCAGGCATTCTAAAGTGCAGATGCTTGATCTATCTTAATTCTTTGCCGGTTTCCACACCTAACCATGGTGTGAAAAGGTCATTAGAGTCATTTCCAATCTATGGTATGTAAGCCTCATAAATAAATGAAACAATATCTATTAAAACAGCACTAAATAATATAAGGTAGACTTCTGCAAAGAGGGCATTTCTTTTACTATGAAACTGCTGCTGCAAAGGAGAAAAAGAAAGGTTGGTGAAATACACTAATGTCTGTCTTTCAGCTGAAGAAAAAGATGTTCCAAAAAGACCATCTCTCTAGGTCCAAGCTGATAACAGGAAAACGAACTTTTTCTCTTTGGATAAATCACCACAGACTGTTTAACTGTTTCTTCCTCAGCTCTGGTGCTCAAAAGAACAAAGTGAGAGGAACGAAAGTTTAGTGCCGGAAAGTAGGACACATTTCCTGCTCCCAGAAGTAGGAGAGAGATCAGAAGCAAGCATGTACACACACACACACACACACACACACACACACACTTCTTACCATGCTATTAATATATTTCCCTCTGTAAAGTGCACATTATTACTCTTCCAAACTTTTCCATGCTCTTCTTTTACATATCTTCTAACCTCTGCACTTCCACATTAAAGGAAAATCGAACAAGATTAGTTCCAGGCTGCATCCAGACAAGGGTTAAAAAGTGTGATTGTGGTTTGGCTATGCTGGGATTTTTCTTCTCACATCTTAGCCTGAGATCTTGTTCTAATACTTTATTTGTAAAAACTTAAACTTACTTGATTTTACCGAATAGCTTCTCCCGCTGGCTAGGTGTAGCAAATTTCTGATAATATGTTGCTTTTTCTCCAAAACAAGCTGTATTTTGAGCTACATTCTTATTTTCACCTCCTAATAGCCGTTGCTCTGTCATCAGATCAGTTCCAGACAAAATGACCCTCCAGAACTAATTTGATTTTCAACTTATCAGGTCATGAAAATTAAATGGCAACCCATCAGATCAGCTTGCTGCTACAACTATTTTCAGTTTCAGCATGTGGCTGTGAAAGAGAATAGAGGGCTATTAGAAGCAGTCTATGAGCGCTTCTGTCCTCTTTCCTTCTGTTCTGTGGTTATCTGTCACAGTCAAACTGCAGAGGTCGTTGCAACTCAGCATTTCGCCATGACCCAAGACAATCCTTTTGCCCATCTTACAGAGCCCATCCAGAACACACTAAGGCCGCATCCCCATTGCAAGCCTATATTGAATTCAATACGGTTTCAATCCTCTCAGACCCCACGTCAGGTTGGCTTAACACGCTTTCCGCGTGTTAAGTCACCCCAAAGCGTTGTAAATGTTAATCCTCATTTCAGCAGGTCTCACTCCGGATCCTGCACTTGATACGTGTAACATTTTTTACTCTGGGAACCCTACCGTTTTAAGGGATGAGAATCCATGTTTAGGGTTTCCCTTTCCCAATAGCTTGCTTCCAAAGACAGTGATTTCAGTGTAAAAATCCACTTAACAGCGATTGCTACACTGTAGCAATGGAACCAATTCACACCTTGATGGTTGGAATAACAATGATGCAATTTTGCACAATTCTAAAAGTTCTCCTTTAGAAAGGGAAAGGGAGGAAAGCATCTGAGGTTCTGTGTGAATGTTTAAAGCAAAGGGGCTTTAGTTGCCGCTGCTGCTGTGTGCCCTGAGCAATGGGGAGAGGAGGGGAAAGAATTGCTGGCTGCCCGCTGCCATTTTTCCTCCATCCATGGAAGTGGCAGCCACCCAGCCACCCAGCTAGGCTCCATGAAGGGGTCCCTTAGGGGTGGTGCATCCATGCCAGGAGGAAGTAGCCGCTTGAGCCCCACCTTGAGTCACGTACCCCACGTATGATCCTCAGAATCCGGATCAAGCGCGATTAAGTTAAAAGTAATGGGAACAGGCAAATTCGCGTTTGCATCCGGTTCTGTTATTTCAGTTTAAGGAAACTGGATTAAGCTTATAATGGGGATGCGGCCTAAGTGTGCAGCTATCCGTCTTACCAGTTTATTTATTTATTTATCTTTATATCCCATCTTACATCCAGAAGTCTTAGGGTGAGTTACAGCAATTAAAACACATTAAAAACAATTAAAACAACGCCATGCACTGGGAAGGAGGAAGAGTGCCTCATTAGCCAAGTGTTGGCTTCTTCTCCAACATTTTGAATGCAGAGTGGGGATGATTGATACACCTCAGAAAGAAGGCTATGCACAGAGAAGATCCTTTTCAGAGTTTTGGACAGCACAGGTTTGCTCTCGTCTTATCCATTCAGTCAAATTGAATTTTCTATATTGATGGTGCTTAATGCAATCCTAGGAATTTACTATAATATGATTTGTCTTCTGCAGCACCTTTGACTTATGTGAGCAGGCATAGGCATGTCTTCTTTCCCCCATTGGGAACTTCCTGGAGGCAAGCAGCTCTGCTGGAACATCCTTTCTACAACATCAGCAGGTGTTTCTGTGGCACCATATGTGCTGCCTGAGGTGCCTGAATGGTTTCTCCCTCTCTCATCTCCAGCTGTCTTGAAAAGGTGTTGGGTGCTCCAGACAGTGGCAGACATTGCCAAACACGCTCATCCTCTCAGGTGGCCCATGGGCTTCTCCACAGTGTAAGTGGAGAAGAAACCTCAGTCTTCCCTCCACAGTGTGATTGACATAGATTGCCTTCAGACAGCAAAAGGCAATGCAGGATCTAAACCAGATCCCACAATTACCACTTTAAGCCCCTCACCACATGCCATGCACAATCCTGAGCTTACCTTCATGTCTGTTGGCCCATTTCATAATGAGCTCATTGGGGCTACCATAAACCAGCCCAACATCTGCCCACTTCCTTGTTATTTTTTTTTGTTGCTTTTTCCACTAGCCCAAAGCAACCTGATTCTGAAACAGTCTGGTTAATACCAAGGTAACCAACATTATTACAGGAAATCTGGCATTATTGGTTTTCAATTGAGGAACCCAGGACTACAGTACATTAGGAATTCTGTAACTATATCTGGCATTCCAATATAGTACCAGGAAAACTGTGGGTTTTAGGCCACATCTAGAGGGACCCTTAAGTTGCTATGGGCCTCCAAGGTTCCTCAAAACGCTGGTTCTCCATAGGCAGCAATTATTTGCATAATACAGTTTGTGCTACAAGGCAGTTTGTGGACACCAAACCACAGCAACCTTTGAGGGACAACTGTAATAATTCATGCTAGCCGGTCAACTCACAATCCCTCCTTCTAAATGCAGACAATAAATTCAACTACTCCAGTGTCAATCATTCCCAGCTACGTGTAGTTAAAATTTCTATCCGTATTTTGTACCCTTTAAAATTAGCGACTCTAGTCTTGAAACTCAACAGGAAGAGGACTATTTCAGTGTAATGAATTGCTCTCCTGGATATGCACTTATCTTTCAGCATGTATTAAAGCTGTTTAATGAATTAGGCCTGTCTAGAAGAATATTTGCAGATACTGAGAGAATGCACTGCAGGTCATTAATTTAGTGAAAGAAAGAGCAAAGGGTAGCGAACTTACCAGAGACATCTCATTTATTATTTTCTCCAAAGCAGGAGCATAATTGCATGTCACAAGCACAGCTCTTAAGGTTCAACTAATGATGCCCACCTCTATGGTTCCCAACAAGCACTCATTAATTGGTGTTTATATTTCATGGGGTATTGATTTGCAAATATAGGGACTCACCAAACAGGAGGTGAACAGCTTGCAGGAAGTACAGGTACTTACATTTCTTCTTATACATCTACACCTGTCATTTTCTTCCTCTATTCCAAAATGGGGGAGCTGTTTATCAGTGTGGTTGCTGGGGGGATCATGTGGATTCATCATTAACAAAATCTGTGAGTCAATAAAGTAATTTGAAGGAGAAGGAGGAGGAGATTGTGTTTTTATTTCTTGAGGTTAAGGGCAGACACCTTCAAGCTGAGCTCAGCTCTGGTGTCTAGGGTTGTGCATGAATGAATTGGCATTTGAAAATGCAATCAAATTTTCAAATTCACAAAGTTTTGCATTGAACAAACATACAGACATTTGAACATTGGGACGTTTCGACAAAACGAACAATGCTTCTGGCTCACATATTCAAAATTTCAAATCAAATGTTTGCACTTTCACAATATTTTACTAATGAATATAGGCTTTTTCAATAGAAAAAAAATTCACAAAAATTGTTCGGCTGTTCAAACAAATGAATCGATGACAAAACAAATTCTTGCACATTCTATTTGACTGCGAAACAAACGTTAATTTTTCATTTGTGCACCTACCTACTGGTAACTGTACAAACATACCCATGCAGTTGTCTTGAAACCAGTCTGGAAGAGTCTTGCCACTGTTGAGTCATGGCCAGCTCCCGGTTGAACACGTGGACACCTCTATAAGCATCACTATGTAGTTCTCTTGGCAAAGACACAAAAGTGATTTCCCTTTGCGTACTTCCAGGGAAAGGCTCAGAATCAGGCCAGCAACCCTCTGCTTTCCAGGCAGTTTGCTGTACCACTGAGCTACATCCATTCCCTGATACCTTCTAGGAAGTTACCAACAACTGAACCTTGGGATCTGCTGAATGCACAGCTACAGTTTACAGTAAAACTATTCCACTGAGCTGGGGAACAGTATATTTTGATTCCCCCCCCCCCAGATGTGCAGTCCACCAACTCTTTTGCAATGCTTTCTTAAGAGGGATTTGGGCTGCCTCCAGACAGTGACGAACAGCAGCCAATTAACCCACTAGCAAGGGATAATGCTGGATATTGGTCCCCTGCCATTATCCCTTGTTAGACTGTACTGCAGCTGGGACTGTGATCATGTGTTTTAAATTGTGCATGCTTCTGGGCTTCTGGGCATCCTGTTACTTCTGCACATGCATGAAGTTTCAGCCTCCCGTGCATTCACGCTGGACAAAACTACAGTGGCAGCCCCAAGCAGAAGGTAAGTGGCTAGTATAAAAAGCGCTATTGCTGGAAAACCCATGACTAGCACTGTGTTTTCTAGCAATACGAAAAAGCAATTTTAGTGGAGGGGAAGAGGGATTATGGTGTGGGGTTGCCTACAAGATCTAAGGCAACCTTACCCTAGCAGTGCCATAATGTTGCTATATTCCCCCCAGTGGATGGAGTCCTGGTCAGTGCCCATACCATATACACCATTCACATCCTATTCTTCACCCCAAGAACCCAGAGTACCACCAAGCAAGAACATTTAGGATAATCTGTCTCCTTATTCACAAGTCCAATAACTGCAAGCTTCACATATTTGCAAGGGAATGTTTCTAAGATTAAAATGTGCTTATGTGTCAGTGCCAGAAACTGGTGTTTTCCTGCAGATTTTCCTACTAGAGGATCAGAACCTGCCAGTTTCTGGCTTCCCTGATTAGCTGCACACCATTAGCCAAGCCAATTTGGCATCACTGAACCTTTACAAGGGACAACTGTAATTCAGAATTAATGTTTAGAATGATCAAAGTGTTTCAGCTGAAGATCAGTAGTTAGGTGTGTCAGGCCCCTTCTCTATTTGTATTTAGAAAGGCGGTAAAGACACACCTCTTTAACCAGGCCTTTGGCTAAATACTCCCCACTACAAACGCTATTGTTTTAACCATTTGGGTATCATTTTTATCATGGTTTTTTAAAATGCTGTATTGGTTTTTACTGTTTTGATATGTTCGTTTTAAAGGCTGCTAGCTGCCCGGAGAATAGGGCAGGATATAAACATAGATAAATAAAAAATAAAAATAAAATAATTCCAAAAGGCCTGGTTTAAAAATGTGCTGGTTTGAGCTAAGACCTTTTCGTACTTAACTGCGGTGTGATACTATCCCACTGCAGTTACATTCAGAGACTGTGGCTGGCATTCACACCACAAGCACTGGCACTATCCCAAACTTAACCAGCAGCCCTTGCAGTGCAGACAGATCTTTCTGTTCTTCTCCTGACAACAGACACCCTGTGAAGTAGGCAGGGCTTTGAGAACTCAGAAAAGAGCTGTGACTCACCCAAGGTCACCCAGCTGGCTTCATGGATGAGAGTGGAATCAAACCCAGTATTCCTAGATAAGAAACAAGCTCCCTAACCACTAGACCAAAACCACTAGACAATCCCAATGACGTAGGCACAAAGCTCTGACCAAAAGAGCATTAGGCTCAGCACAGGTAAAAAGTGTCAACGGAGGGCAATTTAAAGGCATACGCTGGCAATCTAGAGAAAAAGGGATGAAAGAGAAAACGAAAGGACCTTTCCTAAAGGGGCCTAAAACTAGTGAGCAACCAGGAGAACAGGTCTCTCACCCTCACAACATGAAGCAGACTGGAGAGGGATCGTTCAGTAGAAGGAAGGACCAGCGCAATGGAGAAGCTTTCCAACGGAGCCATGGGAGAGAGGCTTACACTAGAACCAAGCTTTGGAGCTGAGTTAAATCGAGTGAGGAATCTGTAGGCAAGACAGCAAGATAGCAAAAGTAAGTGGGTGCTACATGCCATTAAATCACCACAGTTAAGAATAGCCTGGTGGGGGTATCCATAGACCATCTCATCCAATTGCTATGGGTCTGTTTCAATTTCTGAGGTGTGACAATGCCGAAAAGTCGCTCACAAGGGCCCCCAGAACAACATGATCCCTGGGTTCTTGTCCATCATAGCTGAGGGATTTAGCCAGGTTAGTTTGGTGAGCTGTTAATGCCTCATTGTAGAAGGCAGATGTTCCATTGGATTACTGGAGGTTTAGATGGGAGGAGGGGCCAGGAGGCAACTGCAGTCCTTTCTGGTGTGTATTGTTGCAATGAGTAACAACACGGATGCATGGATGGTTGCGAAGAAGATAGGAAAGCAAGCTTTACTGAGTCATCTCCAGGCTTTTCTGCCTGTATGCAGAATACATCTGCTTAATGGAAAAGTACTCCAGATGCCCATATTTGGTGAACTGGGGAAAACCAGATAGAACAGGCTTATTACAACGATAGTGTTAAAGCAAGAGCCATATATGGTGTTATAGGAAGGAAGCCGAGGATCCAATCAGAAGCCTGCTTATGGAGCATGCCACGCTCATGGACAGCTACGCAGGTTGTCCCTGAGCACTGTACTTGTTTAGACTTCTTGAAGGAGATATGAAAAGGGTCATTTTGCCCTGGAATGGAACCTTTGCCCTAGTAGCTTCTGCTGAAATGGGCAAGAATGCACCACCACAGTGTATCAATGAAGCAAAGTGGACCCTCGAAGCAGAAACTTCCCTTTCCAGCAGATCCTTCTGGATCAGAGGGCTGCAGTCTCTATTCTGAGAAGGCATCATTTGCAGGAGCAGCAAGCTGAGAACCTTGTGGCTTGGAGCACCGGTGGTACAAAGTTCAACACAATATCAGTTTGTGTTCACTTCAAAAGATGGGAGGTCTGAGAGGAAAACTTCTTTTAATTCCATTCTGACAGAAGCATGCTAACATCCTATACACTGTCAGCTATCTCTACTCTGAGAGAAAGGAGAGCATAAACAAGATTTCTGAATTCATTCTACTGCAGCAAACAATGCTGCTCACCAGCAGAGACAGCAAGAGTTGATCAGGAACTGCTAAGCATGATTGGCAGTGATGGAGAAGGTACTAACACCATCCACAGCTGGAAGAAACAACTAATGATTTAACAGCAACTGCCATCCTGGTAAGATGCAATTAAACTAAAAGCAGACTCACTAGCCGACACTGTTTTTCAGATGCTGAAAGCTTATTTGAGAGCAGACACTGGGGCTGTGACTGGAAAGCACACATTAACATTGGTATGCCTGACTTGTCTTGAAAACTATAGCATTTCCAGCATCAAGGGCAGTAAAAGCAGAATAGAAGACCAGGAGCGTGTCTCATACGATCAACTGATGTCTAGGGAAAAAATGAAGATGCCACTTCAGAAGGAAACATAATTAAATCTTTAATGTGTTTGTATTCTCTTCCAGACACTGGTTCCTCCATCTCTCATGAAAACTCTTAGTTCTTCTTAACTGTGGGGGGAGAGAAAAATGTAAGCTAATACAATAGCAGCTTGGTGAATCTGATATTAGTCTGTGGTTATGCCTCAAGAGTCATGGAGACATCACTCCTATAGCTAGGGGACAACAGTGTGTGTGTTTGTTTGTGTGTGTGTGTGTGTGAGAGAGAGAGAGAGAGAGAGAGTGTGTGTATGTATGTATGCCCATCCAAGGAAAGGCCCAAACATTGTAATAGCTCTTCTGACCTCTGACCATCACAATACTATCAGGCAAAGCCACTGTACTGGCAACTAATTGGGACAATCATGCAAATTATACAGCAGTTCAGTTTCGCCTTTTTAGCCAAGGATCAGAAATTATATACCCTTTTGTGTTCAGCTGGGTTGGTGGGGAACAATCAATGTAGCTAAACAAGAGGGTATTAACATTCTTTCTAGGCAATTAAATGTGAGCAAGTGGTTGCCGGGGTGTGTTTTGAGGCTACAGTGAAAACAATGCACAAGTATTTCCACTCCTTTTTGCTTCACAGAAAATATCCTTCCATCCTGCATTCTGGCTTCCATTTGAAATGCTCTTCGGAAGGAAAGAGACATACGAAGCAGGGTGTGGCCCAAGACACATTTGGAAAGCTGGCATTCCCAGGCCTGCTGCTCAGAGGGAAGGAATGCCCCCTTGCCAAACTATGCTAGATATCCTGTCAGGTTCCTCTGACATCTGAAACCGACCAGTTCATGCCCTGCCATGCAATTCGAACTGCTTCATCTTGTGCAGTTTGGGATGTATAAAATCACATGACTTACCAAAAATCATCACGACAATAAAGCACTAGCTTTTAGGTAAGATTCGTGGCTCCTAAGGACAGAGTTTTTCCTTAAGGGCATCTACAGCATCTAGAGGAAAGAAGCGACCCAGACGGTTGTTGTTGCTTCCCTATCCAACCTGACTGTGGTCCTGTCAATGCTGACTTGCATCCTTCATCCTGGGTTCTCATGGTAAGAAGACACACCAAGTTCTCATTGTCCAGCTGGCAGAAGATAAGCTTGGTCAGCAGTAGAGGGTGAAAAGCTAGTCAGGTATTCCACTGTCCCCCAGGTCCCAGCTCACCCACACTGAAACAAAACTACCTACATTTACCAGGCCACCATTCCACCACTGTTTTCTGTTTTTATACATTGGCAACATCCCCATTATAAGCTGAATTCGGTTTCCCTAAACCGAAATAATAGAACCGGATGCAAACGTGAATTTGCCTGTTCCCATTACATTAAACTTAATCGCGTTCGATCCGGATTCTGAAGATCGTACGTGGTGTACATGACTCAAGGGGGGACTCAAGTGGCTACTTTTTAAAAGCCGCTTTTCGGGGCTGCCCTGCCCTCTTCCTCCTGGCGTGAACGTGCCACCCATAATGGACCCCTTCACCAAGCCTGGCTGGGTGGCTGTCGCTTGCCTGGATAGAGGAAAACTGGCAGCGGGTAGCCAGCGATCCTCCCCGTTGCCCAGGGCACACAGCAGCAGCGGCAACTCAAGCAAGGGGGCCTTAAACATTCACACATCTCCCAGAACCTGCCCTGCTTTCCTTTCCCCTTTAAAGGTCAGAACTCCAAAGAGCTAGAATTGCGCAAAACTGCAACATTGTTATCAGGTGTGAAGTACGTGGATTGCTACAGAGTAGCGGCTGCTGAGAAGGTTGGATTTTTACACTGAAATCACTGTCTTTGGAAGCAAGCTATTGGGGGAGGGGAACCCTAAACATGGATTCTCATCCCTTAAAATGGTAGGGTCCCCACAGTAAAAAATGTAACACGTATCAAGCACACGATCCGGAGTGAGACCTGTTGAAATGAGGGTTAACATTTACAACGCTTTGGGGTGATTTAACACATGGAAAGCATGTTAAGCCAAACTGACGTGGGGTCTGCGAGGATTGAAAACGGTTTGAAACCGAAATAAGCTTGTAATGGGGATGTGGCCATTATGAAGCTGTTGGACAGAGACTCTGTTCCTGAAGTCTAGCCAAGGGGGAGGGGGTAAAAGACCAATGAGAAATCTGGGCAGGAGTTTCAAACAAAAACAGGTGCAACCCAGAAGTTAGGAACTGAAGGTTCCACTCAGGTGAATGGAGAAAGGGGGGCTAGGTGAGTGATGGGAAGGAAGCCAAGGGTGTACATGACTCGAGGGGATGCTGGTTACATGATGTCCTGAACGGAGGACAAACAACAGCCCAATCAAGTATGACAATAGGAGTGATCAGAACTTGCCTAATTCTACTCATCATTCCTGAAAGGATATTTCCATATATTAAATGTAAACAGAAAGCCTGGTTCTGTTGCAAAGAGCTCCTTTTTTTCTACTTCGCTTTGTTGTAGAAGTCTCTAGACGGAAGCCATAATGGTTTTGATAGGATCTGTACTGAGAGAAGCTTTCTTCTAGGGAGATCTTCTGTCTTCAAGGATTAGTCTACCTGTTCTTTCTGCAACAGATCTGGACACTGCCTATTCTTCATTGGCATCACAACTGCTACAGTTGGATCTCTGGTGTTTGGTTGCATTGCAAATGTCTCCTTATTTGGGAGCATATCAAAGACCTCACATCCTTTGGTTCCAAGCTTCTTTCCAAAATGCTCTCCAAGTGCCAGATGCTTGCTTGCTTTAGAGTTCCAAGCATCCAGCTGTGAAGAAAAGGGAAGTCCATGCCTTAAGATCTGGAGAGAACACCCTCTTGATTGTACCACCACCCTCAGTAGTAAAAGTGGTGGGCACCCAGGAGAGGCCTTCTTAGTGATGGCCCCTAGGCTATGGAATAGTCTCCCCCTTGAGGTGTGTCAGGCACTTTCACTATGCATGTTTAGGAAGGCAGTGAAGACACATCTTTTTGTCCTGGCCTTTGGCTCAATGGGGATACACTTTCTACTCCCACTTTCAGACCCTGTGATTGTTTTAATATATACAGCAGTATAAAAATGCAAATGAATGAATGAATGATCGCCCTCACATCAGATTTCCCTTTCCAATATTTGCACTCAGAGGAGTATCCTACATCCCAGAAACATCATCAAGGGATGTCATGTTTGCATACCTCATATTTTTGTTGTCCTGTTGGAGAAGGAAACTCTAGCTTTTAATGTTGCATCTCAAAAGATCTGTAAGGCCCCATTTTATATAAGGCAAAAACTCCATTCTACAATGCCAGTTTCAATCACTTTATCAGGTGAGCTTAAAATATTGAACAAACCAGAGAATCAGATTTCAACTAAGTGCAAATGGAATATGTCTGAATTATTTAATCTCAGGGAAATAAGGCTAGATAGCAAGACCTGTCATTGGCAAAGAAAGTGTTTATGACAGCCCTTTCAGAAAAATGAAACAATGTCAAATATCCTGAAACTTCAGTATTATGAGAAATCTGGCAACTATGCCAGATTTCTCGCAAAAGGAGACACTTACCTGTGTTTTTCAGCTGCTGTGGAGATCCATTTTAGTCAGTAGACTAGCTAGCTTTAAGGCCTA
>MTQE01002208.1:25017242-25093804 GCA_014337955.1 Aspidoscelis marmoratus | reverse complement strand
CCAATCGTATTTAGCCAATTATTTTTATTAATAATCATGAATGGTATCAGCACAGTGCTGAGAGGAAGTATATTCCCCACACACCATGAAGTACATTGGCCCCCAGCTCTCGGGAAGATGCAGATTTGTGCACTTGCAGAGTCAAAAGAAGGCTGGTTGAGGTGCTAGAGGAATGAGGGGGAAGAACACAGAGTCCCCCAAAATATGCTGAGGTGGAGGAGGCTGACAGGATCTCAGTCTATAGGATGCAAGAGACTCATCTTGTGCCACCCTAACTATGTCTCTGAATGTGAATTGCAGAGCCATCCATTTAAAAAGTACATTTTGAAACAGATGGTACATTCTGACATTTTGCTATGAAATGCTTGAGGGCATGTACAGGATGGAGTCTTAACATGATGCTTGATTTTATCATTGCTCCTTTTGATGACATATGTGAGTTTCAACATATCTTCTTTTAATTGTTTAGAAAGATTAATTTATTTTCCAAAGGAAAAAGAAATCAACACAGCCAATTTAAAATTTGTTTTAAAAAAAATATTTTAAAAAGAAAAAAATAGGTTATTTTTATTTTCTGTGAATCTGGCTTTGCATAATAAAGCATAAGTAGACATCAAACACACCCAGAACCATCTGCAACTTGGAAAATGGTTATAGGAGTGGCAAGGTAGAAGAAGGTGGAGCGACGCCTTCATAACAGTGATCGCTCTCAGGTCGGGGTGGCAGTGCCGCAGGTCAGTGATAGTAAATCACAGCTAGACGCTCGTCTCTTTCCAAAGGAAGGCATGATTTATTGTTTGGTTTCAGTAGCAAAGCAACGTATAACAAAGGCACAAAAGGCAAAGTGCATATATACAACGTGTGCTTATATCTTACATTTACAAATTAACATCAGGTTTTACCTATTAGCCAAGAGGCAGTGTGCCCTAATTAACAGCACCTGTTACAGAGAAACGTCCTGCAGTTACTCTCCGCACTGTGATTTCTTTCTATTCTGACTCTGCATTTATCTATTAACTCTTAAATGCCTTGACAATCTCTCAAGCCCAGAAAATAAAGTCTTTACTTGGGGCAGCTAGGAGGTATGTAAAAGCATAGTATTATGGCCCTTCAGAATTGTCTGCTACCTGGTTGTCATTGCTTTCCTGCTTGAAGTTCAGGGCTCCCGTGGAAATCTTACAGGCCTTTTGCTGACTCTCTCTTACAATCTGGCATGCTGAGAAAGGACTTATACTTGGGAGCTTGAGGCCTTAGGCTAGACCTAATATAATATAATTACAGCTGGAAATGAGCAGCATTGGATATTGAGATAATTAGGTTAAGAAGATGCCTTGCCTGGATTTAGGGGATTTTTCTCTTCTCAGGCCTCCCTTTCACACAGGATTGCTCTGCGGTTTCTTCCCTCCAGCTGTTTGCCCATGACCCATTACTCAGCTTTAATGCTTTCAACGCTGCTTTAGAACGGCCTTTAAGAACACGCCCGAAGCTAGCAGTGCAAAATGGAAAGCTTCTGGTTTTTTAGGCACCAATTGAAGATTTCTCTTTTTACTCAGGCTTTTCCAGAGTGAATGTTTGTTTTCGAGTTTAATTGGGTTTTTATAAAACTATTATGGTTTTAGCTGTTTTGATTCTACAAGTTATGTGAACCACTTCGATACTGTGTTTTAATGGGAAGTGGTCTATAAATATTTTTAATAAATAAAATATAAAGAGAGATGTGAGATAGACGTATTTTCCGTCAGTCCTTTGGATAAGGAGATCCCGCTGACCGTGATGATGGTGTTCAGTGCTGGAGATGGAACAGATGCTCAGAAGGTGGAGCCTTGCCAGAGGCCTTCTGGCAGGACAGGAGAGAATTTCTATCATACCTACAGAGTTCTGATCATGTACTGTCCACAAATCACTTTTGGCCTCCATTTGTACATCCAGGAGCTGTCAGTGGGTCAGATAAACTCAAGAAGATACTGTTCCTCAAGGGTGTGCAATAACATTGCAATGTTGTTTTAAAGGAAATCTGGTAGTTAATGGGAGTAATAAATCCAGTGGTTTCTCACAGGTCCTTTCTGAGCTGAGCCTTATTCTAGATTATATCCTGAAATATGGTCCCGCCATACCACATGCTGGGGCAGACTAAACAAGAAAGAGTTAAACAAATTCATGGAGGACAAGTTATCCATGGCAACTAGAACAGATGCCTAGTTATTGCCTTCAGACTGGAGAGACAGGCAGGATGGATCTAATGGCCTTTTGCAGGGAACTGAGAGCAGGTGAAGGTTTTGCCTTTGTCTTCTGCTTGAGATGCCCAGAAACACATGGTGGACTAGATGAGCTGTGGCCTGATCCAGCAGGGCTCCCATTTGGTTCTTATGTTCTACATACATACAAATGTGGTGTGTTTTGCTGCAACAAGGGCCTACTTTTATTGTACTTCCATTAAAATTATGCCCTTTATTCCAACCTTTGGAAGGTGTCCTGTCCTCAGCGGGGTTGCAATGCCATGGATGGGATAGATGTGAAATTTGTAGATGCTCTTGGATTCCATCTTGACTCTTGAAGCTCAAATGGAGGCCATGGCCAAGAGTAAATATTCTCAACTAAGGCTGGTTCTACAGCCAGTGCCCCTTTCTGGACAAAGATGGTTTGGCCACAGTTACCAATGCTCTGGTGACTTCCAAACTGGACTATTGTAATGCTCTATATGGGGCTGTCCTAAAGTTGGTTCAGAAGCTGCAGTTGGTACAGAATGCAACTGCTAGACTGCTGACCAGAACAACTACTTGGACACCCTGGACACACATCATGCTAGTCTTAAAAGAGCTTCATTGGCTGCCAATTCGCTAACTATAAGGCCCTAAATGACTTGGGGCCCAAATATCTAAAGGAACGTCTTGTTCCATATCAACCTTCCCATTTCTTAAGATCAACCTTCCCGTTTCTTAAGAGTTGTAGCACCACCCTCCTAGTTGTACCACCAGTCTCAATAGCAAAAGGGGTGGAAACCCTGAATAAGACTTTCTCAGTGGTGGCTCCCAGATTATGGAATAGTTTCCCCCCTGAGGTGCATCAGACACTTTCACTTTACATGTTCTAGAGAGCTGTGAAGACGTACCTCCCTGCCCAGCCTCAATTAGGAAACAGCTTTTTCTCCCAACTTTCTGGCACTTTCATTTTATATTTGGCTTTTAATATTGTAATCCAACCTGAGATATGGTGTGGTGAAAATCCAAATAAATAATAATTTCCATCTATAAATATACAAGCACAATTTATGTAAAAAGCCATGTCTTTTGAGAAGGCTCCTCTTTTTTGTCACTGCCTACCATAGCAGTGTGTTTTGCACCCAAGGAAAAGTAATAATGATATAAAACCGTAGGTCTTACATACATTGTACTTAAAAAAATTTATTCAGATAGTGCAAGGCCCCTATCATTTAAATTATGTACAGATTTCAAGGATCGTAGAGGTGGCATTTGCATTCTGCATTCATTAGCTGTTTGCTCACTGTTAGAATCAGGCATTTGATCTGTAAAAATGCATCCATCCCATCATTATTCACTTCTGAGCTAGTCTTTGGAGTGCGCCACAAAAAGAAAAAGTGTGTTAACCATCTCAAAAGGATTTTTTTTTAAGATGTTCAAAAGCATTGTAAATGTATGCCAGACTCTCTGAGTGCCTTCAACTTGTATCAGAGCTAAATTGGTAAATGTGACAAGAAGCATTTTAAACATAGGGAACTGGTCTGAGCAGCTGGCTCTAACTTTATTAGCCACAGAGAAAGAGGTGGTGACAGGAAGTGACTCATACCTAATCTTTACCTGCACCAGCAGATGCAACTCTTCCTTCTTCCACAGATGTAACCTACTTCACACAGTTTCTCTTCCATAACCTTTTTCTCCTTACTGAGGTCACACCTTAGAGGAGAAACTGAAGAGACAAGAGACAAGAAAAAGATTACAGGAATTTGGATGGGTTCCTCATTATCCAAGTGCTGTTGGGTACCGCCGAGTCATGACTGACTTCTGGGCATCTCCATGAAGTTTTCTTCGTAGAGATACAGAAGTGGTTTGCCATTGCCTACTTCTGGGAAGAGGCTGGAGATTAAACCAGCAACCATCTGCTTTCCAGGCAGTTTGATCTACCACTGAGCTACAGCCACTCCCTATAACCAACTGTGGTGGGGGGGGGAGGTACCTTTAAAATTGGCACCTTGTCCCTTCTTTCTTAATTTCCTTTGCCCATGTTCAGCCAAATTCATCTCTCTCTCCACAAATCAGAAAGCAGAGAAAAACATGAAAGGAAATGGCTACAGTGAAAGCACAGGCTAGAGGATTAAAGTAAAACATAATTGACCGTTCGTAAAAAATATTTATGCATACTTGGAGTCAATTAGCAGAGGAAAAATCTCCATGCTTTCTTCGGGAAGAATGAAAGAATAAAGAGAAAAAAAGAAGTAGTGCAGAAAGTCAGTGCCAGCCACTATAATATTGATATGCAGTGGTGCATATTAAATATTAAATATATCTCAAACTAATGCAGTATGTAAACAAAATTCTGAATTATTCAATCAGAATATTCATCCACTTTGTGTCTAATGAGTCTTTTCCTTGACTGCAGTTATAAGCAATCCTATAAAGTGCTTAATCCTAGAACCTCAACAGAAAAACGTTTTTTATACTA
Organism: Aspidoscelis marmoratus; assembly: GCA_014337955.1. Taxonomy (NCBI): domain Eukaryota; kingdom Metazoa; phylum Chordata; class Lepidosauria; order Squamata; family Teiidae; genus Aspidoscelis; species Aspidoscelis marmoratus. The sequence continues at coordinate 25,089,127 of MTQE01002208.1, read as the reverse complement.
TCTCTTTCTAAGCCTGCTGATCAAACAAGGGGAAGTATTTCTTCACTCAGAGGATCATTGGTCTATGGAATTTGCTGCCAGAAGTGGTGGTAACGGCTACCAGCCTAGATGGCTTTAAGGAAAAGCTAGACAAATTTAGGGATAACAGATCATCAATGGCTACTAGAATGGATGCCTAAGTACATCTTTCAGGCCATGGGGACGAGCAGGATATTTTTAAGGCTATTTGCTGGGATTTGAGAGCAGGAGAAGGTTTGCCCTTGTCTGTGCTTGAGCTGCCCATGGGCAATTGGTGGGCCACTGTGTGAGACAGGATGCTGGATAAGATGGGCTGTGGCCTGATCCAGCAGGGCTCCTCTTGTGTTCTTAATAGGCTGAAAATGTTTTCTCTGAAAACGGTAATTCTTTGGACTGGTTGTGTACTACCTTGAGTATCATTCACCATGTTCACCATGGGGGTGCTAGCCAGTGACTAGCATGCTTACCTGTCTTCCTGAGTTGCATGTAGAAGAATTTTAAAAGATGACAGCAAAGTGTGCTATGTTTGCCGTGAACAAGCTGATTTAAAACCACCTTGCCTTAAAAAAAGAAAAGTATGACTCCCTATTTCACAAGCACCTCTACCACCACCCAATGCAAGCAAAACACTGTTCCTGGTAGCATCAAGTTCAGAAGTTTCCCGAGGCAACACCTTTGATGTTTTTTATCTCTCCCCTTTTCTTATTACTCATAGCTTAGCTATGCCCAAGCCTTAGCTCTGCCTTAGAATGAAACCCTCTTCTCCTCCACATCAGGAAGCGACACTGAACAAGTATATGTACATCCAATGTCCTTGCTTCCTTGTGATAGGGATGTGCACGAATATTCGTAGGCATTCAAAATCTGATCAAATGTGCTCAGTTTCGACATTCAAACTCGAATAGAATGTCCCGAAATTTAAATGTTAACATTTGAATTGAATTTCAGATTTCGGATCTATTTGTTCAAATTATCCGGACATTCATATGTGTACAGATCCGTACACGATGCATACTTGAAGTTCGCATCTTTCCCTTATCTGTATGCATACGGACATGTACGGATGCATATGGATGGGTACAGATGTGGGAAGATGTATACGTGCACATGCAAATGTTGTTGCCATTCATATGTGCAGATTCGAACCAAAAATTCAGACAAATAGATTTGAACTTAGTAAATATGAATTGAATCTTGTTAAACTTGAATTTTAAAAGTTTGAAATCAAATTGGATTTTTGGGTATTCGATTCGATTCAAATAGAATGTCAAAAAAACATTCACTCACGTCCCTACCTAAACGGCCTTCCACATCTCGTGTGCGGGAAGCAGCTCTGCATCCACCGCTCTTCATTTGAAATTTCTCCTTGCCAGTGTTCAGTTGGTCCACACAGCTTGTCACTCGCCACTCTTTTACAGCACAAATATGCAAAGCAAGGCAACAGCATTATTTCCTTAGCAGCATTCCAGCACAAATAAAGAACGGAAGGCCGGAGAATCTTTCCACCCCCAGCTGTCTGCACCAGTGACACTTGATACTTGTTACACAAATACTTCTTCCAACAGAGCACAGACAGCCAAGCAAAACATGGAGAAGATTAAACATTTAAAGATTTAATGGCTATGGATCCTCATAGACTGTGCAAGGCTGTAAATCTGAAGTCCAAAGGCAGCAAGAAAGGGTTGAATCCTGAGAAACAATTGTTCTGGCATATAGGAGAGAAAGGAGAGAGCTCCTTCTCCTCTTCCCTAGAACGACCCTGCCCAAGCTCAGCATATATGGGATACGGGCACACCTAAAAATAAACACACTTTGGAAAAACAATGTGTGTTCCATACTAGAAAAGGCACTTTGCAGAAAAAGCAGGTTCCACGGTAAACACTGTGCACTAGAAATGAGATCTCATATTTCTATGCAATTTCCCACAGCAGAAACTGATCTAATGCATAGTAAAATGTATGTATAGCTAGGCTCTTTTTGATATGCAGAGAAGCAAAGAGGCATTCCATTTTCCAGGAGAGGGGAAACTTCTGCTCTGTCAGCAGGCTAGCAATTTCAGTAGAACAAAGAGAGCAGGGACGATCTTGCTTTTGGCTGAAAAATGAGACAAAGATTCAGATCTGCACTGGACAAAAGATTTGCCCAAATAAAGCCCTGCCGAAAGCAACAATGTCTGATTTAAAGCCTGCCTAGCCGTAGCACCTGGTGCAGGTGAGTGAGGTCTTTCATCCCATCACGAAGGTCATGCTGCTCACACTGAGGAACTGGGGTGATATAGGGTCGACCAAAGGGCATTTCCATCACATACAGTAATGCACATCATACCCTGTTTCTATCCCCGAGATCTGAGAAATTATAAAGAGCTCTCAGGTTGCTTCTACAACACTGAGAGCAACGGGAACAGAGTCTTTTTCTGAGGACAGACTTGCATGCCATAGTTGGCATTGTGCATTGTGGAGGGACAGGAGAAAACCAAGGGGATTGCAGGTAACTGGTTTAAAAATGCTACTGGATAAAACAAGGGTTTGTGTTTCAACATGCAACCCTATAAATCAAGTCTCAGGGGCAAAAAAAGGATGAAAGTGCAAGTATAGGAAAGACAGGAGGGTATCCCAGAAGCAGGTTCAAGGTGGACAGGGAATGAGGCAAAAGGAAAAAAGAAGCAGAAGCAATTCAAGTACTACATCTGACTTCACAAAACAAATATAATCCTTTGGAGGAGCAGTGTCATCAAAATTCAAAATGCGCTCATTCTCACGTATCCATTGCAGCAGCATTTTATGCTAAAATTCTGGATGAGTTTTTTAGAGACCATCTTTGCAAAAGGCTGGATTTTTGCCAAGAGTTTCTTCATCGGAACTACATGTGGTTGCCCCCTAACTGCCCTGCTGCCAGTACTTTTCTAAGGCTGTGGTCACACCTTCACTTTAATCCCTCTTCAGTCTGTCTTTGGACCCCATCATTCACACCTTTTTAGTCCAATCTATTTTATTTGTGGACTTTCCTTCCTTCAAACATCCTTTCTTGAGCCCTGATTTGCACAGGTCTCAAGCCATTATAGGGCGAATCCCCACAGCAAGCTTATTTCGCTTTTCCTAAACCGAAATAATAGAACTGGATGCAAACGTGAATTTGCCTGTTCCCATTACTTTTAACTTAATCGTGTTGGATCTGGATTCTGAGGATTGTACCTGGGGTATGTGACTCAAGGTGGGACTCAAGTGGCTACTTTTTAAAAGCCACTTTTCGGGGCTGCCCTGCCCTCTTCCTCCTGGCATGGACACGCCACCCATAAGGGACCCCTTCACCAAGCCTAACTGGGTGGCTGGGTGGCTGCCGCTTCCATGGATGGAGGAAAAATGGCAGCGGGCAGCCAGCCAGTGATTCTTTCCCCTCCTCTCCCCATTGCTCAGGACACACAGCAGCAGCGGCAACTAAAGCCCCTTTGCTTTAAACATTCACATTCAGCTGCTTTCCTCCCTTCCTTTCCCTTTCTAAAGTCAGAACTTTTGGAATTGCGCAAAATTGCAACATTGTTATCAGGATGAAGTGGTTCCATCGCTACAGTGTAGCGCTGCTGTTAAGGGTGGATTTTTACACTGAAATCACTGTCTTTGGAAGCAAGCTATTGGGAGAGGGAAACCCTAAACATGAATTCTCATCCCTTAAAATGGTACTGTCCACACAGTAAAAAATGTAAAACGTTTCAAGCGCACAATCCGAAGTGAGACCTGTTGAAATCAGGATTGAGATTCACGACGCTTTGGGGTAGTTTAACACGGGGAAAGCATGTTAAGCCAAACTGCAGTGCGGACTCCGAAGACTGAAAATGTTTTGAGTCTGAGATAAGGTTGCCGTGGAAACACGGCCATAGAGTGTTAATTCATTTTCACTTTTTGGGTGTGATTGGGGAAGAGGACTAAAAGAGGCTGAAGCGTACTGTAGTGGGTAGATACTACATGCATTTGCCTTCCCATTTGCCCAGTGTGTGATTACTCGCTGCGGAGTCACAGAACCTTTATCCTAAGCACAGGGCGTGTCGTGACCATGGAGTGGGGGGGGGGAGATCTAACAAATCTCATAAAGGAGTCTCAGGACAGGAACAGAAAAGTGTGAGCATACTGAGAATGCAGAAACCAAGGACTCTGGGAAACCAGAGGGAAACCATATTCTAATATAAAGCTTGATATAAAGACTTGCTCTGAGTTACAGGAAAATTTGTAATAATCTGATTCACTTACATATGTCTGGAAATTCATTGTGAAACTTCAGTTTATCCAAGAAAAAGAGGAACCAACTTAATATTCTCAATGGAGATGCTATGGAAAATTTAGCAAGCTTATGGTTTTAGCTGGTAACAACTACTGTGAAATCATTGTATGCCATTAAAATGTGCTGAATTTTGTATCAGATTAAGAAAAACATAGATTCTCTTCATCTCGCAATGTCTATGGTGCCTTAATAAAAGATCTCTATTCAGCTACTCACCAGAGTCCAGCAAAATTTCTTTTAACAATAGCAACCCAAACTGAGAACGAACTGAGGAAGGATGATTATGGTCAGAGTTAGTGCATTTTGAGACAGACTGTTTCCCTCAAACACATTTTATTTTCTAAAGATTTGAGGGATGGGGTGGGGAGGGTACCAAATGCCTTCTTCCCAGTCCTAGCTGCCCCAGTGCTGGCTAGGATAATGATGATATCTGCGGTGGATGAAACATTGCCTTTAAAGTGGGTTTGGAAAGTAGATCTTGCTGGCACATATCTGGGTCTGACTGTTTCTTGTGGTTGTGAAAGTGCTTATGTAGAGGTGTACATAGATGAAGACTGTTTGTAGCCTCTGTTCTTTGTTTTAGCAGAATACAGTTAATATATTTACCTCTTTTTTTGTTGTTTTAACAGAGTACAGTATTTCAGCTGCCGCCATTGCCATCTTCAGTGTTGGCTTTTCCATCATCGGAACAATTTTGGTCCTGTTGTCATTTAGGAAAAAGAAGGACTATCTCCTGAGGCCAGCCTCTATGTTTTATACTTTTTCAGGTAGAACATCACAGTAGGAGTACATGGATGTAAAGTTTATGGTCTGGCTCAGTATTAAGAAGTACCAGAAAACAAAGGTGGTGACTGAAGACTGAAATAATCACTCCAGATTGGGAGGTGGAGAGTCCTAAGTAAATTACCAAATAAGAGAGCTGTTCCTTTCACACTGGGAGAGAAATGTACATAGTTAGCCTATTCATTGCAATTACAAAAGAGAGAGGGTGACAGAGTCCCCACATTATTGCCATTGAGAAAGCTATCTTGATATCCTGGTCTAGTTTTGCAAGGATTGGGTTATGTTTACAATACACAGCAAAGACACCTTAATCAGGCTTAAGGGCAGGGCATAAAGGTCTCCATTACAGTAATAGAAACTGCCCCTCCCAAAGCCCTAGGTAAGAGAATGGAGACACAGCCTCAGTCCCTCCAACCTCTTAAAGTTACTACACACATCCCAGCTGCCCAGTTCCAGCTTTAGCTTCACTTTTTTTTATTTGGAGGAGAACTGAAATGTTATGTAATAGTTTGAACAGAGATGGATATGAAATAGCCAAAGCACTCAGCAGCAGTTCACAGCTTTCTATTCCTCCTCTGTCTTTGACACTGAGATCATCTGTCACCTCCTTCCTCGTAACAAAGCATACTGGGATACCCAGATGTGCACATTCCCTCAGGCCTTGTTTCTATTGGCTGGTTTATGGCACTGTGATCTCCAGTGGCTGCCTATTATCTCCAACTGGCTGCCACAAGAAGAGTAGAAGTGGCACTCAGTTTGTTCTTTGTCACACTCCCCTTCTGGTTTACTGAAGCAGAATGCCTTGGATTAGGAGGGGAGCCATCTCACGACAAGACTCACAGTTCGGGCAGCATCACACAGTATATGACAAAGCTGCCCTCAGAATAACAGGTCCTTTCTATAACATGCTATCCAGTGTGCAACAGCCAAAGGAACAGGATCCCTTAAACTCACCTGCCTGTTTATGATGGGGCAGATGAAGGAGAACAGCAGCCTCATGGGGGAAGGAAAATGAGCCAGAGATTGGGGAAACTGCTGTTCTTTTATGTGAATTAGGCACATATTTGGACCAGCAGCTCAGGATTCAAAGGAAGCCATCTTTGCCAATGGCTGCCTCATCCCTCCTTATTCATCTTTAGCTGCTTTCTCCTCATGAGACAGGCCCGTTAAAAGGACTGAACTGTCCTTTTGTCCCAGATGTCAAAGGTTCTGGAAACATATCCTAGATTAAAGGTTCCCAAACGTGAGCCTTCAGACGCTGGGGAGAATAAGGCTATGATCCAGTCTGCCCCTCCCCCTTTCCTGACATTCAGGATTAGAAAAGGTGGATTAGGGAAGGGTTGAGAACACAAGGGCCACAGATCATTGCTTTGAGGCTCCTTATTTGTTATGTCTGAACTCAGCCTTCTTCTCATGGGCCCCAGTCAGTATGATCAACATCATAGGATGGGACCTGTAGTTTTATAGCAGCTGGAGGCTCAGTTTGGATCTTTTGTCCTGTACTATGATCTAAGCCATCAGTCACAAAATGTACACATCTATGCAGTGTCTGAAAGGAAGTGTGATAATGCCAATTAATATTGTCTATACATTGTTTGTACCACAGGAAGATCACTGAGGAAAGCCTATCGGCTTTAAGACCTGCCTCAGTCTTCCCAGAGGTACAGTTGGCTACCAGGCAGCTGGATTAGATGGGCTTCTGGCATGATTCTTTGGGGAAATTCTGAAATGCCAGCACTACAGAGAAAGGTGTGATGCAATTAATTGAAATACAGTTAAGGTTAGGATGGTGATTGTAATTTCTATTTGGTTGTTCTTAGTTTTCCTTTTCTTTCTCCCTTCCCAGGACTGTGCATTATCGTATCGGTTGAAGTCATGAGGCAATCTGTGAAAAGGATGATTGACAGTGATTATACTATCTGGATTGAGTATTATTACTCCTGGTCCTTTGCTTGTGCCTGTGCTTCCTTCGTCCTGCTCTTCATCTGTGGAGTTGCTCTTCTGCTCATCTCTCTGCCTCGCATGCCCCAGAACCCGTGGGAATCCTGTATGGACGCAGAGCCAGAACATTAAACACTGTGGCTCATATTGCCTCTTAAGCAACATCTGGTCCCTCTGCCCCATCCAGCCCACTCCCTCCCCGAAGAAAAAGGTCATCTATAGATAGATGTTATAATAGACTGCCAGGGTGGCTGAAGAACGTCCATGTAATACCTGCTCAAGGAACCTGAGAAAAATTTAGGATGTGCCACTGTATTTTTTTAAAAAAAAATTATAATGAAGTGCTAGTTACTACTTTAGCCCCTGGCAATACTTCCAAACCCCTGTACTGGTAATGAAAACACTACCAGTGTGCCAAGATACCCATGTGAAGAAAAATAGGACCCATGCATTTGAATGTCAGCATATGCTTACAAAAGAGAAAGTTTTATCCAAGTAGGGAAAATATAGCCCTTATTTAATTTGGTATGGAAACGAGAAGCAAAAAGATGGCGTCTTAGCTTTGTCTTTGCTTGTGAATAATTTTCTACATCTACTTACGTTACTGAAGAAAGCCGCAGTCAGTAAATGCCTTTAAATAATATTACTGCTAATGTGAGATACGTATGACATCATGAAAGATAATATGATCATAACAACAAGATTTTAGATCATGTTAGGATGGAAAAATCTTCCTAAATTGTAAGAACAATTTTGTTCATAATTTGTCACTCTGCTTTGCCAGCTGTTAATGACAGAAATACTGTGTCAGGGACAATACAACCCAGAATAATGCCTTTAGCACTGAGACAGATATGTAGATGGAAACTGGCTTGGACATCTGGGACAGAATTTTAGGTTTCAAGGAAGATTGTCATTTTGATGCCATATCCCCTTATATTTCATCGCAAAAGATGTTCAGACCCACCATGGTAGGAGCAGAGAATGTTAGACCCACATTTTTGCTACTTTGTATATGGAGTGATAAAATTCATTTTACTATACAGGAAACTTGGCTCTTTTTGTTTGATTCCTTTTTTTAAAAAAATTATCTGCTTATAACTGTTATCATTACTTGTGAAGTAATTTATATCCCAACTGAATGAAAGAATGTGATTTTTGTATGCAGTTTGAATGAATGTGTAGATGAATTTCTCTTTGCAGTTTAAATGAAAGGGTAGCTGTGACAGATTTTTCCTTCAATAGTTTCTAAAATACAATTATGTAGTTCAGTTCTACAATTTTAGGACAATCCTAGTGAAAAGATCCTTGTCCAAAGCAGACCAATAGCATGTATGGTTTGACTGCAAAAATAAAAAAGAAGTGGGATTTTTTTTTTTAAAAAAAAGTCACCGTCCACAAACTGATGATGTGATGGTTAAGTAAAAGCACTCAATAAATTCCCCAAAGTCTCCTAGTTTGAAATGAAGGCATCTACCCCATGGCAAAGTTTTGACACATTTCTTTCATGCACCTATAGCCAGATGTTGTCTCTGAGGAGGAATCAAACTGTGTCTTGAACAAAGCTTCTCAGAATACGAGACACCATGAAACATAGCACCTCCTGTAACATTTGCTGTTGATATTGTTTGGGAATTTATACAGCACCACTCTACAAATGTTGGCTCATGTAAAATTCAATACCACAGAGTATGAGGGGAAAACACAATATAAAAGCTAATTCCTGCAACCAAAACAGCAGCAGTTAAAATAAAGAAGTGGAAGTTTTTAAAGCAGCAAATTTCACAATGAAAGGGCATCAGTGGTGGAACTAACTTATTTCTGTTAACATTTTATGATCCATTGTATCTTTTATTTGATTATCTGGTCAAAAGGTGATGAAGCTGCAGCTACCAGATGGGTTTGAACTACAACTTCCATGCTTGGTACATACCCTCCGTATGATGGCCATGGGCATACTCATTGCGGTTTCTGTACCTTAATCTGACTTTTTTTGCTTACTCCTTTTTAAAGGGCTGGGCATCAGACAATAACTGTTGTCTGCAGTTATCAGATCCCATAGTGAAAATGTGCTTTAATAAAAGAGTAGTAACAGTACAACAAAATTATGACTTTGCTTTTTGTCATTTTAAGTATCTTGGCTAGCTTCTGCAGAGCAAGAAATTAGATGGGAATATTTCCAAGTATCGCCCACAAGTAGAAAACAGAGATGTGCACAAATGCAAAAATTGTGGTTTGGCATGCTCAGTTTGAATTTCAACCAGGTCAAATGGGTTTGACACAGGTTCAAACCTCAAACAGGTTCAAATGTGTAAACGTTCATTCAAAAGATATAAAACTTTACAAACCCAGAGGATAAAGCCACTTTTAAAGCCAAACTAAAGGCTCTAATCAGACTGGGTGGTTTCACCCATTCAAATAAACTTCCCCTGTTCAGTTCAATTCCAACCAGTTCCATTTGAACAGGTCTGGTTCTATCCAATCAGAATCAAACCCAAACCAGTTTGGCACATCTTCAGTAGAAAACACCAAGGCAGCAAAGGAACTGTAAACAATTTGAAGTTTTATCTTGTGTGTGACTTATAAATTCAAATCCTATCCTAAATGTCACACTATTCTGCATTAAAAGAAAGCCCATGTTATATTGTTTTCAAGGTTTCTTATTTGAATCTATTGGAAACAAAACGCAGGCAGCAATGCAAGAATTGCTGTCCAATTTAATATTTAATGTTACTCATTTATTTGCTTTTTTTATCCCACCATACAACCTGGGGGGGGGGTGTCAAGGTTGGGTGCATTAAAATCAAAATAAAAAGACAATGAAATATCAATTTGCAGAACAGTGCCTGGAAAGGAGGAGGAGCTGTTTCTTCAGCCAAAGGCTGGGGCAAAAATGTGCACCTTCACCTTGTGTTATGAAGGGTCAGAAGCTACCACTGGTCAAAAACCGGACCATTCTTTCCTGCATTTTTCTATCACATCCTATACCCAAAGGTCTCAGGGAGGGTCACAATAAAATCATTGTCATAGAATAGCTATAAACAGTGACAGTGCCTCCATAGAGGGGGGTGTCGTTCCCTCAGAAAAAGGCCAGGATAAAGAAGGTGAGAGACTGAGGTTCATATCAGTGTTGTTTTGCCCCACTGAGGTTACAGCAGATCCTGTACCAATTTTAAGTTCAAGCAGTGGGACTGTTGCTGTTTTAATTGTTTTTAATCTTATCTGTCTAATCCTGTTTTTAACTATTTATAGAGTATGCTATCTTGGGGGATAGAACTAGAGTTCTTGCTTGTGCCATGTTTTAGGAGACAAAAAGCATTCTGCTGTGCTTCCCTCTCTAACATGTCAAAGTTCACCCAAGAACAAGGGACTTTCCAATTCTGAGCCTCACATTTGCTCTACAGGATTCCATTACCTCCGTAATCTGTAGCCCTCCCTAGCTACATACAGTATTCAAAACAGCTTGGGTGATTTTTCCCATCACAGAACTTCCTCAGATATAATTAAATGGAGCTGTCTTAACTTCTGACAATTTTGATTTGCTTTAATTGTTGCTTACCTAAATGTATAATGTTATACAATTGTTAACAATCCAAACCCCTGAGAACTACCAGCAGTAGCTCAGATGCAAAACACTTTGATGAAAAAGGTACTCTGGGCATAAGGAGTAAGCAAGCCTGGTGATCTCTTCCATATTAATCCTGTGCAGGCTGGGAATACTTGGGTTGCAAGAGAACATGTACCAGCTAAACGGCTAGTATAGGGAAATAATTAGCCTTCAGAAGCACCAACAATAGACCAAAAAAGCTGAAAGTCTACCAGCGTGCTCCTGAGGAACATCCTATTAGAAGAAGGAGAGTTGGCTTGTCTACCCCGTTTTTCTCACCCATTTAAGGGGATTCAAAGTGGCTGACAGCTTTCTATTCTTATCCCCACAACAGACACCCTGTGAGGTAGGTGGGGCCGTGAGAGCTCAGAAGAGAGCTGTGACTAGCCCAAGGTCACCCAGCTGGCTTCGTGGAGGAGGGCAGAATCAAACCCAGTATTCCCAGATAAGAGTCCAGCTCCCTAACCACTAGACCAAATTGCCTCACAGGAAACATTCTCCTGAAAGGCAAGTATCTTTACCAAGACCTCAGTGTCACCTCAAGATATGAAACTAACGCAAAGGCTAATTTCTTAACACTGCTTTCAATATGCTCTCAGGAACCTAATTTATCTAACATTCAGACATAATTTACTATAGACTTTTCTGTCTAATCTCAAATTACATCTTTCCTCCTCTTTATTATCATAGTTTCAGCCTATTTTTTCCTACTATTCAGCAAAAAGGTTAAGCGTTTCCCGCTCTCCGCCTGCTTATTGTCTCCACTTGTACTGAAATACCATTCTAAACTTGAAGACAAATGAGAACCCCCAGTCCATCACATCACATAGGACCTTACGGACTTCAGCAAAACTTTGACTAGGGCAGAAGTAACAGCACTTCTGCCTCTAATGAAGATTCTTAAACAGAAAATATGAAAAAGAGAATGATAAAAGCAAAATTGTGAATACTTATGTGATGCTTGGTTTATAGATGTAGTCAGAACGAAAATCTGGTGCACTAGTGAGAATCAGTGGGACATGTTTGTTTGCCTGTTTAGGGATTTATTTATTTAGTCATTTATATCCCTTCCTTCATCAAAAGGTCCCTGAACAATTCACAATAGTAAAAAGGAAAATATGTAAAATGGTAAAACCTATTTATATAACCTTCCCTACCTAATATCCCTTCTTGGCAGGACAGCACCCAGAGGGCACTAAACATCAAAAGGCCAGGTAAAGAAGAATGCTTTAACCAGGTGCTGAAAACTAAATAATGTTTTGCCTGGCCAAACCTCCAGAGGCTGTTCCAGAGTCTGGGGGTGGGGGCACAGAAAGGGCTCCCCTATGTGTCCCTCAGGAAGGTAGAACCAGAGGGGGTGTTACACAGATAGATAGATAGATAGATAGATAGATAGATAGATAGATAGATAGATAGATAGATAGATAGATAGATAGATAGATAGATAGATAGATAGATAGATAGATAGATAGATAGATAGATAGATGTTTTTATAATGGATTGTTAATTAATGCCCATTCCCACTACATAATCACTAAAGCATTCCTGTTAATTGAACTTCTGGTTGATTTCAGTAATACATTAAGACTATCTCACACTTTGTATGTTGGCAAGCTTGCAATCTGTAAAACAGATTTGCAAATATCTCCATGATGTTAATGAGCTGCTATTGTCACAAGTATACAGTAAGCATTTTCTCAAAAACGGAGTTTTGTGAAGCAGTCTTTGGAGAACAGGGTTTTATGAAGTCCTCCTCGGTGTTTCACGTCGCTGTCCAGCAAGTGGCATTCCTTAAAATGTTGACCAAAAATTCATTTATTTGCATCCATTTATCCATCCATCAACTGGTTACCAATGTTCTTCAGTAAATAACAATGTATTATTTATTCTATTATTTACTGCATCAGACCAAGATTAAAGGCTAGGAAACAAATAAATATGGGCTTGTCCTCTTTCTAAGGCAGAATTCAAGACAAAAAAAATAAATAGAAACACACTTTCTTGATTCTGAACACATTTATATTCACAACAGTGTAAGCGTGCATTAAAATGTTAAGAAGTAGGTAGAGCAGGAGAAAGGAAAGAAGAAAGGTGTTGGTGTAAAGTCTTGCAGAGAGGTTCATCTTCAGCCACGTCCAGCATTCCCAATGGCTGCTTATACTGCTCATTTTCACCCCCACACAGCCACACTATCATCACAGTGCTGGCAACCACCACCAACCAGGACTTTCACTGCTCCTAGAGCTCAGTATGCGGTTACTTTCCTCTTAGGCCCATCACACAACACAGGCAGAGAAACAGCAGCACCAGATCCAGCACAGTGCAAACATAACTTGTGACATATACCTTAGAGAAACAGATGCCCCCAATTAGGAAAAATTTCAGAAGGTCAGCTAGCCCTTTGTTTAGGAATGCACATACATACCTGATGTCTCTTTCAATAACCGTGACCTACCTTGGTAGAGAAATGTTAAGTTTGTATCATTATGAAGCCCTAACAGATTTTGAGACATAGTTCTTGAGCAGTATTTAAGATGAATGAAACCAATTTCAGTTTCAATGAAATCCCCAGAAATTGATGGAACGATCTTAACCAGGAACAACAGAATTCACTGCTTACAAATGCAGCTGCCTTTTAATTGTACAGAAGGAAGATCTCATAGGGTCATGATAGGTTACTTTCTGTGTTACAGGCAGGAGACGTATAAGCAGAGCAAGGTGTGTACTTATATCCTGTACTTATACACCTGGGAAGGTATGTACTTATACCCTGCTTCCATAGGCAACTGGTTGCCACTGACAGTCTGTTGACTGATGAACCACAGATCCAACTCAGCAAGTTCTTAGGTTCTTACGGACACCATCACACATCCTGGCTGAGACATATTTAAGAATGGTCAGCACGTATTGGAAAGAAGATTCATTGGTAAATTTCAGTATATTTATTAAAAAGGCATTTTTATTATAAATACATTTTAAATGTAGCAGTAAAATACATTTTGTGTTACCATTAATATTTAAAAATAAAGAGTGCACTAAGACAGTCATTACACTTGAGGATAGATACTGTAAGACCCAGTCTTCAATGCAGTTTACAAGGAATCACAAGAAGTTGTTGGATCAGGTTTAAAAGCACTTTCTGAATTTAGCAGTCTTGATCACTAATAGACAGTGAATGTGGTTTGGATCTGAAATGTTTAGACTGTCCTTGGTGCTTTGCAATTGTTCTGAGTTACTCTAAGGGGCGTCCACGGACACTAGGACTTTTTCACACGCAAGCTCCATTTCCTATTCTCACAGTAAGCCATGCTGAGTTATCATTTGAACTATCGTCCCAATCATTTCAATGACGTTGCTTTCTTGTCTCTCAGAGAATGGCATTACATTGGAGATTTGTAGCCATTTGAAAACAGTTTTTCTTACTTCCAAATTTTAAAGTCCACAAAATTCTGCATAGAACCACATCTGTATCCTAATCAGCAGATTTAGTGCTCTCACGTATCCCCACTAATAACTGTTCTGCCCACTTGTCTCGTTAAAACTGAGAGGCATTAAAAGTCAGCAAACTTTGCCTGTACAATAGGTGATTGCAGACGCCCGGCCGTAACAGCAGTTTAAGCGTGGCAGCATTCTGGCGCTGGCAGCACGCGAGGTGGGTAGGTGAACATCAGAGGTTGTTATCCAGGACAAAATAGGACTCAAAGAGAGTCCACAACCAAACACAGAAAATATGGAGATCATATCTACTACAGTGGACTGGACTCTTTACGCTTTAACTCTCAGGTGGCTTTAATATGGCTGTACTTGCTAAAAGGCTCTGTGCAACCCCTTCCAAGTTGTGAGCTGCACCTACACCCCAAGGGAATCACATGGTGAGATTCAAGCACAAAATTGGGAAGGGGGACAACTGCTTGATAAAGCACGGGGTAGGCAACATATATAATCACAAGAGTTATCAAGGGACATAGAGAAGGTATATGTCACAAGCAAGTGCATCTCAGAAACGTCTGGGCTGAGCACTGTATCCAATGTCAGTGATCGACATGGAGGTTTTTCCTGCTAATTGAAAAACAGACTGAAATTAGAAGGGTTGGCACATAAGTACAGCACAATCCTTAAACAGCTGTGTACCAGCTGGACAACAGCTTGCGCCTCTGTTATGTGGCAATTTACTTTCCACTGAACCCACACTGCAAATCTGACATTTAGAGAGGCCCCAAGAAGGAGAGGGATGAGAAGAGAAAACTATCAAGTATAAGGAAAGAGTCCCCTAATCCCAGTCCATCACATCTCTAGCCTAGCCAAATGCTTACCTCAGGACTGTAATAATATTGTGGTGGTGGTGGTGGTGGTAGTACAACTACTGTTACAAACTTTGTGCTTGGGTCTCATCATGGATCTTACTACATACAAAGTTGACAGCGAGCTCACACCTCATGGGGATTATTCAGAGGCACTAGCTGTGTAGTTGCAATACAAAAACCTTACACACTCTCATTTGCTCTTTTCAAGCCACAGTTCTGCAAATCACAGTTGTCAGGTGCATATATACATGCATTTGATCTATGGTAGATGGCTAAATCCTTTAATAGTTTTATGTGTTTCTTCAGTCAAGAGTTTACCAGTTAATTACACTAAGCCAAAGGCCATGTCTACAAGCCAGAAACATTGGAATGGGTGCAGCTTGACCTCCAGGAATCTACTCTACAATGCTGACAGACCAATGTTCCCTGTGCTTTTTCTGAAAGCTAGAAATTCCAGTTTTCCACAGCAGCATTGCACTGCAGGATATATAGCAGTAATGATGGCCACCAGCATGTATGGAAACCTGGAAAGCTCTCCTTTTGGCCCCAGGCATGACGAACTGAAGGCAGCCAAAGAAAGTAATACCTTTTTTCTGTGTGCTCTCTGGCAGTTATCATTGCAGTGTAGTAGCTTATTATCTCGCAGATAGTATTGAGTGATTTGAAGCTTTAGTTCTCAGATGGCTTTTTTATGGTAACTATATTTATAAAGACAAATGAACTGGGGCATTGAGAAGTACACAGAGGCAGAAAAGCTTCTATCTACTGAGCTTCTTAGCTACCTTAGGCTGTCAAATGTTCTTTCTGCACTTGTCCTTTCATCTGGAATTGTCATGAAGTCTTTTCTAGTCCTCATCAATCCACACATGCAGAACTGTGAGGCCCCTTCCCTCCACAGCTCCACTATGTCTGCACTAGATGGTTTGTGATCCAGATCGGGGTGGCCCTGATCGAAAGTAGAGGCACACCTGTTTAAACAAGTCTACAGGTGGACCAGCGGACCATGAAAATGTGCAGAAGGCAGCTCCCCATGATCAGGAGGACTCATTTTGGTTGCACAGCAAAGCACGCCACCAAAATGCAATGCATCCCCTAATGGCTCTGGGGCTAAGAATGAAAGTTCCTAGCCCTTTGGATCCCTCAGAGACCAGCCTCAAAGCTCTCAAAAGCTTCAAGGCTGGGGCTGGTCTGGGCCAGCAGTGTTGTGTACAGACTACAGACAGGTAAGTGCAGTAAGGGTTATAAGGAAAGCTTTTAGGCATGCCATGAATCATTTCAAAAGCAAGCCTTTGACATGCCTGCCTCTAAGCACTCTCTCCATTGATTTAATTAATTTTAACAGAATTCAGCTGAGGCCTGCACTGAAGGCAGAGCATGCATTGGTCTGTAGATTACCAAAACCTTTTTATATCAAGTACTGGGTTCAGGGGGAAAAAACATAGTAACTTGCTGGAATTAGAATAAATCAGGGCAGTCAGCAGTAATATACTGCAGAGGAAGATAGAACTGATCTGTGTTGTGTTTTTTTAAAAAATTTACCCCTCCCCAAAAAAGCAGCAGCATATGGTGTTATACCATGGTAAATCAGACCATGAGTTAAAACACAGACACCCTGAAATGCAGCACTTCTATGGCTTAGACTAATATCAAAATTGATGTGGGTAGGAGAATAGGTAGTATATACTGTTTGAGAGTGAAGATTGTAAACCCCTGCAACAAGCACTGATAGAAATGGAAGGGTACTCAAACTTAGATAGAAAAGAAACACAGTGGCCATTTAAATAGGATGATCTGTTTAAATAGGAGCATTTCTACTGACATGGATGGAATTCAGAGGTCACCACAGCACATAAAGCTGGATTGTAAGATAAACCAAGGGTGCAATATCTTGCATCAACAGACAAACAAAAGCAATGCCGCTTAATATTACTTTTCACTCTATCAAATGTATATACAGAGACATTCTGAGAAGCATTCCACCAGTTTCCAAACTGTTAGCCTGAATGCGCACATAGTTTAATAACTAGAAATTTTGATATAAATGTTGCGTCGCCAGTTCAGACACAAAATAATAATGGCTCCAGATTCAGTTGATCATATTCTTTTGGTCTGGTAAATGCTCCTGCACAAGTGATACACTGGCTAAAAATGAGATGCTGACCAAGCAAGCAAACCGTTCCACTTCCTTCGTAGCACTGGAGCAGAGGAGGGAAGATAAAGACCTTTCAGGATGTTAACTTTTATGAGGTAATTCAGACTGTCATGCATTGCAGATGACAAAAAGAAGGCAATTACAGATAAGGATGCTGAGCAGTGACACACTGGCTTATGGTAACCAAAGTATGCAGACAGACATTGCCTGGAGTGCCCTAACTATCATGTCCCAGAAGCTGCTGAACTGAAACTCTCCTGTTTCAGCCAGTTTGGCCAATAACAAGAAATGGTGGAAATAACTGTTTAGCAACAGTTGGAGGTTCGTAGTTTGACCACTCCAGAGACAGCAGAAGGAAGATGAAGCAGGACTTGTTAGGAGTTCCCTAATGATCGAACACTGAATGGAATGTTCAAATGTGATATTGGATGTGTTCTTCCATGCTTGGTCAGTATTTGCTCCATTCTTTCTAAATTTGTAACACTGAAATGCTTCCTGAAATAAATTAATCTTTCAGCCAGAAGATGACATATTCTACCTAGCATGTAAACTATTCTGATGACCAGCAGCTTTTCCTTTCAAATATTAAGCACAAGTGGGTTGCATCTTCCAGTCTGACTAATGGATTTTAAGGTTTTCTTTAAGTTCAGAATGATACACAGCATGATTTTATTAAAGATGCTTGTTTCTGTGACACTATTGTATTTTGCTCCTGAAAATGTGAAATAATGGCAGAAAATCCTGTCCCTATTGAGGTAAACAAGAAGAAGGAACTATGGCAAATATATAGCTTTGAATAAATAAGACCTGCAGACTTAATCCAGACATAGTTTCTTTTTTAAAAAAATGGACTGTAAAAATTATTATTCTACAGAAACTGACAACATATGTTTTTATTTTTAATGGCATCATCCAATGGCAACAGAACAGTAATCCCACAATGACTGAAATTGATGAGAATACTGTACTTACACATAAAATGTATCTGTTGGTAGTATAGCGAACACCTGAACAAGCTTGAGTACCTTGTTTCTGGTTCAATTTCTAGTTCAGCTTGACCTGGGAAGCCAGCAGGTTGCAACAGAGTGACTTTGGGGGATGTGAAATGCCAAATCTATTCCTCCTATAACCATAATCCTAAACTGGCTGGAGAAAACGGCTACTACACACACACACACGCACACGCACACACACACACACACCAAGCTGTACTTGATCCTTAATATATTTAACCTCCTCACAATAATTCTCTGTGTTTGTGGGGACGGCTATGATGCAGATGTACAATAAAAGGATCTACTCTGCATATCAGACATCCGTTTCTCACTTAAGTAGCAAAAACTACCAGGCAAGTGCATGCTTGTGCCAAACTATAGTTTGTAAAGGACTGGGACTGTTCTGTGCTGCAACATACGAGCCTGGCGCTCTTTGACATAAACAGCAAAGTAACAACAAAGGCCACATCAGGCTTTTGTGAGATGCTATAAAGTAGGTGCAATGCTGAGCATAAGAACCTGGGAAATCCTTGAAAAGCAGGATTACCACTCCTGCACAATGATGCTGCATACAACTCCAGTGTGGCCCTGCCCACTCTGCATTGCAAAGCATCCTGGGAAATAGGAAAAGACAATGGAAAATGGAGCAGATATGTTCATTGTTTGGTTTGCCTGCCATTCAACTTCCCCTCACCTGCCTCTTACTTTGCTACTAAAGTCAACAATAGCCAGGCATGATTTGCTAAGCACAAATCACAGTCCAGCATGACTCTAGGCCAGGGAAATGTTTAATAACAATGGGAAGGAGAAAGAGAAAGAGCTAAAATGTACTGCAACATTTTTTAAAAAACTGTTATACAACTGAAGTCAGATGTGAACCGTAGTCCCTCAACTAACTCATATTACTAAGTAAATGAACAAGCCATCTTTATTAAATTTAATATTTCACATAAGGTGAACAGAATCATAAGACTCTATATAAATGTGTGATTTTGAAAGCCCTGGCATTACAGCATTGACAGGAGCAAGCACTTCTGAACTCTAAATTATTTGCCATTGTTGTTTTGCACACATCACCGACGTTTACTTTTTTTAAAAAAAATGTTCATAATAAAAAGGACAAGGAAAACATATCTGTCACAGACTATAGGTCTGCCTCATCATTTTCAATATGACTGAAATGATCATAGGCAGGCTTCCAACTCAAAGCTTCAAGAAAAGACTTCACTTTTTCAGTGGGTTCACCTTGATTTATACCAGCTAAGAATACAATCATTACCAATGTAATTTCATCAGGTCACTATGCAGCACCCTCAGTTGACCAGTTGTAAATATAATTCGCAATGACAGCAATTAAATGGTCTTCGGCCATTTGGAACTTCCTTATTAGTTATTGTGTGCTCAAACCATTAAGCAAAACTGAGCAGAAACTTTCTCTCCTGTGTTTGTTTAGTTTTACCATGTATTTAGAAGCAAAACTACCAAGCTGTGCAGTTTCATCCTTCGTTTTTCAACAGTGAATCAGTAATCATTTGACTCCTGTGACACATTAGTATCAGATCTTTTATAGAAAGATCCATTAGTGAAACCCTGACTTATCTGGAATCAGTAAGAAAAAAAAAAGGTGTCATTGATTTCAACCAAACTGAGCTTTCACAATTACAGATTTCCAAAATCAACAGAACTGAATGGATTGTAACACGACCAAATATGAGATTGAATACAGCAGCAGGTACAGTAGTACAGCAAAAGGCTGTGGATAGATTCCAATGTTTTCAAAGCTGTGCCACCTTGAAGCAGAACATGTTTTTTTAAATGATACTAAAGTTTAAAATTACTTGTGTCTTAACAATGGGAAGTTAAAATAAATAAAACGGCTGATCTAAGTCAATGTCCCCGATTAAAGAGATCTTTTCAAGTGACAAGGAGGACAAGGGCCTTTATAGAAGCTATAAAAGATACATCCCTTACTTCTAAAGTATGAACAGTGTACAAGACCACAACCTGAAAGGTAAACATTACCTTAATTATTTTTCTAAAATTTTTGTTACATATTGCTTTATAGATTTCACTTTCAATATATAGTGGTAAAAGACCAAGATTGTGGAAAACCTCAGCAGAACATACAAAGATAAAAACAAGAACTTTCCTCTCCCTCCTCCCCAAAAGCATGGATTAATTTGGATACAGCTTTGACAAACATAAAAATCTTCTTTTAATGATGCTCCTCAAACAAAAGTTAGCAAAATATCTGAATATCTGTGTATAATGTCACATTAATGTAAACATCAAATAATGTACCAAGAGGTTTTACTGGGGACAAAAAAACTCAGAGCGGCACAATTTTTATACCACTAGAGAAGCCAGAAGGGCAGAAACCAGATTGCAAGCATTTACACATGCATAGTTGGGAGAGGGACCCAAGTATTTACCCAAATTCACTCTCATCTTAAATAGTTATTAAAACTATGAAGCACCCAACATAGTGAAAATTTTCTTTTAAATTTCATGATTCTTTTTTTAAAAAAACACCTATCAAATTAATTTTCCAACAAGCTAGAATTAGCAGCCTGTCCAAAAATAAAATGTGTCATTTTTTATATCATCCACTGTTTTTCTGTTTGTTTTACTCCGAAATATTAAAAAACAGCGGTATCTGGGTCTGCAAAGAAGGTATATATCCTACAATCAAAGGAGGTGACTATACCACATCATACAGGTTCTAAAACTATAAAAGTCTTAGAATGCAGCATCTCTTCACAGAGTTGATAAAACTGAAAGTAATTATAGGATGCTGCACTTTTATTTAAAAAAAAATAAACAATTTAAGCAGACATAACATACATTTATACAGTAACTGGCCATTTCTGGTACAGAAACCCAGCATAGTATGCTAAATGTTATTGAATAAATGTAAATGCTACTTACATTTTTTTTAAATACAATTTAGACAACTTTTTAATTTTTTTATATTTTTTTAAAAAGTTGCACAGTTAAACTTTTCAGCTGCTAGCTTCAATGTAACACATATATAATGTAATACAGGTGCGTTTTTTTGTGTGTGTTTTTAAGTGTTTGTTTTTCTAGGGAAAAATTTCAAACTTCGGACCCACAATTAAAAAAAAAGGATAATGGAATATAATTTAAAAAGATTAGATTCATATCTAGCAGCAAAGCAATGAAACTAAGATACAGTTACTAATATAAACAAAAAGAAATGGGGGCAACTGCAGAAGTAACCCCGACTATCTTAAACCTACTGACACAAATAGAAATTAATTTTTTCTACAAAAATATTCTGATTATTTAAAATAGGAGTAAAAGCCATTGCTACCTGATGAACTACCTAGACTAAGTTCCTGAAACAAAGACAAAGGATCACTATTCTTTTTTGCCTGCTCAGGAGGAGCTTTGGGCTTTGGTGGCGCCCTCAGAGCACTTGCGTAGGACATGGCAGGCTTGTTCACACCAGTACTTGGCTGGTTGCTGCTGGTGGATTCAACAATCTGCTTGTTGGGCATGAGGGGTGGGAACTGACCAAGGTGTTGAAGCATGTTGTAATTAAAAGAATTGGACAACTGGATGTTTTCCACTTTCAACTGATCTTCTGCAGGTTTGGCAGTCTTCGTTGAAGCTAGAAATAAAAAAAAAGGCAGGCGTTTTAACTCAATATATTTCAAATGAAACATCATGAGATGCTCATCTTCTCTGATGTAGCTTTAGACCTATGATATTAGGCTATAGGAAGTATCAAATCTTAACAGTTCTACAAGTTTTATTTAAAAGCATGATGGCATCCTTAAGGCTATTAACAGAGTTTCATCATGTTTAAGATTTATATTTTTCTGATTTGGTCCCACAGGGAGAGACACTAACTGTGAGGAGACACTGAACTGAAGGAAATGCAAGAGTCTCTAAGAACACAGCTTAGAAAGCCCATTAGGGGCTTGGAATAAATTTAAAAGTTCATTTGTGTGCACTGAGATCTCCCTATCATGATGTTTTCTTTGCTGATATGAGTGCACAGATTTTAGTAAAGGGAAACTATCATAAGACTTCTAGTAATCTTGTTGCACACCCTGCATCATAGGGAATTTTCACAAAGTATTAAAAGTCTTCTACATCTGAATGGAATATACTTTTATGAAATAATAATCTTGCTTGGAACTTTTTCTACTGGATGAAATAATTTACTTGGTCTAGTACAGTGGTTCCCAAAGTTGTCTGGGCTACGACCCATCTAATATAAGTTTACCAACTCGAGACCCACCTCTAGGAAATTTAACCATTACCAATATGAATACAGGCTCGGACGGTTGGTGTGTCGTTCTACAGGCAGGGCCCACTCAATATTCGCTCGCGACCCATAGTTTGGGAAACCCTGTTCTAGTAGAATACTGTACACTTCTTTTTCACCTTTAGATTAAACTTCAATGTGAAATATGCTGCACTGCAGAGACACAGAAGGTAGCATTACTTTTGGAAGTAAAGCCAACCCCTACATTTTATATAAATGATTATTCGGCCCAGACTTCCATATGAAAAAGGAAAGGCCCTCTTCCAACTTCTTTACAAAGCTTTAAGAAGATTCTCTGAAGAAAAACCTTGTATTTATTACCAACAATGATGTGCTACACAAAATATTAGAAAGACAAAGCATTATGGAATATGGGTTAGCATTATCACAATCAGCAGACATGGAGAACATGTTTGTGTACCCCACCTTCCTCTTCTATTGTGTACAGGTTTAAGGCTTCTGTTCAGAGTTTTGAATAAGCTACAGTTTCGCCTTACACATTATCATGACAACTACAGTTAATTCAGATTTCAAAGCTACTATCTTGAAACATATATTCAAACTAGAAAGGAAAATTCATAAGCCCAATGCCTGCGTTTGCACATCCTTGTGATAAGAACATAAGAGGAGCTCTGCTGGATCAGGCCACAGCCCATCTAGTCCAGCATCCTGTCCCACACAGTGGCCCACCAATTGTTTATGGGCATCTCAAGCAGAAGACAAGGACAAAACCCTCACCTGCTCTCAAATCCCTGCAAATGGCCTCAGAGGCATCCTGTCTGTCTCCCCAGCCTGGAAGATGTACTTAGGCACCCATTCTGATATTCTGATAAATCTGACATCCATGAATTTGTCTAACCCTTTCTTAAAGCTATCTAGGCTGGTTGCTGTTACCACCTCTTCCAGTAGCAAATTCCACAGACCAATGAGCCTCTGGGTGAAGAAATACTTCCCCTTGTTTGAACTGACTATCCTGTCCATCAACTTGATAGAGTGCCCCTTGGTCCTAGTTTGTGACAGAGAAAATGATCTTTCTCTATTCACTTTTTCTATATCATGCCTGATTTTATATGACTCAATCAGGTCCTCTCTTAATGCCATATTTCAAGGCTGAAGAGGCCTAGATGTTGCAGTGTGATTTTGTAAGAGAGGTGCTCCAGCCCCTTAATCATTTTGGTTATACTTTTTTGCACCTTTTCCAGTTCCACAATATCCTTTTTGAGATGTGGTGACCAGTATTGTACACAATATTCCAAATGTGAGCTCAATTTAGATTTATAAAGAGGCAAAATGATACCTGCTGACTTGTTTTCTATTCTCTTCCTAATTGTTCCTAGTGCTGAATTAGTGTTTTTTTTTGTTTTGTTTTGTTTTTTTTTTTGCTGCAGCTGCACACTGGGCAGACACCTTCACTGAGCTTTCCTGGTGTGTTGCAGAAAGCTCAGCCACAATCAATTTATATACATAATTTGGATTATTTACCCCAATGTGCATTACGTTGCAGTTATCAAGATTAAAACACATTTGGCACTTGGTTGCTCACCCACCCAATGCCAAAAGATCCCTCTGGAGCTCTCTGCAATCTCAGTTTTTACCATCCTGAATAATTTAGTATCATCAGCAAACCTGCTACCCCTTCTTCTAGATCACTGATGAATAAATAAATGCTCACTCAGGTTTTAGCATGTCTTCACTATTTCTTCTCCAGTTTTGTTTTGGGATTTACAATTTAAGAAATACTACAGGAGTAGCAGAGAATCTTATTACAGAATAAATAACAAGATACAGTGCTGCATTTTTTTAACAAGATTCCCTCAAGTCAATAAGAGGAATGTGGTTAAACAAGCCCAATATTAAATAAGAGGAATCTTATTAGACAGATGCAACTCATGTATAGATAATAAGAAAGTATGACTTACCTAAGAGTTCTCTTGCTGGGACTGCTCTATTGGATCCATTGCATGGAATGTTCTGATACTGGATTGATGAAGTGGAGTTCACCCACAATTCAGGGGATGAAAAATTAAAAGGAGATGGGTTACTATGGTCCTGAAGCTCTTTACACTGTCCTAGGGTCTCTTGAGGTACACTCATATCTTCAGAGCAAGCTTGGACTGAACTAGATGAAATTCTTCTTTGGTACAATGGCCTACCTGGTCCTCTTGGTTCATACTGCAAAGAGAGAAAGCAAAGCTCAGAAAGAAATTACTTGCATTTCATGGTAAATAATACAGAACATTCTCAACTCTTTTAATGAAATACATGCAATGTTATTAATGAAATTTTTCTAACCAAGACGTATTAAAGTAGGTTAATAATGACTTTCTCTTGCAATCATAATTGTTTCCTTCCTTTTTCCAAGTTACTCCTCTGCAACTTTCTTTCTGGAGATTTCCTAGTGGAAATTTCTTTCAACTTCATTGGCCATTGAAATATCATTTCTATCTGGGACATAATTCCTTGGTACCACATAGCACAAAGTAGCAAAACTTCTTATATATATATATTGAGCCATTTTCTTCTATTGCTTTAAAGTTGTTGAATTTTTAAAGTCTTTTACTGTACATTCTGTTTTAATCTGTTGTTTGAAGGTTGTAACCCGCCCAGAGACCTTCAGGTATGGGGCGGGATATAAATGTAAATAATAAATAAATAAATTTAAATAAAAAAGCAGAAAAAAATAAAATGGCAAAGCTGCATTTAGAAATTATTTTCTAGATTCATCCATCCTCCAAAAATTACTTAACAAGACCAGTTACTGTAACTGGATAGCAACAACTAACAAATTGAGATGTTATATTTATTCTTAACACTGGCTATCAGAATTCCAAAACTTCAGCGGCTTTAAGGAAATGCTAAACAGAATTTGTTACAAGGCACTCTACAGCCTAGCTGCCAAGGTGAAAGGTACAGCGCACCAAATCTGAGATTGTTCCTACAGAGAGCCATAGTAGCATCATAACACAGTGCTTCCCACTCCCAGATTACAGAAGCAACACAGGAAGATAAGGCACCGTGATCCAACACATCAAAAGCCAAAATGTCATCCGTTAGTATAATAAAGGGTTGTGTGACAGGTAGTACAGGCTTGTACAACCTGAACCTTCAGTAAAGGCATCAACAACTTCTCCACAGTGCTGATGTGGCATTAAAAAACCTTATGCACTACACCCTCAAAGGATTCCTTCCTTTCTTCTTCTATCCATAAGGATAGAGCAAAGCAATGTTAAAACATTAGCAAGAAATAGGAAATGCTTTTTTTGGATTGGACAAAGGCTCAGCTAGATGACACTAGCCTAAGGTCAGATAATCCACCTCACATCACACAGTTCAGAATATTTTTGCTTCACTGTGCATCTCTTTAATACTTGTTTATATAAAACTGCATTTGCTACTCGGATGGCCATTCCCCAACCCAGAGATTCTTTAAGAACTCTTCACAATTCCTTTTCTTTTTACCATCTCCAACCATTGTGGTGCTGTCAAGAAAATGAGTTAAAAAACAAACATCCCAAAAGAAAATATCCTCACATCTCTCTACTTTGTTTTCTGTTCCTTAAGCACTTGGTTGTCGGCAGAAGACCTCTCCTTTCATTCCATAACTGCTAAGCTTACTTGGGAATTTGGGTAGCACACCTGATAACCTAAAATGTTACAGATGATTTTCCCCCGTGATCACCATGATGGCCTGTGTTCACTTTTAGCAAAAAAAAAGCAGGTCTATGCTTGTCAGGGATGGTAGCGCGCAACCCTTGTGTTCTCATCTGATCTCTAACCTACCATTTTTGGTCTAAAATGTTCATGTGAGGCAGAACAGGTAGATTGTTAGGGGATCAATCCCACCTGATAACCACTTCTGACCCACCTCTAAGCTGCCACAGACACTTTGTTCTTTTGTTCTGTGCTGTGCCTGAATGGAGTTTTCATTATCTTTTAGGAACTGAAGTGACTTGTCTCAGATCCCTCTTTAAAACCTGGCATTACTAAAGAGGTGCACAATTTTTTTCTTCAAAGTTCGGAACCCACCACAAATTATTTGAAACATTCCACCTTTCATTTTAAAATTACTTGTAAAAAGCAGGCTGTAAATCCATGAATTAAAATATTCAATGATAGAAGCATATAGCTGTCTCAAATTCAACAGCTATAACACATGGACTAATACGCTCAAAGTATCTTGCTTTTGTGCAGCAGAACTGAAGGAGGGAAGTGTTCCACAAAAGGTGACCCTTTAAAGTTCTGATAAAGCTATTCAGTTTAAGCCATGCTCAAAAATCTTCACACTGATGCTTCTAAAACTACCTGTCATTATTGTGACTGCAATGTTTTGATCAGGACACACTAGTTTTTGTGTGAGAGGGTACAGACTGTTCACTGCTAATGGGTGGAGCTAATAGCTGGACTCCACTGTCATGGAGAGATCAGCTTTTCTCAGACGGATGCCAGCAGCCTACGACAGGGTATTATGCTGGTGCAGGTTGCTGGCAGATACAGGGGGCTTCAGTGTCTAAGGGTTATTTCCAACTATTTCCAACTATATAGCCCTTCCTGGAGAAAGACAGCTTAGCTACAGTGATCAATGCTCTAGAAACTTCCAAGTTGGAATCCATTTGAAGATGACATGAAAGCTGCCTAGGCTGCCTGAGGGCATTGCTGCTGGACACATACCACACTGATTTTAAAGGGACAGCCCACAGAACATGATTCCCCACCCCTACAATGAAGGAAAGTCACAATTAACCCAAGTTTCCCCAGGCTGAGACCAAAATGTTTTGCCTGGATTTAACTTGAATTTATCAGTTACATACAACCCACCACTGCTCCAACACCTGCATTGCCTCTCCTGATTCAGATGGAACAGAGGGATTGAGAATTGGATTGCTCCAGCAGAGAGAGAGGGCGCTTTGTCGTCAGTTTGGGCCAGATCTTTTTTTTTATATATAACTGTTTTGTCCCCAGGTTGACCTAAGAAGAACTCTATTCTGAGTTGGAACAGCTAGAATTTGGATTGTTTTTCTTATCTGTAGCAAAAAGAACTTTGTTACTTTGCAATAAGAAAGTGAGTATTTCAGTCACATGTTTCTGTTAGATCTTGTATACTGAAAAACAGCCTATCCAGATGAATACACAGAACCAATATGCAGAACCAAATTTTAGTTTCTGAGCAGAGTTCACCAATCAGCCATAACAAAACATTTTGTCTACAGCTGTGGAACTGGATGGGAGGTAGGTGACATATACCGGCAGATGAAATCCTGCCACAGTCTGATCACTACATCCAATTTGGCTTCCTGATTTTGCTTTTTTAATCACTTGTAACCTCTGACTAGTCAACAGGACAAGGGACATATTTCATCTATCCCCACAGCAATCCATAACTCTGTTCCCTTTGTCAGATACCAGCAGGTCACAGCTACTCCTGCCATCAATCTAGCACACTGTGAGACACAGAAATTAGCTACGGTGCCTAAGAGACCCAATTACTGTTAAAGAGATCTAATTGATTTTGCATAACATACTACATCTTCCAAGTAAAATTGCACTGGATATAATAAAACAACATTGTTTTGTCTGAAACACATGCTGACACGTTCCTTCTCAAACCCTTTCTTTAGGCTAAGATTTTTTAAAAGGGTCAATTGAACTCCAGTTATTCTCAGAGAATATCTTTTATATTCATGATGTTACATAACACAACACACTTACAGGAATCAGCTCCATTTTGCTAATGAAAGTGAGAAAATTTGGCAGGGCCATTATAGAGACGCCAAGACTTATGCTAAGGAATTTTTCTTTAAGTCTTGGTTTCTCTATTCTCAAAGACAGTACTAGGAAATCTTGATAACAGCCTTGCCAAATTTTCTATCATTAGCAAAATAGAGCTGATGGGGGAGAATTAAGATATTTTGAAGGGGTTTTTTTTCCCTCTATGGAAGTCTGAGAAGCAGACGCAGACGCAGACGAAGAGTTGGCTTTTCTACCCTGCTTTTCTCACCCATTTAAGGGGACTCAAAGCGACTGACAAAGCTTTTCTATTCTTCTCCCCACAATAGAACACCCTGTGAAGTAGGTGGGGCTGTGAGAGCTCAGAAGAGAGCTGTGACTAGCCCAATGTCACCCAGCTGGCTTTATGGGGGAGCGCAGAATTGAACCCCGTATTCACAGATAAGAGTCTGGCTCCCTAACTACTAGATTTTGTAGTAATACACTATTAAGAGTGGAAGCAGCTGAGATGCAGCACCAATCAGCATGAAGTGGTTGCTGCAACATCAGCAACAGCAAAAAAGGTGTTGGCAGCTGCTAAAAATGGATTCCAATGTGGGGGCACTGGTCAGCAATAAGCTTTAGCTGTGGTAGTGGTAAGACCTTCCCTTCATATGATGCAGACTGAGGCTAAAACATGTGAAGTGCCATAATAAATACATACTGAGTTCAGCAACGTGCCTCAGGCATAGTGATTGCAGGACAGCCATGTTGATTCCTTTGATTAATGACAAGAAGCTGGTTTAACCCAACAGTAGCTAAACCCATGAAAATGAAAGGCAGGTACATGGAATTTGCATATAAGGGGATCTATTATATTTCCCCATAAAGCACATTTAATTCCTGGGACTAGCATAGCAAAAAATCAAGCGGGAGGGGAAAATAAAGGGGTCTCAGGAGTTTTCGACCTTTCAGTATATTCTGCATGCTTCTACCAAGGAGTAGCATAGCTTATACACTTGAGGTCTCATTTTTGATAGATAAAAACGAGCAAAGTCTCACTAAAGTGGAGAAATAGCACTTAATAAATGCTGTGATACATTACGGTGTATTCTCATGAAATACATTTGTCACTGTGAGGGTAGAGGTGAAGAAGTGAATTGAGATATGCTTCTTTAAGGTTCTTTTTTGTCCCTACCGAGTGTAGTTTCTTCCCTAAGTCTACCTGTATTGCTATCTGAAGAGGAGCATGGAAGGGGAACTTTCTGTGGCCAGGAGGCAAAAGAGGATCTTACTGGCCAGAGTAAGTGTTGCTTCTACTGCTTCCATGTCTGCACCCATGAATTTTTGGATATTTGAAAAAACAGATTTTTGTTTTGATGTGAATGTCTGCAAATATTCAATCAAATTGCATATTGATCCACTTCCACATTCTCACTGATCTAAGACATAACTTGCACTAGATTGGTCCACTTAGCTTTTCACTGATTATATTCACATGCTGTTCTGAGGTGCGCATCACGGCTCTAAGACATAAGCTAAAATAACATGCATAAATAGTCACATTGCAACCCATATACCTCTTCTAAGCTATGCAGCGAAGAAGCAGATACTGCTCTTGAAGCGAGAGGGTGAAATGGCTCCTGACCAACCATGTGCTGATGATTCTGTATTTGGATAAAGGGGTTCTGCTGCGATCTATGAGGCAGTGGAGGTATACCATAATGAAAGCCTTGCCCCATTAGATGACTCTGGTGTAGATTAGCATAAGTCCATGATCCATCAGGCTGCAGATATTTCACAGAAGGAGGGGTTAAATGTTCAGATGGCATCGAGAAAGGAGGATTGTACATTTGAGGCAAATGCTGTTGAAATGCTGGGTTGTTGGTTATTTCAATGTCTCTGTTTTCAGAGAAGTTAGGAAAGTGACCACTGTGGTTTGAGTTACATGAAGGTGAGGGGAGTGCTGGTGGGCTTCTGGGTTGCACTTGTCTGTATTGCAAAAGTCTTGACTGAGGTGGTGGCATTTCAATCAGGTCCCTGCTTTCATTCTGATCACGGTGTGAGAGTTCTCGGAGCAAATCCTGGAATCTATATTGATAAAATAAATATACTTATAAAATATAAAAAATCATTGCATTTAAGAGAAAGTGGACATTGCAGCAGGTATTACAAAATACAGTATAATAAATGTATGAAGCTACTTGAGTCACAATCTAAGTGTATATACATAGTCCACCCTGATCTTCCTTTAAAATAACACTGTTATCAAGAAATGGACAAGTTGCTCCTTGGTTAAACTGTGCTAAGCCCCTAATTAGAAAGGCTACCAGCAAAATCGAATCACAATAATTTTAACAAAACTGATTCACAGGACTGACCAAGTTGATGCTTCAGCTTCTCCTCTTTCATTACATGCAAATTTTAAAAGTTCTGAAATACTATTCATGTATCATCCTCCTCTATTGATTATAATGAACAGATATCTCATGAATAATTCTCATTGCAATTATGTTTAAAAATATTATCATTGTAGAATCAACTACTACAGAAGAATACCGTCATCCTCAGCATATAATTTAGGGAGCTAGCAGAGGGAATGGCCAGCTACATAAAGAAGCTGGGAAAGGAGGAGGGAAATGTAACCTTTTCAATCCTTAATTACTCATCCCCACCCTCAGATTAAGTGATTGCTGATGTCATCATGAGCACTCTGGAAAGGGCTATAATCAACCAGCCAATTTTAACTGTTGATCCATAATGGAACTGCTGGCATATCCACAGTATGACTAGATTTATGTAATTCATTTTGAATATTCTTCTTGTAGGATTCTTCGTCTTGAAGACAGCTGGCTTCCTGAATTTTCAGCTTCCAACAAACCTGGCATGCATCCTCTTTATAGCTAAATGATGTACTCTTTGGAAATTCCATGATTACCTTGAATGTGGTGCCTCAGTGTCATCCTCTATATTGTTGGCAAGTTTCCAGTTTGCCCTAGCAGGCTGTTGATGCAATCCAATAGGCTGCTGAGAAAGATGGGTTAAATGAGGGTGGTGATTCTGAGAATAAGCTATATTGCCCTGACTGAGATAGGCATTATGCTCGTTCCACTGCTGCAGTCTGGCTTGCTGTTGTCTTAAGGTTTCCAAAGCTAAATTTCCATGAATACGATCTGTAAAAGATTTTAAAAGGGAGGAAATTACCCAGCTTCTGTATTAAAAAAAACAAAACTCCAAGTCACAGTATCATATGATAATACTATAAATAATATTAGAACACTGGTGCTGCTACATACATTTTTATTTGATGAGTCAATATTATCCTAAGAAATGTTTAACTTGTTATAGATCTACTTGCATGAATGACAAATGACACAGTGCTGATTTGAATGAAAGCATTTGCTTAGGCACACTACCAGAGCC
The DNA here is from genome assembly GCA_014337955.1 of Aspidoscelis marmoratus. Taxonomy (NCBI): domain Eukaryota; kingdom Metazoa; phylum Chordata; class Lepidosauria; order Squamata; family Teiidae; genus Aspidoscelis; species Aspidoscelis marmoratus. The sequence goes on along the minus strand of MTQE01002208.1, from coordinate 25,057,632 downwards.
GCTTCTCTATCAGCTTAGAATGAGCAACAGACTTGCATGGCCTCTCTGCTTGCTGAATGCCAGCCTGAGAATTTCTTTGAACCATTTAATTCAAAGATCAGTTCCATATAACTAAAACAAAGCAGCCATAAACATAAAAACAGTCAAGGCAAAAGATGTTAAAAACACATCAAAAATAATGTAGCTACAGCAACGAAAATATCAAACACAACCCTAACATCTTCCTGAAAGGAAAGATTTTAATTATGTTAGAAAGGGTTGTGAAACAGTTCCAGAGCCTGGGCACTGCTACTGAAAAGGTCACCTTCATGGCACCAGAAACAAATAAATAAAGAAACAAAGTAATTTTCTCAGTTCTAACATGGGCTACCTCCTGACATCTCTTCTTTAACCCTCTATTTCAGCAGTTCTCAACCTTCTTAATGCTGCAACCCCATAATGGAGTTCCTCATGTTGTGGAGACCCCCAACTATGGGGGCGGAGCAGCTGGGAGGTGGGAGGGAAGGGCGGTGGGAGACTCGCTGCGACCCCTCTGAAAGGGTAGTTTGACCCCCAAAGGGGTCCCGACCCCCAGGTTGAGAACCACTGCTCTATTTAGTATTATTCTGGAATAACAAATTATCATCTCTTGCCCAGACAGCAGAACAATAGCGTGGGGCCAGCACAGGAACCTATGGATCTGGATGCCAGCTTCCACGATGGCACAACATGTACACCTGGAATTTTGAGAGCATGAAATATCTGGAAATGCACAGCCCCCCCTCCCTTCACAAGCACAACTGCCATTTTGGGAATGATCTGGTCCCCCACACACATGGCAGCTATTCCAAAGAAGGCAGATTCTGTAAGCAGACTTCCAAGCAAAATTAATGCTCTTGCAACTCCAGACATCTTGAATAATAATAAAGAAAAGATCAATGCTCTTGTTTTAGATGTAAAAATGGTTTGAAAATTGATTTTCCCACAATAACGTTATTGCAGGATCTCACTCCTATATTCTAGGATGCATGTAGCTATAACCACATAGGCCACATCCCTATTAGAAGGTTAATCCAGTTTCCCTAAATCGAATAACAGAACCGGATGCAAATGCGGATTTGCCTGATCCCATTACTTTCAGCCAGAATTGCGTTCAATCCGGATTCTGAGGACGTACGTGATTCAAGGGGGGATTCCAGTGGCTACTTTTTAAAAACCGCTTTTTGGGGCTGCCCTGTCCTCTTCCTCCTGGCGTGAACAGACCCCTTCACGGAGCCTAGCTGGGTGGCTGGGTGGCTGCTGCTTGCCTGGATGGAGGAAAAACGGCAGCCGGCAGCCAGCAATTCTTTCCCCTCCTCTCCTCATTGCTCAGGGCACGCAACAGCAGCAGCAACAAACATTCACACATCTCCCCAAACCGGCAACTGCTTTCCTTTCTTTTACCTTTTTTAAAGATCAGAACTTTCAATGGCAAGATCGTTATCAGGTGTGAAGTGGTTCGATCGCTACAGTGTTGCTTTAAGCGGTGGATTTTACAGCTTGCTTTGGAAGCAAGCTATTGGGGGAGGGAAACTCTCATCCATTTAACACAGAAGGGTTCCCACAGTAAAAAATGGAAAATTTTTCAAGCGCACGAACCGGAGTGAGACCTATTGAAATGAGGATTAACATTCAAAACGCTTTGGGGTGATTTAACACGCGGAAAGCGTGTTAAGCCAAACTGATGTGAGGTCTGCCAGGATTGAAAACATTTTGAATTCGAAATAAGCTTGCTGTGGGGATTCACCCATAGTGTGCTGGGATAATCCCAGGTTTAAGAACCTGTCTGGATGCAGTCACAGAAGAGAGAACACTAACATCTGAAAGCGAAATTCAGATAAGGTAAATCCATCTTTCCCTTTAGGACAGCTGCTTTGAATTCTTATACAAGAGATTCAGTAATATAACCTACCTAATGATTCTCCTATAGGCATCCCTGGGGGATTTTCTTCAATGAAATGGTTCAGATGAGGTGGCATCAGAGGATTGTGCTGTGTAATGGGTCGCAGAGGGTTACCAACTTCTTGTAACAGAGATGGAGGATGTGGCTCTGCAATCACAGCATCTATCCCAGGGGAACGAGGTCTGTGTGGAACTGGGGTTTTAAAGTATGATGGGTTGGGGCCTGCCTGAAAAGCAGCAGGAAGCTGTGACGGGGGCTGCTGTGGCTGTTGATTTAAATGATTATGCTGCTGGATTATCTGGCTTTGCTGTGGATGCATTTGGTTTTGCTGTTCAGGCAAATGATTCTGCTGATGACTTAAGAGGTTTTGCTGCTGTTGAACAGGAAACGGTTGTCTTGGAATTTGGGATAAATGTTGGAAGTGGCGATTGGGAATAGCGTATTGAGCGTGGGGAGGGGTGAGGTGAAGATTCAGCTGCCTTGGGTTGAGATTATCTTTGCGATGAAATTTAGAACTAGGATAAGCCGTACTGGAACGTGATTCTGGACTTCTGTTTTGGGAATTTGCTTCTAAATCGACCTGGAAAAAAGAAATGTACAAATGGCCCAAGTTAAAACATACACACACACACATTTAAGAATACCAAGTCAACAAAATAATATAAGCTATGTGAGTCTATCAATAAAATCACTTTAACACTAAATTAAGCACTAGTTAACTGGAAGGTTAGGAAGAACAAAACAATAAATGAAGAAGTGCTGTACATTAGATGCAGAGCAAATTCACACTTATCTTCCTGGGGAACTCTGGGGACACTGTCACATGATGCATCTGTATGACACGGAGTGGCTAGAGGGTCCTGTGGCTAGGATAGCTGTGAAGCACATTTTTGTGCTCCACAACTATCACAGCAGCCAGGCTGGGACAGCCCAGCATGCTCCATTTGCACCTCTTCCAGATGGAAGAGGTTTAAATGAAGCATGTGACTGAGTGGAGCAGTCATGGCTACGCACTGTGTCATCTGGGCACTATTGCCTCCATAATGGTGGTGATTTGCATTTAACTGGCACATAATTAAGCCCCAGTTAAGTTCAGGGTGGTTTGGGTGTCCCAAAGTGTGGACGCTCAAACCATTCTACCACTTCATCTCCTGGGACATTTAACCAGGGAAGACAAAGTGCAAAAAGGCATACATCTCAAAAGACACCATTTTAAATTCTACTACACTCTATATCTTCAACCTGGTTTCGGGTGGGTGTATGGTACTGAGACTGTCCTGATCACCCTTATGGATGACCTTTATCATGCAAAGGACTGGGTCTTGGAGGCACAGTTCTACAGTGGTTTTCTTCCTACCTTTGAGACAGACTCCAAAAGCTAGCTATGGGGAATTTTCATTTGACTTTTTGGAAACTTCCATGTGCGGTTCCCTTGGGGGTTGGTTTTTGTCCCTTATGCACTTTAACATCTATAGGAAACCGTGGAAATTTGAAGTGAGATGCCGTCAGTATGCTGATGACACCTAACTCTATTTCTCTGTTCCTTCTGAGTCAGGGCAGACATAATGGACTGGATGCAGACAAATAAACTGAAGTAGAATCCGGACAAAATGGAGGTACTGTGTGTCAAGGGGTCTTGAGTCAAGAGGTTAGGGGGCACCCAATTCTGGATAGAATTATTTTGCCACAGAGAGAAAGGGTGCATGATCTGGGGGTGCTTTTGGATTTATCACTGTTACTGAAAGCTGAGGTGACAGAAACAGCCAGACATGCCTGCTTCCATCTTTGACTGGTTCGCCAGTTTTGATCTTTCCTGGACTAACACAACTTGGCCATAGGGTCATGGACACTGCATGGGGCTACTCTTAAAGGTAGCCCAGAAACTGGAACCAGCACAAAATGCATGCTAGTCCTAGAAGATCTGCACTGGTTACCTCTTACCCAGCGGGGAGGGAGAGTTATATTTTAATACATTTTTATGCTGATTTTAATGCTATTCTTGGCTGAATGTCACAATCCACCCTGTGACCTCTGAGCGAAGGAAATATGCTTGTTTCTGAAAGATTTTCTGTAGCTATTCTGCTGGCTATAAGCTAGAAAAAGCTCTGACAGGGGCAAAGAAATCTTTATTCTTCCAGATTTAAAATTTATATCAATATTTTCTTATTACCGAAATCATTCCACAAACCTTTACTAACAAAGAATATATACCTGTTTGATTTCTAGTGGTTTTTTCTCAGGTGTCCTAATTTTACTGATTTCAGGTCCAACACCAGGTTCATTTTTACCTAAATGTAAGATATTTATTTACAGAGAGCAACAAGAAAATATTTACACAGTCTAGAAAAATGTATATCTACCAATCAACATTTTATGAATGATAGTATTTATTTTCATCCACTTCCAGTAGAGACAGAAAAGGAATCACCCTCACTTCATTAAAAATTGTTCTTACATTTTTTTTAAAGACAATACAATGGTAACAATTGTACTAACCTCATAATGTGATCCTTTTTAAAACAACACAAGTTCAAGAAAATCTATTTAAAGGGTGTGTGTGTGGAATTATTTGAAGCCACAACAAACATATCCAATCAGTAAACTATCTTGCTAATAAATTACATGAATGTTTATAATTGCATTTATTCCTAGTGCTATAGTAGGACGTATCTGTAAAGCATTGCATCATACCACAGATTTCCATTGATGATTCTACCTAGCCTGGAATCTGTCCCAAGAAGATTCAGCTCAGAGAACTATGGTGCAGCAATTACTATAGCACTTATACTGTATTATCTACTTATCTGTTGTGGTGTCTACCATAGTATTAATGACTCTGACCAAGGCATTCGTATTATTCTGTTTAAAATGTCAATATGCAAGCACTGAGGTTGAGAAAAGGCCCACTCAGAAGACATCAACAAGCAATGAAAATAAGTAATTCCTAATTTAATCTCCATCAATTTCAGGGGACCTACACTAAGCATCTATCAATTTGAGGCCAACTCTACTCTAATATACTCTTACATAATATGCATAATATACCCTATTCTTACATAACTCTGTAAATGCACCACTCTTCAGCATAACACAGGGCCAGACAAGCCTAATATTCTAGTTTCCCCATATTCTGGGGAGGGCAAGTGTTCAGCAGCAGACATCTGCTTTGCACACAGAAAATCCCAGGTCAGTCTCCAGGATTTACAGGTGTTGCTAGAGACTATTTCAGTCTAAAATCATGAGGAATCACAGTCAGCCTGGACAAGCAGCTCCAAGACAGATAGAAGCTCTTTTGCTCTATGGCAGTTCTTGTGTTCATATCTAAAACTAAATAGTCAGTAAAAAGAAAAAGAAAAGTGTTTTTTGCAGGACATCAATTGGTTAGCTCTTAATTTGAAAGAAAATCTTCCAAGGCACAAAAATAAAGCTGCAAAACTAAGATAACAAGAAAGGCCACTGCACTGCTAGACCCTGAAGATATTAACAGGCTTGGAGATAGCTGGCAAATGGTCACAGATGCTTATTTTTACTAGACAGCAAAGGTGTAGCAAAGGCCAAAAATAATACTGAGCTTCATTAGATGTACTCCTTATTCCTACTGTCAGACCCTGGATGTATGCACTGCACTTCCATCTCTGTCTCTCTCAGTCTTAGCAATGCCTTTTAGCATTTCTCACAAATCCTGATTTTTTTCTCTCTAATGTAGACAGATATGCAGATAAAGAGGCTGAGAAACTGCTTGTTTTGGGAACTATAAGACATTATGGTAACAACTGAGTGATGGTCACAGTGATGAACCAATGGGAATAGAAGCTTGATTTATATTCTAAGTGATCACAGCATGACTCTCTCTGTTCTGTTATCAAATAAAGCTGAATAGCATGGAGAAGAATCTTCCTGCCTATGTCTTCTGAATGGGGCCTGGGGTGGCAATTCTGACCCCAGCCTTCCTGTCTGCTATTTCAACAACACAGACCTGCTGTCACTGTCTGACCATTTAGCAATGCAAATAAGGAAGAGTAATTTTGCAAATGGTTCTCAGTAGATTTAAATGTGACATAAAGCTTAGGTGACTAATATTTTGACTCAAATACTACTATGAGATCTGGCCAAATGTTTGAGTACCACCTGATAGCAATGAGCATGGCTAGTATTTGGAAACATAGCTACAAAATGGAACTTTTTTGAACTCATGCACATTGTGTATGTACGTAGCTGTACATTCGAATGCTTTGAATCATTTGAACAAATGTTTCGGAACATTCAAAGTTTTCTGAATGTGTAGACATTCTCTTTGAATTCGAACGTCCACATTCGACTGAATTAGATCAAATTTTAAATGTTTAGAACTTTCGTGCACATCCCTACTGCTCCGGAGGATGTAACAGGACCTTTAACAAATAAGCTAAAACAGAGATGCTGTATTTCTGGCATAAGCAACACATCAGCACCTCAACCCAGGAGTTTTGTCAAAAATGCAATTTAAATGTATTTTTAAAAATTAAATTGTTGGGAGATGAGAACCAGCCACAGACTTGGGATATTAAAATCTTGGAACATAGGAAAAGAAATAGAAAGCTAGAAGTTTGATTGTTCACTAGCTTGGTACTCTGCAAATGTTATGGAAAACTCTGATGATCTTGATTGATTTAAGCACCATAAAGATGTCTATCTTGCCTAAGGGAAACACAGGAGAAAGAGCAAGCTGAGAAAATCCTTCATCAGGCCCCCTCAGCTGCCCCCAAAGGATTCCCTTGCCAGAGCGAGGTACAGGAGTCACAGCAAGTTGGAAGATCTTATGTCAGCTCTCAGCAGGAAGATTTTCCATAAACTCCCAGAAGTGGCCCCTCTGTCCTTCAACTACTGCCAGGAGAACCATTTCCCCAAGGGAGTGGATGGGAAATAGCAATCTAGAATGATCTTCCATCAACTCCCAATGGTGGACCATCCCTGCAGCTCCTAGCAGTGGCCCTACCAGATGCAGAATACATTTGTTTTGAGGTGTTTATATATAAACACCTGATCTGTGTCTTAGTCGTTCATCAGAATATATTGGGGTGCAGTTTGGTCCCATAATAGTTTGCATTTTTTATACATACACACACGCACGCACACACGCACACACACACACACACATACATATATACATACAAACATACGTAATAGTTTGCATTTTTATATATATATAAATGCAAACTATTATGGGACCAAATTGCATCCCAATATATTCTGATGAACGACTAAGACACAGATCACTCAGGTAAATCTACAGCTTTCAATTGTAGTAGCACCTCAGGACCCAAGAGGACTTCTAGTTCAAAATACCTAGAAAGTGCCAAGTCAGCTAGTTACAAAATTTAAAACTCTGATTTGTTTTTATATATATTATTACAAGATTTTACAAAGTATGGGATACAGCCTGCTCATAGATAGAGAAAAAATTTAGGTGGACTGCAGCAAGGAATTTCTCACTGAATTTTATATATGTTTTACCCTGAAGCAAAAAAGTAAAGCAGGTGAGTTGACAAAATTTTAGGTCACTGTATTATTGCATTATTTATGCAATTTAGCTGTTTTACAGCAGTTTTGAAAGCAAAATCATTAATAAAATTAGTCTAAAACAACAACTCCTAGTACAGCTTCTTTCCTGTTCATATATTACCACACAGAATATAAGCATCCTAATTTCAAAGAAAAGAATGTTTATTGGATATTATTGTTTTAATATAGTTTTTGATATGTTTGATTTTAAAGGTTGTTACCCACCCAGAGACCCTCGGGTATAGGGCAAGATATAAACATAAAATAACTCAAATGTAAGAGATTGTGGATCTGATAAGAAATGAGGATAATGTAGAAATGTTGTCAGTCTTCCAGAGTCCCACACAACAAAAGACTCTTGAGAGTATTTTCAGAAAAAAAAAGTTAAGTCATGTTAGTTAAATTAACATTCTGTGAAGCTTCACCTGATAATCTGACCCCTCAGGATTATTTTGATTATAGTACAAGTATTAAGTCAGAATGGTCATTCTATGACATAATAAAACTATTATGAAGGCTAAAGGAAAGTACAACTTGATAGTAACAAGTAACAACCAAACAGCCAAACATTTAAACTAGCTTTTTTTTGTTAAAGAAAGTGATCAATCATGCCGGTGCAAAATCTGGCCAGACAAGCAACAGATTTAGTTCTGTTTGGTTGTACAGAATTTTATGGTGATGTGGAATATGAAAGATACAATAGAACACTATGTAGATGCTTTTAAAAGAGACTGTTGACTTAAAGGACAATTAAATCAAACTGATCCATCAGTATGCTATGTCCTTGCCATATATGAAAGTCTAGTGGCACTGTGTGACTTGATATGTACAGAACTGGAAACTTGCAGAAAAGGAGAATGATTATGGTAGAAGAATTAAGTACTCATGTATAAGCTTGTTAAAAAAGCATCAAAGCTGAGAAATTGTATAGCCCTGAGCTGTTAAAGTACTTAAATGATGCCATTATCCAATGCCTACCATTAGTGACATTTTGCCTGAATTATAATGAGCTTCTCTATTCACTGTGAAGTTTGGAATGTAAAATTAGATGAGGAGTCAAGTGAACTGACTATATATTCTACACCATTTGGGGAGTATAGACAGCTATGCCTCCCTAGAAGTATATCACAAACATCTGAGGTGTTTCAGAGAAAATTATACCAAGTGCTGAAAAAACTGCAGCGGGTGAAGATAACTGTTGATGACATGCTGATTAGAGGAGAAGGGATAGATGATACAAAGGGAGAGAGAGATCATGTTAAGAAGTTGCAAGCGCTGTTAAAAGATCACAGAAAACACAACACTAAATTCAAGGGAGAGAAAACTAAGTTCAAGCTGAGGCAAGTCATGGGAGATGCATTATCAGCAGGATTAAAACCAAATCCCAAGAAGGTGGAACCAACTGTGAAAAGTGAAGGAGTAAAATGTTTCTTAGGAATTATTAAACCTTTTAGCTAAATTCACATCTGGCAACTGAAGCCAGTGGACAGAATCAAGGATGCATTAGGAATTTACAGCCACTGAGCAAGAAGCTTACAGCCCTTTCTGCCATGGACTTTTTTTCTGGATTATATTCTGGAATAGGGACTCAATGGGGGTCTGCTGTACTCAGCATCAGCATGCAGATGGCAAGTCTCTATTCTGAAATATAATCCAGAATAAGCTCCAGTGCAGAAAAGGCCGACAATAAAACAACTAATAATAAAGGTCCTGTTCAATGATAAATCAGTCAAATAAGCAACTTATTTTGCAGTTTGATGCTTTGGATAAAAGGGTAATTGCACTATTGTTGCAGATGCAGCCAAATGAATACAGTAGCAGATTAAGTCAAAAACCAGAATATGGACAAAAAAGGCATTTACTGCCATATTAGGAATAGACTACTGCATGTAACATTTTCTGATCACAAACTCTTGGAGACAATTACTCCCAAGCCAGTCCTTACTGCACCATTTGCAGCAGAGATACCAAACGGAGGGAGTTATCAAGGACAGAACCTACACTCTTCTATGACTGATGAGTTTATTCAAGAGCCTTTGATGAGGGACTTTGTCAAAAGCCTTCTGGAAGTTCAGAAAGACAAAATCAAGTGGATTGCCTTTATCCATGTGCTTACTGAAGCTTCCAAAGACTATTAAAATTTCAGGAAAATAAACGTCCCTCTCTAAACTTATTTTTCTGACGTACACTGTTCTTTCTTTCTATGACTGAGATTACTATGGCAGAAATTAAGAATTGCATGTCATATTTGCTGTTGCAATTATCCCAGCTGTCATGAACTTCAGTAAGTTTCTTCTTATGTATCTATGAACTAGTTAGCATCCAATTAACTTCTGAATAACTACACTGTCTGGTAAATTACTTTGACAGCTCATATACTTACAATACTAGGAAATACAAGAAGCCTCTCAGATATGCACCTCAGCAACCCAAGCTCTCAACACTTGGATAATTCTGCATTTTAGATATTTAATGAGGCAGATTTAGAACTGCATGGCTTTAATGTAAATCATTATAATAGCACAAACAGAATCAGAGCAATTTCAATTGTGATGCAGTACCCTCATTCCTCCAGCATTGGGTGGGGGGGAGAGACCCTGGCCTTGCTCTGAAATAGGTTTTATGCTAATTATGGTTATTGTTTCATAATCTGTCAGATTTATTTCCAAAAGCCTGCCTACCAGAAGTCAATGGAGTTACCAATATGACCATTGGAAACACAATTTATCATATGCTTTAGGAAATTTTCATTAACACCCTATCAACCAGAAGAATTAGTGAGCACAAAGTATCTCTGATGTCCCCCAAACTGCAGGTAAATGACAGAGAATCCAATTTCTCACATTACATATTATCTAGCTGATAGAAATACCGTGCACAGAGAGCTCAATTTAGACAGTGCAGCTCCAGGATTCACAGTAACTATGGGAAGTATGACCACTCTAACTCCTGGAGGATATTGACTTCTGAATGTCATTACAGAAATACTTCTAGCATAATACGAATAATTCAGGGTCTCTTTCCTTGTCTAGATTTTCAGTAACCAAGTGATCATGGCGCACATGGGGCTGAAGCGGAGGGAACTTGATTATCCAGCATTTCCATGGTGGAATATCTAAAACTGAAAATATTATTCCTTCCACGCAAACATGGTCCTTCCTTTGCATTGTATCAGTGCAAACACTATTACACAAAATGGGAGGCAGTTGCATAAAGCTGAGTAAAGATGTGGTTTTCTTTGTTTTGCTTTGATGGTCACAGGGCAGTGAAGGTAAAATGTAACCCTTGCTTTTGCCTGCCCACACCACATTCCATTTGCACAGTTGGAAGGCGTTTCAGCTGTTAATTACTGCATAGCACCACACATTATCTGGATGTAACTAAATGCTACAAATTGTAGCTTTCACACACGGTCGAAAATGGCCAACAATGTAGCCAAACAGTGTCAGCCATCGATTTATACACACTCTATACGTTTTTATATATGCACTACACAAGTATTTCTCATCAATTATGTTGAAAAGAGAGCCAATTTGACTACTTTAGCCGAGCATAGTTAAGATGTCAGAATTTTAATTTCTGTTTTTCAGATTTTTTTTCAGAGTTGGCAACCTTTATATCAAGTGTGAAAGATATCATTATTTAAAAATGCCATTGTTCAAAGCAACCCTTAAGAAACAGTTAGATAAATTCGTGGATGACAGGTGTATCAATGGCTACTACAATTGATGCCTAGCTACATCCTCCAGGCTTCGGAAACAGGCAGGTTACTTCTAGAGACCATTTGAAGGGATTTGAGAGCAGGTGAACCCACTGTGTGAGACAGGATGCTGGGTTGTGGGCTGTGGCCTGATCCAGCAGGGCTCCTCTTGTGTTCTTAATCATTACGTAGACTGCCAACACCAATTCCATAAGCCAAGAATTAGCACAGTATCTGAGAAATTACATTTCAGGAGCAAGTTGGTGCTGCTTACAAATTTGGTCTTTAAGAGTTAATCCCCCCCAAAAGTAGCAACTCACTGTTTCGATTTTGTTCAAGTTGTTCTTTATCTGAATGCTGAAGCTGCTGTTGCTGTCCTATACTAACTGGTGAATGATGTCCGAGACTGTAGGGGATGGGAGATCCACGTCCATGTGCTTGTAACAGATTCACATTATATGCCATGGCTGCTTGGTGAGTAATAATTCGAGGGTCCACTGCAAACCTACTCTGATACCCTGTCCATGGTACCTAGGTAATTAAATAAATACAAATGAATGTGTTAAGTTTTGCAAGCATCATAAAGTACAATACAACACCAATGAATACAGAATATTTCATCCCCCAGAGAAACCAGGTATAAAGGCAAAAGGGAAATGAAAATAATTGGAGTAAACTGATCAGTATCTGGCTGTGGTCACACTTAAGGTATGATCCAGTTTCAGTCCACTTTCAGAGTGAGAGAATACATCAGCAAAGTGACAAGCTGTTTTCTTTCCGTGTTAAATAACTCAGAAAATTCACCACGGGGATAGATAATGTGGAAAGAAAATTACTGGTCACTTTGTTGAGGTGTTCTTTCGCTCTGAAAGCAGACTGAAACTGGATTAAATTTTAGGTCTGACCACAGCCTCTGAGAAGTATTTGAAAAAGTGCATATTCACTAAAATCGTATTTAGTCAGAAAATCGTATTTAGTCAGAAAATAACTGAAAAGGAGATAGCACTGAAATTATAATTAGTATTACAAACAATTATTAGCATTTTTTTGCACAATATTTCATTAAGTATGAAAGTTCAGGTGCCAATTACATATAGGCCAGTATTCAAAAGTAGTGGGCTTTTCTTCCATTAAAATAAAACTTGGAACATCTACATTTAATATTATTAATAGAAAACAACCCTGCGTTGCTGCTATACTTTGTAGCCTACTTAATAAAAACCAACCAACCAACCCACTATCCTTCAGCTAAATGAATAGAAGGCTATGGTCTTGGCAAGTTAAAAGAAAAGTAGTACCAGATGGACTGAGCAGGCATTTCTCCAAACAGAAGTTCAGAGCAAGTCCAAAAATAGATACATACAGGATCTCCTCCGCAAAAAAACTAAAAATTAACCATGTGAGAAAATGTGCATTTTATACAGACACAGAGGAACCCTGACTGAACGATTCCTGCTGTGCACAGTTTTGAGAAGTGGTGTGCCAGGGCTCTCAACAAGAACCCTGAAAACTTAACAGCACACAAAGCAAGGAAATGGAACATATTAAGAATGAATCAAGTGCTGTCAGCATGTTATTGGTTATTGCAATGTGTATAAGCATTGGAGATTTTAAAAAAATCTCATTATAACATTTAATTCATTTTCAACTATCTTAAATTTATAGTGTTTTTAAATTATATAACCCAGGGCTTCCTGAAGTATCAATTGCAACTCAAGGAGAAACTGGCAACAAGGATGCCAATCCTCATGCAGCCCTTTCTCCACTGAATTTCTGTATGAATCGTGCTAGAGCGGCAGCCTCCGAGGCTGGATTGCAGCCGCAGATCCTTTGCTGGCCGTTTATTGGAGCAAGGTTTTTCCCTCGCATCAGCGCCAGAAGCAAAGCTACAAGCCACACTCTTGGGATTAGCAGGTAAGGCTGCCGTCTCTCCCCAAGTCCGAGGCTCCATTTAGGCTGCACACCCCAGTTTTGTGCTGATGGCTGCTGTGAGCAGGACCTGGGTGAGGGTATTTCCGGCACATAAGGTGACCCCCGACTTTTCAGAAGATTTTTTGGGGTTAAAAAGTCACCTTATACACCGGAATATACGGTATTTGCTTTCCGGATGGGTTCCTTTAAATAATATCCAGTTAGCTATACTGGGATACATTCCTTTGAGGTTCTAGTTAAAGAATATTAGGAAAATACTCTTGATTAAGGGAGGATAAAAGAAGGCAGCTCTGGAGCATGAGAAAGAAGATTTGGTGGTGTTGTTGACAGTCACAGCAGAGATGGAAAGTGGGTTCTAAAACTGTGGATAATTCTAATCATCTAAGAGGAAGAACTCCTCAGGGTTTCCAGGTAGCACTGACAGACCACATGGAAAGAGAATAGGTATGTCCAGAGACGTTGCTTTGCTTGGGTTTGATCATCATTGCCACAGATGCCTGCAGTTTATTTCCTAATTTGTTTTTATAAATAAGGATAAATTTCTTTTTGATAGCTCCTTGGCCTCAGATTGTTCCATACTGATAACACCTGGCCCCAGCAGAGACATTCCACCACATCAGCCTAAATCTTTTGGTCGCGGCTTATTGACCAGTTGATTGGGTCTGGGTCCTTTACAGAATAGTGAGCTGGGGAGGAATATCAACATAATTACTACAGAGTGCTGCCACCAGCACCTGAAGACCATAATGCTCACTGGATTAAAAAAAGTTATGATGCTTTTCAGTTGCGAATGATTAACACAAGTGTCTGACCAGATAACCAGGATGTGTGAGCTCTCAAAGAGGTTATCAGCATTATATGCACTAATGGACAATGGACTTCTCATTCCTTGAATAGAAATGAGCAAAACATTAACACAGTAGTAACAAAATGTGAAAAGAAACACCCAGTTGGCCTTTTTTAATAAAATGAACTCTCAAATCATTCCAGTTATTCATATATTATAGTATATTTTATTAGATATAATAAACTTGAAACTATTCTTAAAAGATTTTTCATATAAAATGCTGAAAACAATTCCCTCTCCTGACAATCTGAAGCCTCTATTCAGCTGTCTTAGACAATGTTCAAATTTCTGTAAGTATTAATTTTGACGAATCTGAGCTAAATGACCTGTAGAGCCACTGGCATTCTCACCTTTCTCTATCCCCCCCCCCCAATAAGATTAAGTGGGGATTCACAAACAGGATATGGGCCTAACTGGCCAATATGATAAGTTGCTTACATATCTATGTCATATAGGAACCTTTATCCACACGTTATGGTTGTGCCCAAAAATTATGGTATTCTGGAGCCAGGTTCGTACAAATTATAGAAACTATGAACATTGATATTCTCCCACATCCTGAAGTGTGTATTTTACTAAGTCACAGATAACAGTGAAAATAGTATCGACAAAGATACATGTTAAATTAATTACTACTGGCAGCAGTATCAACAGTAGTGCTGGGCTAGAAAGATACGTCTAGATGGACCATAGGGAATTGGTATAAAAATGTAATTGAACAGTTTATTTGATATATATAACTAAGTGCCCAATGATTGAAAGAATGCTGAAGTGCCATGGTGGGGAGAATACAAGGGCAACCTTAAGGGGTATATGATTGTGGGTATATAATGTACTATATAGTGTATAACAGTATATAGTGTACAGTGTATATACTGTAATATAAAAGTATATAGTGCAGATAATATAAAGTTATGTGGTTATAACTCAAATTGTTGCTATTATTGAACTGCATGGTTCTTATCACTGTTATTAGTGAAGTATATGATGGCTATTACCGTAGTCTGCATGTATAAAACGTAATTTAAAAAATGAGAGAAATGGGGAGTAACAAGGGGTATAGTAATAAAGACCTATATCAACACCACTAATGTTTAGAGAATACTTACTGGCAAAGGCACAGACATGACCATATTTCCTCCATACACAGCAGGTACATATAAAATACTTGTTCCAGTGTGAGGATCGATCCTTTGAACAGGACTAGGAGATTTCCCAATATTAGGATGAGGTCCAGGTGGTGGAGGAGGAGGAGGAGGCGGTGGCGGTGGTGGTGGCGGTGGTGGAGTAAACGCTCTGATAGGATTTCCAATTAGAACAGAAGGATTAGGCTGAACTGAAAAATAAAAATAGACATTAAAAATTATTTCCACATTAGAACTCTTAATTATTTCTCCAGATGCTACTATAGAGAATATCAAACATTAAAAGCAGGGGTCTGTATGACATACAGATTTGCCCTAAAGTGCCAGTTTTCATTTGCTTATATCTAAAATAACAAACAGGGCTATATTTACACACAGGTGGAAGATACCTTGTGTGTTTTATTCTATCTGCATTCGTTTCATCAGGCCCACACACACAGTATCAATCATGTGTGGGGCAAATCCTTTTGCCACGCAGGGAGGGTAAAAAATGAGCCCAATCATAGCAGAGGCAATCTCCTCGGGGTAGCCCAATCACTCAGAAAAGGTTTGAAACGAGGAAATTTCACAGCTAAGAGAAGAAGAGTTGGCTTTTCTATCCCGCTTTTCTCACCCATTTAATGGGACTCAAAGTGGCTGAGAAAGTTTTCTATTCTTCTCCCCACAAGAGAACACACCCTGTGAGGTAGGTGGAGCTGTGAGAGCTCAGAAGAGAGCTGTGACTAGCCCAAGGTCACACAGCTGACTTCGTGGAGGGGGACAGAATCAAACCCGGTATTCCCAGATAAGAGTCCGACTCCCTAAGCACGATACCAAACTGGCTCACAAGGTCTTACCAAGAGTCAGTATTGGTGGTAATAAACAGAATACTGACAAGCCCCCAACTGGCAGCCATCTAAAACTACCCAAATTAGAACTCAGTGCTCTTCTTTGTGCTGCCCCTGGGAGCCCCCCTCCTCATTAGAAGTGCTGCATGATTCCCCACGCCAGTGGAGAATCCTACACAGCCATGCTGTTTATCTGGATGATTGTGCTACTGGGGGGGACAGGACTGATTCCCATGCCTGTGCAACTGTTTAAGAGGATGTACAGCATGTATCCATTTTTCTTCCTACTACAAATAAATATCAATAATAACAAATTAAAGTCGCGATCTCCCCACAGATTCAAAGTTTTTCTTTGCCATTTCCTTTCCAAGAGTAAGAAGAAGAAGAAGAAGAAATACACTTTCTCCATGAAAAACAGTAAACAGGATCTATGACCTGTAACTCCAAGTAGATATGAAGAAGGACAGCTAATTTCTGGGCCTGAGTCCTCTAAAGACTCCTTCAAAAACTGCTAGCAGCAACAAATTGCTATCTCTGCACTCAAATTAGTTTGGAAGCACACTTCTAATACTGATCTATTCCTTACAAAAATCCAGCAGCTACAAGGCAAATCTTTTCTTGGAATGCCACCTTTGTCACTGCCTTGTGAAAATAAAAGAAAAAAGAAGCACTAAAAAAAAAAGCAAATTATTACTTACCAATTCCATCGTTCTGAAAGTGGTCGCTCCGATTATGGTGATGACTCTTCACCTTAAATGATAAAAAGGGCCTGTGAGTCACATTGTACTATAAGGGACATCTTATGTTTGGATCAGAGTTTTTTCAAGAATCCAGATATACTTGGTCAAGGACCAGTATTGCCAAATAGATCTGTCTAATATAAATAGTAATTTGAACAACAGAGTTGCTGTTTGTTCCTCAGGGTAGGCCTAGGAGGTCAAGGCCTAATCTCTTTTCCTAGGGCCATCACATTCCTGTGGTAGATTGCGCTTCCTCTGACAGAACCTCCTCAAGGATTGATCTCATCTCCCTCACTCTTTAATATCTATACGAAACAACTGGGAGAAGCCATCAAGAGTTTTGGAGTGAGGTGTTGTGGGGGTGCAATTTACCCAGAGCTAAAGAAGCTCTTGCTAAGCTGAAGCAACTAGGCCAAAGGATACATTCCTGGGTCACTGTAACTTTCCTAATATCTCTCTCAAGGAAGTCATAACATTGGGCATAACATCTACATATCATTTGTATAACATCCACTGTGTATGTATAAACAATGTACAGTACTCAAGGATAGTAACATCTTATCCGGTTATGCCAAATATGGGCACCCCGGGGGGAAATTTCCATTGATAAATGTATTCTGTAACTGGGCATAAAAGGCCCCTAAATCTTCAGTAAAGAACCCTTTTCACTTGGCAACCATCCTGCGTGTGAGTCCCAATTCGTTACTACAAGGTGTCATCAATAAGCAGATGATATCCTGCTTTATGTCTCCATGCCATCTGAATCAGGACAGGGAGTCAAAGTGCTCAACAGGTACTTGGAGGTAGTACTGGGCTGGAAAGGGACCAATACATTGAAACCTGAATCCAGACAAGACAAAAGTGCTGTGTATTACAGTTCCTTAGAAGAGGGAGGCATCCCGTTCTTGATGGGGTTTCTCTGCCCAGGAAAAGACAAGTATGTAATTTGGGCTGCCCTTGCACCCTGCACTGACACTTGAAGCTCAGGTAGAGACAGTGGCCAGAAACACCTGTTTCTAACTAAAGTTGGATTGCTAGCTATGATCCTTTTTGTACAGAGACAGTCTGACCTCAGTGATCCATGCTTTTGCAACTTCCAGACTAAACTATTGCAATGCACTCTATTTAGAGCTGCCCTTGAAGACAGTTCAGAAGCTGAAGTCTGTGCATAATGTAGCAGCTAGACTGCTAAATGGCACAGCTGGCCTGATACACTTCAGTTCAGTCCTAAAAGAATTGCATCTGCTGCCTATTTGCTACAAGTCCAGTTCAAGGTATTAACATTAATTTATAAGGCCCTACAAGGCTTGGGCCTCAAATATCTAAAGGAATGCCTTTTCCCACAATGCCTCTTCCCCATGCCCTCTTAGTGGTCCCAACACCTTCAGGATTTAAGGGGGCGGGAAGGGTGGGAGGGCATTCTTAGCTGTATCTCCCACGTTATGGAATAGTTTGCCCTCTGAGGTGTGTCAGGTATGAGCTCAGGTGACTGGTAAAAATGCACCTCTTCACCCTGGCCTTCAGCTGAAGGAAACACCCTGTGAGGTAGGTGGGGCTGTGAGAGCTCAGAAGAGAAGGTCTCCCAGCTGGCTTCACGTGGGAGTGCAGAATCAAACCCGGTAAGGAGGAAAAGGAAGGGAGAAATTAAGCACACAATTCCTTTTCTGTTCCTGAAAACCTCTGCTGGATGAATTAGCCTTCTATGTAGGCTTGCGACAATCCACAAATTTTAAAAAATTGTTTAGGGAGGATTACAAGAGAGGATGTAACAGAACAAATTAAATTAGCTATATTTTTTTCAAACTTCAAAATGGGAAACTACATATTTTCAAAAGACTGCCAGACTAGAAAAAATTAGCAATCTGAACTGCTATGGTTTTTTATAACTCTGAAGGAAAAATTGGTGTATCATCACATGATTAAATCTGCTTAAGTAATAATAACTGCATACTGCCAACATCATGCAAGAAGTAACCAACATTGATATTTAGCATCATTATACCAACTTGTTATGGCTATCTTATAAACAGGCTTGTATAAGATCTCTTCTTAATAAGTCAATCTTTTACTGATCAATATTTACACTATTAGCTTTCAAATGTTATTGCACCACCAATGTTTCTGACTTATCTGATCTACTATACCTGTTATATTTGCAATTTGTAAAAAAGTTAATATCAGTCTCCTGGCATGAAAGAACAGTGTTGAATTGATGCTTTGATGTTTTGCTGGAAAACACATGTTAATTACGTGTATCAGTACTGCATGGCAATACATCCTAAATAGGCTTTGAATGGGGCCAATCACTTTGCCAGACTCCCTTCCCTATTCCTAGAAGGCTTAGCTATCACAAGAATCACAGCAGATTCATGAGTACCAGAGCAATAGGAAGGCTACAAGAGAGAATGATGGAGAAAATTTTTGTAATCTCAGCTTCCTCCTCCAGCTTTCTTTTAAAATGTGTTACACTCTTCCACCACCTAAGACCATAAGAGGAGCCCTGCTGGATCAGACCAACATCCTGTTTCCTACAAAGGCCCATCAATTATTAATAGTTTCTGTGCATTTTGGACTGATAGAAAAGACAAGAAGTATTTCTTCACCCAGAGGATCATCGTTCTATGGAATTTGCTGCCAGAAGAGGCGGTAACAGCAACCAGCCTTGATAGCTTTAAGAAAGGGTTAGATAAATTTGTGGATGACAAGTGTATCAATGGCTACTAGAATAGATGTCTAGGTATATCCACTAGGTTGGGAAGATGGGCTTCTAAAGGTCCTTAGCTGGGATTCAAGAGCAGATGAAGGTTATGGGACAGGATACTGGACTAGATGGGCTTTGGCTCCTCTTATACTGTATTCTTATAACTCATCCTTCAGTTCCAGATCCCGTGCATTACTTAGGATCAAGTAAAGGATCCCCATTCCCCAGCTGGTTCCATTATAATCTGTTCTAGGGAACAATCACATAGCATTTCTAAGAATTTTCTCTCTCACACACAAGTTGAACAAGAGTTCATCCAATCTATGTGAGGGTGACCCCCCCCCCCAATTATAACTACCCTTAACCTCATTTTCCAAATGCCAGGCTCCTTTGGTTAGGAGGGCAATAGAACTGTTCCAATATTACACTTGCTTTATGACCTGTTATTGCCCTCATAATGCCCTCATAATGCTTCTGTGGATGAGTCTGATTCCACGTACTTTCTTAACTGCATAGTTTTGCTTCTATATCATTAGTAAAATCTTGACTTCCTTCTTTAACACTATCCCTGAAAACCTTCAATAATCTGATTTGGTCTGAGATACCAGCAACTTACACTAGAAGACTGAACTAGACTTTTAAAGAATCAATGACTTAACCAAATTGAAAGAGTTCCTTGCCATGCCACTGACTTGCACTGACACACAGGTATCCACAGTTCTCCAATCTCAGTTTTGCATAGGTGGCAAATAATTGTGTAATACAGTTCTGCATTATGCAATCATTCCTGAGAACCACAACCCTAATGATATACAAGGGATACCCATAGTACAAATAAATTTGAAATTTCAGATTTCAAACTTCCTCCAAATATATTATAAAGACTGAATGAAATAAATTCGTTGTTTTTATTTCTTGGTGAATCTTTATAATCCATCCTATGCCCAGAGGCCTGGATTCAAAATAACTATACAGTATTTATTTATTCATAATATAGTTTGACTCCCCAAGAGTACATGGATAGAAAAAGTAAACATGTAAATAATATAAATATGTAGAAATCCATACAAACATTAAAGAACAGAATAAAAATTCCCCTATGATCTATTAATTTTTTTTTTAAAAAAAGAACTTCAAAAGCAATGCAAATTGATACATGAAAAGGCTGCTTTGGGTCATCCTAGATGCATTCCAAGCTTTTATATACTGAATAGATTTAGGTAGCAAGTGTTTAAATAGTCACAGGATCTCCTAACAATCTAGGATCCCAGTGTCAGAGGCAACTGACACCCATGTGACAAGCATAAAATAGAACAAAACCAAGATCCATGAATATCTTGTTATATCACCCAGAGACAGGAACTTAAAAGCCACGGTACTGGAACATGGGTTTTTAAACATTTCACTATAATTGTCCCCATATATAATAGATTCCATTTCAGGAAAACACTGCATTATCTGAATGATTCTAAGGGAACTGGAAGTGACTCACTTTTCGCTTAGTTGACAGACAACTATTTCCATCAATTACTGAATTTCTCCAATGTTAACAAAGCACTGCATTATATGAAGAAAATTCTAATTCCTTTACTGGGTTTATCTGGAATGGTACTAAGAATAACAATGTTGCAAGGGGATGACTCTTTTTTAACGAAAGCATGGCTGCCATGAAACTACTATATGCTGTGAAAAATTAAACAACAGAATCTACAGTTGACTCTGTTCATATGTGTGAACTGCTCCTCATAGTTGCTTATAAAGAAGAAAGGCTAGGAGAGACAAAGTATATTTTGTGGATGTTTATTGGCCACTACTCCACAGAATTCAGCTGGGTTCATATGATCGGTGGTGAGCAGGACTACAGTTACCATATCTACATGCCTCAAAGACAGATTCTCACATGACTACAACCCTCCAACAGCACCCCTCCTGGGGAATATGCTTTTACTCATTGTTCACTATGGAAGAGACAAATGTTCTCCCTAGCCTCAAAACAAGAAATACTAATGGGACAGTTACAGGATGATCATGACCGTCCACAGTCCTTCGTTGTCAAAAGTAGCAGCTGCAGACAAAACCCAGACATGCACTCACTACAATGCCAGCACCATGACCTAGGGGACAAACAGTGGTAGCTGCACTCCTAGGTTGTCCAGGACATCATCAGTCCACGATGACCTGGATTGCCAGCCCATCTCCTAGCCCAGTGCATCTTTTCCACAGTCAACATCTTCCCGAACCATTCTTCCACAACCTGATGCTTCCCAGACCAGCACTTCAGATTTCCAACCTTTTTTTAATGTGAAGGAGATAACAAAAGGTGTGAAAGACACAGTACATAAGATAATGCATAGCGTGAAAGAAACTATCTAGTAAAACTGAATGTTGGAAGATCCAGACAAAAATAAATATAACTATTTATTTATTTATGGTTTAGCTTTCTCCTATAACAGGACTAGTAACAGATTAAAGGGAAATAGATAAATTCCGGGAATGTAGGGATATAATTGGCTACTATCCTTGATATTTGCATATTATCTCCAATATTTGTTTGTTTGTTTGTTTTATCCCGTCCTATACCTTAAGGTCTCAGTAAAAATAGTAAAAACAGTTTTTACAATAGTAAAAACAAATTAAAAAGAACTCACTAAAAGATGGTGATGATCTATCACTAAAAATTCAGTGCTGTAGACCACATTATGGGGACTTTTGACATTCTCTTTCTCATCCTATATCCAAAGGTCTCAAGGTAGGTTACAACAAGAGACAATAAATACAAAAATTAAAATAAACCTACTAAAAACTATAACAGTGCCTGAAGATAGAGAAAGACTGTCTCCTCAGTCAAAGGCCAGGGTAATATGTGCATCATCATATTTGATCTCAAAGTATGCTATGAAAGATGTCCAAATGTTTACACCATTTACAGAGTTAAGCTTTGACCCCAATGATAGATAAATCCTCTGGAGGAAGATAGCAAACATGAATGTGGAAGCCAAATTTATTTCATCCAAACCTTATATATAGACACGCTTCCCAGTCTGCACTGGGATAAACAGATCTCACACTAGTGAAATTCCTACTAGAGGTTTCCAATGGTAGAATGTGGACTTTCACAGCTGGTTACAATCTCACTTGTTGCAGGTTTTGGGTGGTTATCCCATGTTCCATAGTCCTTCTGTGAACCTGAGTTTTCAAATATAGTTATGATATCCATCTTCAGAGGTTCTGACTTCTGGAACTATCACACAAGGGTGAACTTTGGCTCCTATTATGTTTAATTTATACATGAAGCACATTCCTGATTATAATGCAAAACATAGACATCCATATGCCAAAGGGTCTAGGGTGGAGAAACTACTGAACAAGTTTGTTCTTACTTACATTTAGGAGTTGTACTTTCTGAGTCTGGTTCTGTGTGCCTACAACTCAAGAGCCCTACCTGCTATCAACTCCTTGTTGAAAGTGGGCAGATTACCCAAAGTATGCCAAGAGAACAATGTAAGAGCCACCTCCACTCCTAAGAGAACTGTTTAACAATTTTGTCTTACAGATTGATTTTACTGTTCAAGCGCTTGTACTTCTACACTTCTAGGTAGACTCCATTTGACCATCATTGCCGCAGCTTACAGTATTAAATTCCTTTCTGTTTCTTCACAACAGCCCATGATTCAAACTGGGTGATTTGGACCAACCTCAGTAAGTGCCTAAAGGCCCAAAATATATTCCAATATCTAGTCTGTACAACTACAGCATTACAGCAACAGAAACCTAGAATGTGTTTTTAGTTGTTGGCTGACCTAATTAATGGAATCAGTTACCTTATAAATTATGAAGTCTTAATTTCTATGAATATGTGCTGATAATTACTTCAGTTTTCTGCAGCTGCATTCCTTTCAAACCAGAGAAGCACCTACATGGATACCTAGGGTACCCTTTACCTGCTCAGCAGTGGCATGTCCATACATCCAGATGCTTCTGAGATGATGCTTTCACATGCATTTACCTCAGCTGTGCCCTGGCCCTCTCTATTTGCCCCAAGAGCCAACACAGGATGGGGTTCTCTGACTGACCTACAGGCACTTTCTCACCCTCTCTGTTGAAAGACAGAGAAGGGAGAAAGCACCAGATAGGCCCAGATAATAGAAAGTTTGTTTTTACCCTGGATTAGCAACGGCTGGATTCCTGGGCCTTTTCCTATCTGTTGCAAGAACACCTCCTGAGAAACAGCACTGCTGCAAGACTTCTGGGTAGCATTTTTACACCAGAGGGAAACTGGAGGAGGAAACCAGCCTTCTGCAGTTTGGTACAAAATGTTTCCTCCTTCTACACAGATGGGGGAGGTAGCACTTATGGAGTCAGGCAAATGCCATGAGTTTGCCATGCCTCTTGCCACAGGGATAGCAAGGGCATGTTTTGTCCACATGGGGATGCAGTCCAGCTGCCCACAGCTAAGCTGAACACCATAGCTGCAGGACTAGGAATAGGAGAGAAATTTATTCAGAAAGCTTATAAATGCAGATTTACACATTTGTATTTTCCATTTAATATACAAGCTAAATACAAAGTATTGTGAAAACATATTGGGCAAACTGTACTGTACTGGCAACCTGAAAAAATTCAGTATGTAATTGTTACTTTGTCCCTATGTTATGGAGGAAAGCGGTTAAGGGGAAGACAGGAGATTCAGCAAATTCACAATTTAAGTGTATTCTTCTAACATGCTGTATAATCTTGGGGAAATAAATTTTTATCATTTTTAAAGTACATCTCAGAAATCTTTTGAGATTCTGGTAACAAACTTTGCTAACTTTAGATTTTGGAAATAGACACCTCCACAGAAATATATTTCCCATTTTATGATATCTGCAAAGAGTTAAAAAAAAAAAAAGGCCGAAATGGCGTTAAACTGGAAATCAACACATCAAATCTTGATTGAACACTGGATAGTCTGTGTGTGGGCCTGCACTCTCAATGAACATACATCATTTCAGCAATCCAGGATACAAGATTTCAAAGAGCATTCCTTGTTTATCGACTGTTAGTCACCACCTATAACTGCAGCCCTAGGCAATATAACTTTACATCCAAATTCCTCCTGTCCTTCTTTGAATTCAAAACTATAAGTCTCGCTCTGTATTATCCAGTTAGTGACCTCGGTTCTTGTTGATGTTAACTGTAAGGGTTGTTGTTGTTTTGCATCAAATAGTTTGACCACTACATCATGAATGTATTTTTGTATTGTTCTTAGTAATAAAAAAATACAGCACAATCACATAATGTAGTGTTGTGTAGTGTAGTGTAATGTGTGTGTGTGTAAAATAACTGAGAATTTTAACAGAACATGTTACCTAGCAACACAGTATTGTGAAAAGCTTTGTCACAGAATGAGATCTTTTTCCAAGAGTTGAATACAGTTATCTTTCTTATAATACTATCTCACACAGTGCAGTTTCTTTTTTATGTCATCTGAAACATGTGCTCCTTTGTCCTGAATAACATAAAACAGTGCCATATAAGAACACATTACAGGAGTCACTGCCATTTAATGAAAGAGAGCCATTAACAGAATTGGTTATTGTACCAATTACCTAACGAGTTTAGTATGACATGATGGTTTCTAGGAAAGGAATTACCTCAATTTATAAGGGATTGTACAATATATTTTAATTATGCATAGAATCACTGTCAATTAAACCAATATATCTTATTACCCATCTTCCTTAACAACTGAATGGATAGGTTAATAGTACTCTTAATAAATGCAAAGAAACAGAACTGTAGATCTGTTAGAATTCAGCTTTGCACGAATATTTTCCTGTTATTTTGCTTTATAAATATGTTGAGCTACTAGTGCAATAATGGATAAACACTAAACCCATTCTTTATTAGAGCAGTCTTCAAGTGTGGTTTATCAGGCAGCTAAATAAATGCAAAACACTTAATACCCCTTATTCAATTCTAGCAGTTTGCCTTTTGTATAATTAAGTACCATATTTGCTTTCCATCTCATGGCAAGCATTAAAACTACATTCTAATATACTCAAAAATACTATAGTCTCTTCAGTCAAGTACTATTCCTGCTCTGTGTTCACATGAGAAAACAAAACTATCAGTATTTGTTTATCATTTTACATTAATTATTGACAGATACTTTTGCTAAGGTTTGCTACCTTTAAACAATTTTACCTTTGGGGGAGATGGCTGTGGTTTGTTGGTATTTGATGAATGTTGTTGTCTCAGAGCCCGTGGAATAAATTCAGGAGCCAGTGGATTCAATACATAAGTTTTCTTTAATTCTAAAGCCTCCAACTGAGCCTTGATCTGATCAAATGTGATACCATGAAGACTTTCATTTTCGTGACACAGAGCAATAAACCTCTCCCAGAATTTTCTACAGAAACCAAGATGAAAACAAAACAAATTCATGAATTAAGTTTTGAAATCATTATCACATCTCTGTGGTAGCACTGCCAATGGTAACACCCCATTTGTACTGGATGACTATCAGTTTAAGGAAAGAAATGGGGAATAAACTAAGAAATTTGTTTTTTGGTTTAAGTTGCTATGAGATACACAGCTACTTAAATAAAAACAGTAAACTGTCAATAAAATCTAACACAGAGACCTTAAACTTTAATAAGGAAAACTGCCCCAAAATGAGAAAATGAGTGGAAAAAAGGGGGAAAAATTAAAGGGAAAGTTACAAGAATTCAATCACTCCAGAATGCGTGGAGACTAATAATACAATAATGGAGGCTTAATTAGAATATAAACCTAAAAGAATATAGGACACTGCCGAGTCCAAGAGGATACCAACATGGGTTACAAGTGCAGTAATGGAAGTCATTAAAAGCAAGAAGAGCTTGTTTAGAAAACAGAAGTCTTGTCCAAATGAGAAGAAACGGGAGGAATATACATTCTGGCTGAACAAATACCAAGTACAATCTGGAATGCAAATGAGTATTGCTGAAAACATCAAAAGCTATAATGAGCTTCTTTAATTACATTAGAAGTAAGAATCCAACCAGGAAAGCAGTTGGACCATTAGATAATAATGGACATAGAGGGAAGATTAAACAGGACACAGAAATTTCATTCAAATGAATTCTTTGTATCTGTTTTCACTGAGGAAGACAGAGAGCATATGTCTACAGCTGAGCCTATTTTTTCTGTGAGGGAGCTATGAAAATCAAATTGGACAGGTGTAACAGGCAGGAAGTTCTTGCATTCCTTAATACACTAAATTAAGGATCAGAACATATTCACCCAATAGTTCTTAGAGAACTCAAATGTGAAATTGCTGATCTTCTAGCCAAAATATATAATATCCCCCTAGAAACATGCTCCATGCCTAAATATTGGAAGGTAACAAATGTAGCACTAATTTTTAAAAAAAGAATTCAGAGATCACCCAGCAAATTACAGACCAGTCAGCTTAACATAAGTTCCAGGCAAAGTGATGGAAATGATCATAAAGTATAAAATTGTTATGCATATAGAAGATAAGAATTGCAGAAGGAAAACCAACATAGCTTCTACAAAGGTAAATCATGCCTTACTAACATGTTGATAAAAGCAGTTCACTTGACACTGTCTATTTGGACTTTCAGAAGGCTTTTGACAAAGTCCCTCACCAAAGGCTCTTTAAAAAGCTCATCAGTTATGTATAAGAGGATAGGACCTGTCTTGAATTTGTATCTGGCTAAATGACCTGAAACAAATTAGTAATAAATGGACAATTCTCAGGGTGGAAGGAAGTTCCAATATTGGTACAGTATTGGGATAATTATTGGCATCTAGAAGTAGTGGCACGTAGTAGGATAGAAAACTTTGCCAAGGACACTAGCTTACTGAAGTAAGTAAAAACTGAAAGAGATTGCAAAGAACTCTAGAGAGATTTCTTGACATTGCCAAGAGGCAAATGCACTTCAGTTTTAGTAATTGCAAAGTGATGCCCATTGGGCCAAAGAATGCCAATCACACCTATAAAATGATTCGATCTGAGCTTTTTGTAATAGACCAGAAAAGAGACATTAGAATTTTGGTGGACAGTTCAATGAAGATGTTGAGCCGATGCACAGCAGGACTGAAAAAGAAAATTCAACACTAGAGGTAATTAAAAAGGGTATGGAATGTAAGTTAGCAAGCATCATGGCTTTTATAAATCTATGGGGAGGCCACCTGCGGAATATTCTAGACACGATACCTCAAAAACAATATAGTAAAACTGGAAAAAGTGCAGCAAGGGTCAATGAGAATGATCAAGAGGCTGGAACACTTCCGTTATGAGATCAGGCTGCAAGATCTAAGCGTATTCAGCTTGAAAGACGATGCTTAAAATGTTATATATTTCAAATGTCTAAAATCATGCATAGTTTGGGAAAAGTGGATAGAAAAGATTACTCTATGAAGCTGATGTGCAGGAGAGTTAACACTAGCAAGGAGAAACATTTTTTTCACCCAGAGGATCATCTGACTATAGAATTCACTACTTGAAGAGATGGTGACAGCAAGTATCCTGGATAGCTTCATGGAGGTCAGTTGTATCAACGGCTACTAGAACTGATGCCTAGGTACTAAGGCCATTTGCAGGCAATTGAGAACAAGTAAAGGCAGCCTTCATTTTATGTTTGAGACAGGATGCTGGACAGAATGGGCTGTGGCCTGATCCAACAGTGCCTCTTATGTTCAAGCACAACTGCAGTAACTAAAATTTATTTTGGGGAAAAAGTAGCACCAGCACCAGCTTGCATTTGTGAGATTGGGTCTAACTTATTTGTGAGGTCTGACAGGAGATGGACATCTTTACAAAAGGTGGGTGCATATTTCAGTCGATCTCCCTAGTCTTGACTTCAGCATTAACACTTCTGTTTAGTGACATTAGTTGCCTTTAAATCCTTATATCTGTAAAGCTTCTGAAGTTGTAATTTACAATTTTCCCATACAGCAGATACTTATTAAAAGTGTAAGAAGAACTTTTAAAATTCTGCCCCCTCTGCTCTGCAATGGGTTTCTAAAAACAATATGTGTCCATCAGACCTGTTTAATATAATGAGAACACTAAAAGAAAAAAGAGAACACAGTAACTTTTTGGTCATACTTCACAAAATCTTTATAGCTTTGGAAAGCAACTCTTCACTTCGTTCTTCAGGTATCAAAGAATTAACGATGTTCAAATACTCTAAATATATCTGCTTTGTGAAAAAATGGGCTTAATTCTATAAAAACGATTTGGGCTTTATGTAAACCATGACGAGTGTGATTAACTACACAACAAGTGTAAACTCGTTAGAAAGTTCAAAAACATTTCCTCATAACATCAACTTCCAGTACTAGGCTATGTGTTGTTCCACTTCATTCCAGTATTGCAGTATAACGGAATTCTCTAGCAGGTTTTTTTTCCCAAGCAGTTATTAACACATAGCATGAAGAAAATGAAATGCTACAATTTTCAAATTCCGGAAATACTACAACTTAAAACTTACTTAGTTGAACTGCATACCTAAACTGCACTGCTTATTTGAATTAAAATCAACATAACTAGAAATTATGGAATAGAGTGTGTTGATAAAAATTATTTATATTATGGTCCCATTATGTACATATAGTTATTATTACAATACGAAAGCCCAGTCTCAATTTTTACACTAGAAATGTAGGGGTGCACATAAATGAAAAATTGTCAATTTTATTCATAAGGAACCTGAAAGGGCTGTGAATTGGACTGTTCAACTAGAACCTAGAACTGACCAGGCACTTTGCTGAACTCCTCTTCCATGTGCAACCTCCCTCTAACATGTTCCAGCCTTCTCCATAGCACACTACATTGGGGAAAATCACAATGTGATCAAGAACACAGAGGTTAGAAACATGAGGAGGACGGGAATGCAATGGGGGAAGCTATGATATGATTAGCATAGTTTCCACATTTGGACAAAAAATACAGGGAGGTTAGGAATATGATTGGGAAGTTGTGACACAATGGAGAAGGTTGTGATGAAATGGTGAGAGGCTATGGCTCAATGGGGGAGGGCACACATGTGAGCAAACAATATAGGGAGGCCATGATATGCTAGAGGGATCCAATAAACTAATTCATGAAATGTAAAATCTGTTTGTAGAAACAGGCTATTGTTTCTAGGTTTTTCACACACTAATTTGTCCATGGACACAGATTTGATGCAAAGAGAACCACAAAAATCAGTTTTTACAGGCTCTAGTTCGGTGATGGCCAACCTATGACACGCGTGTCACAGGTGACACACCAAGCCCTTTTGGGTGACACACATGGTCACCCTGGCACTTGGGCATGTAGTGCTTGCTTGTTGTTGAAGTGTACGAAATACCAACTTTCAATTGAATATTAGCAAACGAAATTCAGCAACAAAAGTCACTAATGTAAAGAATTATTTGTTTTTGCTTTTAATAAAATATTACTAGAGCTACAAAATTCACAAAATTATGGATATTTCTAGATGTGACACAGCACCCGAGTTAAGCTAGGTTTTCTTGCGAATTTTGACACACCAAGCTCAAAAGGTTCGCCATCACTGCTCTAGTTGAAAGAAATGGCAGCTCTCTGCAAGTTGTTGCCTTGACTGGGGAGACAAGGACCTTCAGAGTAGCCTCACTTGATGCCTGTTGAGGCAACCCCAAAGGGTTCTCTCTACTTTGATTTAGATAGCAATTTAAAGAGAGGCTTCTGGCAAGTGAGCTGTCTATTCTGTGCCTCTGCTTTTGTATGGCCTCTTCTGTGCTTTAATTCCTGCCTCCCCTATCTCTGCTTCCTCCTGCTCCCAAGGTAGCTGCCCTTTCCAGCAATTGTCCTTCTCCATTCCCTTGCCCTGAAGTGCACCTAGGAATATGACAAACTGTAATGAAAAAGAGACACATTAAGAGATGAAGGATTATAATTTATAAAACACATAGTAGAAATGTGCCATACGAAAACAATTAATACAATGTTGAACTGTATGTTAATTAGCATTGGAACAATTCAACCTGTTTCTTTTCAACCTGCAGCCCAGGAAAGACTCTGCAGTATGAATCTTATGCATGTACGTTTTCTGCTTCTGGCTGTAGTGATGCTACATTTTATGTTTTGTTGTGAGGAAGAATATTCTTTCTAGATTCTGTTACAGGAGCATAATTTTCATTACAGTCCAATAAAACAAAAGATGGGAAAGAATGATATATTAAGAATATGCTACTAGTTACAAGCAGTGCAGATTAGGTAGGTAGAAGCATTGTCTTGTTTCGCTAAATAGTTACTTGGCAAAATCTGTAAATGCTAGAATTCTGGGGTTTAACAGATAACTACACTTGATGATGGGTAGATCTACTAACAGGCCACTAATCAATCACCAAATACACAAAATGATTTTCATCCATTATATTTACTGTTCATTCATATCACATATCTGGTATACCTGCATCTTCCAATGGAACACAAAGCAATAGGGTCTCCCACTACAGCTACTAGGGACTGTGCTCTTGTTATGGCTGTGTTGAGAAGCTTGTAATTAGATAGAAAACCATAATCCAAATCTTCTGTTGAATCTTCCAACAAATGTTCCTTCCGCTTTATTGGTGTTTGTTTGTGTTTGCACGTGTGCCGTGTTCGCACTGTGCTGAGAAACAACACTCGAAACTGCTTTCCTGAAGAAAAGGGAAAAGTCTGTGGTAATTTAAGTCAATTTATTTGCTAGTTAATATAGCAAAATTACCACACAGGATTTCATTCTATGTTTGAATCATTTAAGCCTGTCATGTAGATAGTTAATCTTCATCTAAAGAACTCTGAACTAGACTATTAAGAGCTATAACGTTTTAAAAATGCATTAGCAGTAGGAGGAATCATTGACAAGTTGAAGACTTCCAATTTTATTCAAGCATAAACTTTATGGTTTCTTCAGAACTATACTCCTTTTGTTCCATCAGCTATATTTATAGGATGTACTTGACATGAGGTCATCAGTCTTTAAGATACAACATTTACGAGTCTTGGCTATCATATGCATGCCATATAAGATGCACCTATGATTTGCCAAAGAATATTTAGGAAAGGTAATTAAAAAAAACAACAACCAGGATGTAGAGTGATTTTAGAAGTTATTTTGTGGGTCTTCTTTGGCAAACAAAAAATACAATTTTTTTTAAACAATATTCAATTTATTGAAAGTAATACTTTCATTATTCTCTATTGTCCTATCAGACTTCTCAAAAAGCAGTTATCCCATCAAGTCTCAAAATACCATATAGTATTCTCCAGACAAGATTTTTAAGTTAGATGAAACTGATGCTCAAGGAATCCATCCATGCTCTAGTGAGTTGATGAACTTTATACAGATATAGATTTCAAAATTTCACTATTAAACCAGAAGACCAAAGAAAATATTCTTGCATATTAAACAAAAAGCAAAAAGCCTAAGATGGACAAGAGATCCTACGCTATGAATTTACTTGGAGCGATTGACTCCTACTTTTGATATTCAATGATAGAAAACTATTTTGTGAGAGCTGATACTAAAGAAATACCACTTATGTACAATGCAGAAGACAGTATTATTATTCTCCCACCCCCAAAAGCTTTTTGTATTCAACAGCTATTTTGTACTGCAACAAACGCAAAATTAAAGAAACCGCCAATGCTATGGGGATCATTTCAAATTTACAATCTCAAAAGATTCTTAGGTGCACATGCACTACTTACCCTGAACATTTAACACTCTTTCAACACTGACATCAGACAATCTTTTTTTCCGAAGCTCTGCCCGAATTCGGAACACCTGGTCAGCATATGGTGTTACAACTCCTATGCTACCATCATCCAATTTTCCCCAGGCTACTGGCCACTTTCTCCTCAGTTCTTCAACGCGTTCTACTACTTCAAACACCTTTTGAAAGGGGGGAAATGACAGTAAAAGAGAACTGAGCACTGGCTTTTTTAATGCCAATATAATTACTTCAGACAACAATATATCTTAGAAGCAAATTATATAAGCTTTTTTTTCCACATTAAGACTACAGTATTTTCTTCCAAAGATTTAACACCACAGTTTGTAGGCAAATCATCACAACAGATAGCATGCTACATCCACATTCATAATGTTGGGATTCGTAAAATTAGGAAAAAGCCTAATCTACTAAAAGCTAAATACACATTCAAGAGCATAACCTGTAGTGTTTGATAAGGTGCGCTGCATTAATAATACAATGCAGCTTTCCTCTCTGGAGGGCAATACAACATATAATTTAAATAATATTTTCACCGCATAAACTTCCAGAACAATAAAAATGCATGAATTTATCTTGGAATTTCTATAAGAAACTGTACAAAATTGCAAGTCATCGACTGAATATCAGCCTATAAATTTGCTTCCTCAGATTCTCTCAGGTGCCACACCACAAGGCCAGTTCTCTACATGGCACTGGCCATCAAGAGGCAGAGAACAAGAATAACTAGAACAATGCCCTTTCTGCAGCTCTAGATGAGTTCTTTCAAGGTGAAAAATACTGTGTTAAACGCTCATAAATATAACATGCAAAAAAAAATGAGCCTTGCATAAGAGAAAAATGAAGATTATTTTTCCTCTACAGTCTCCAGAAAACAAGAACATTTTTTCCTTGCACACTGCTAAAGATACATTTTCCTTAGAACTGTATCATTTACATTCTTGCTCCACTCTTTCTCTTGCTCCCCCTCCCAACAGTGCTTTTCTGGGTATTTTAAAAAAAATTATTCCAGCTTTTCTGTAAAACTGCTAGAAAGCAAACAAAAAAAATGTTCTATTGCTTTATCTGTTTAGTGCAAAACTGAGTTATATTTTTTTTAAAAAATGTCAAGTGTCCTCCAACATGCAACTGAAACACAGGGGAACTGGGGGGGGCAGGATGGGAGAAGGGACCATCCTAGTAATGGTGGCAAGCAAAGTACAAACTGCTTGGTAGGGAAGGAACAGGGAAGGAAGGAATGCTGCCAACTCCAGTGTGTACCACTCACACATGCAGGCATTGGGTGGAAGGGAAGGCAGGTTCCACCAATCATGCTATAGTCCAGCCCCTTTTAGTCTGA
This sequence comes from Aspidoscelis marmoratus, assembly GCA_014337955.1. Lineage (NCBI taxonomy): Eukaryota > Metazoa > Chordata > Lepidosauria > Squamata > Teiidae > Aspidoscelis > Aspidoscelis marmoratus. The sequence goes on along the minus strand of MTQE01002208.1, from coordinate 25,024,201 downwards.
TTTGTCATGCTGAAAGGGACTGAGTCCTGTGAAAAAGCAGACCCCAGGAAGTATGAATGGAGCAGGGAAAGTAAACTTATAAATCAGATGGTAAAAAAAGGTGTGAGAATGACTAGAGGATGGCCTGAAGACAACCTAAGTGAAGTTGTGACCATGGCCAAAGCATAATCAAGCTTGCTGACAGCTGAAGACATCCCAATATGGAATTACTCCAAGTTCTAGAAATTCGTTTCAATACTATACACATAATTCATCTTGTACTCTGACCTTTATTGTGTACTGCAAGCAATAACGAGAATATTATGATCTTCCATTCATAGACTCATTTCAATCTGAACTCATCTTAATTACTTTTGATGAATAATTTCATAATCAAATATTTAACTATTTAGTCCATTTCAGGTACTCTGAATATGCTACAAGTGACCTATCTTTTTCTTTTCTTCTGCTTCTGAATCAGACATAGTGACGCTATGTGATATCTATGACTTAATTTTCTTCTTACTAATCAAGATTAGGATGTTCACAAATGGTTTTTTTGCATTCAATTCGTATCAAATCGATCATAAGAAAATGTGTATTCATTTGAATGGATCCCCTTTGAATGTGGTAAGATTCTATTCGATATGAATGTATTCATATGAATTCATACAAATATCCAATACAAATGCATACATATCTGTTACATATCAGATACGTATGAGATATGTATGATATGTATCATGTAACATATCCACTCTGAAAGTGTCAAATCCACCCTGAATCCACTTTAAATCCGCTCTCAAATCATGTCAAATTCACTCTGGATCCGTTGCAGATGTGACTGGCGCAGGTGCTTTCCCACCTCCCTGTTTCACGAATGTTCCGAAGCTTTATACAAATGTTCCCAAACATTCATATTCATACAAATGTCATAACATCCTATTTGTATATAAATGTACAAATTCGTATAAATAACGAATGTTACAAATATATGTGCACATCCCCAATTAAGATAAGATGTCAATCATGGAGGTTGAGTACTCCAGGAGGAAAAATGAAGGAGGCAATCCTCAAAAGCAATATAAGATTGTGGCATTAAGGGTTCCCTAGACTTTGAAGAGCAGCAATGGCTTAATTTCTTCACCTTTTAAAAGCCTAGCTTAGGATTCCCAACAAAGATGCAGCTTGGATAAAGAGAATAAAAATGTTCTTGTTAGAAAAGTCTGCTCTGCTACTAATATCTACTCTAATGGCATCAAATACATTTTTAAGAAGCTCATACAGTATAAAGTATTAGTGAATACAAAAATATTCCAGAAGGAACTTTTTAAAGAGAAAAGACTGTTAGTTTAAGTATCAGCAACACTTCTGGCATTAAAAGCTCCATAACTCTTCAGGGAAATAAATTATGCAAGTACGGTAAACTAAGCTAATTTACATAAAATTCTACTCGCATAATGACATTCAGGACTCTATTCAATTTCTGAAAGTATTTTTAGGTAGTTTGTATAGAGCATTTAAAAGTAAATTAGCAATGCTTCTGGAGAGAGGCATTATAAATCAACTCAAAGACCTAGCTTTTTTTTCAGTTTTAATCTCCATTTTTTCTGCAAAACCAGATCTACTGGAATAGTTCATAGGTTCTACCTATGTAAAAAGTCTGGAGACTAGGAGGACAAGAGGGTGAGGTGGCAGTAGGACGCCTCACTTTCATTTTCCCAAATTACATTTTCATAGATGACAAAGACAGTTCAAGAGGAAGGAAAGAAAGCTTCCTATCCATGCCTTGCCTCACCCCTTTGACCCTGTGGTTCACAACACATGATGACTTCATATAAATGCTTGTACAGGGGACAGCCATGGAAAACACTCTTGCTCTGGCATGTGTTACAATTTGTACTCTCTAACACAAAAGTCTCTTTGCTGTTTCCCTTTGCTTGTTATTGGTGAGCCCTGAAACCTCTGATCTTCATTTCAGTTTTTTCATTGATTTTCACTTAGAATTGTATTCTCACTGTGGGCAGAGACCTCAGAAATAATGAGAGATTAGAAAATATTGGTATAAAAACATTGAGAGAATGCTATAATCTACAAGGCCAAATTAAAATTGAGCAAATAACAGCTGCTTGCATTCCTCTCCAAAATAACTGACTCTCACTTATGACCATAGAAAGAGTATTAGCTTCTCAGGAGTCAAGAGCTGCTGTGCAACAACCGCTAAATGAGTACGAGAACACCATTAAACAGGCTTCTGAATGCATCAAAGGGCTAGCCTCTAGGATCTATAAAGTCTTGATGAATTGTACTATAGACAGGAAGTTAGAAACTGTTAAGAGGAAATTGGAATATGGATTTAGAAACTGACTTTCCACAAGAAAAGTGGGAGAACTTAATAAACAAAAGCATAAATGGTGGTCCACCACTTTGATGAAAGAAATTAAAAGATTGGTATAGGTGGTATTACATCCCCTTAAGATTGGCTAGAATAACTGGGAGTGCCAGAATGAACTGCTGGAGGAATTGTGGGCAGAACCCTACCTACTTCCATCTAGCTTGGGAATGTCCCCCAATCAGACAGTTCTGGCAGGAGGTTAGTGTGAAAATAAATAATATGTTTAAATTAGCAATCCCTCTTCAGCCAGAAATTTTCATTCTGCACTCATTCGAAGATAGCAGTATACCAGATCACCTTCACCAGCTTCTACATTGGTTAATTTTTGCGGCTCACCATAGAATAGCCATTAGTTGGAAGTATGCAGACAACTTAAACATAGGCAAATGGTGCCAAGAACTTTGGTGTATTATACTACATGAGATAATGAATGTACAAGGATAAAGCAATTGGAGAGATCTGGATGCTAATAAGATGTTACATGTATGGACAACCTGTATAGAAGAAATGTTAGCAACAACAAATTCAGCAGTATCTGAAAGAGAATTTCTGATAAAATGGATTGGAAACATCTCATGTTAAATTAAACTCTGGAGTTCACGAAGGGACGGGGGGTGGAGGGTGGGAGTAGAGTCAAGGGTGAAACACATATTGTATAAAGAAGGAATTGTTCATGTTTATATTGTTGATTATTAGAATATGTACAAAAATTCAATAAATATATCATTTTTAAAAAAAGAAATAATGCAACAGTGCACCTGCTGATTTCCCTTAGTGTTTGGGTTACCTCTTAGCCCTCCATGTTAGTTCTGACCACCTAGGTTCCCCTTCATTTCTTTTTGCCTATACAGAGGCAGGACTAGCTGTAACACAGCAGCAAAGCCACTATCAATCACTGCTTAAAGAGAACATCTAGAAAAAATCCTTTTAGTGCTCAACTGTGTAGAAAATTCATTGCAACCGCTGCTTGCTATTCTTGCCATACTAAGAGTTCTGCCCTACTGAAAGTTTGACTATCACCTGATTCAAGTTATTTTCTTGCTGTGGTTTGAGTTTTCTTTGCTGTATTTTAAAAAAAAGTACTATTTATTTCTGTTTGGAACGCGTTCTGAGTGTATTTTCCATCTCCTTTCCTGGCAACCCCACACTAGTTAACTGTCTCTGATACCAACCAATTAGCCTGCAAGGTCCTATAGAGATTGTGCCTGGGAAAGCTATTTCCTCACAGTCTAGTATAACCCAGCGCACCTCTGTATCACACGCAAACCCAACCTGTGCTGAAATCAGGATATCTTCCAACATGACCTTGCCATGAGCTGACTCCGCTGAAATTCAACATCCTGGATTTCAAACAGTAATGAACATAATGAATCACCCGAAAGCAGGTCAGGCTACTTTCCAAACAGGCATCCTTAATGTTTTAGCTTAAAACAATAAACATGACTTTTAAAAATTCACATTCTCAAAAAGACGTGTAACGAAAATAAGTTTTTTTGTGAAAGCAATTAGAGGTAGAACCAAAGTGCTACCTCTGCATTGTTGTAAAAAGCAGTGCTGTTTTTTTCTTGGACATCTTCTCCTCGTGCTGTGAAGAAAGTGAGAGGGTAGAAATCTTTGTGCGCAGGCTGTTTTCCACTCGCCATCAATTTGCCCTCATAGAAAAGTTCAGATGTATAACTGCAACAATAAAACACAGAAAAGTATGGAAACTGTATCAAAGAATACAAACAAAACTTACAGTGCAACCCCCCCCCCTTATATCCTAAAACTGAGGTGAAAAGAAAGAAAGGGCACCTGCATATATCTTGAATAGGTAGAGAAGGAAGTGGGAGAAGGAAGGCAAGGTCACTTCATTACTTTTACCTTATATGTATCTGGTAACAATTAGAAAAAACAGATTCCCTTCCTTTCATTCCTTCATGTTTTTGATGGGGGATTTTTTCTCTCTCTCTTTCATGGATGCTGACGAATCCAGTCTTTTTTTTAATTGTCAGATTTTTTTCACAGTTCCTTTAAGTAGACTTTAAGTAACTACTGTTAATGATTCTAGATTTTTACAAGGAATAATTGGACGTTGAATTTAACGATGTTTCTGCATGTAAAATAGTCTGGGCAATGAGAATTTGGATCTCCAAATCTATTTCAAATAAAGTACATATAAAAGCAAAGAACTTTTGGCACCAGAAGGGATGAGTTATTTTTTAAAAAGTAAAATTTCTACTAAATTTTTGTTAAATTCACATAAAGGGAAAGGCATAATTTCCCCAAAATTAGAAGGGCAGGATAGGGAGGTTGAAAGGGGAAACAAACATATGCAAAGTTTTTAAACACTCCATTCTCTGGGCTTTTTCAATATTCTTTGATGGCATTACAATATCAAAATCAATTAACCCTCACAAAGTTTGATTTCTGGTGAGACTTTTCTTACTGAATTAACTGCTGAACCATCACTTTGCTTATATTTTAACTGAGAAATACTTTCCCAAGTATTCATACTTGTAAGTTTTATATATCTATATAAAAATATAAATATATTTATATATACATAAACATGTACGTTTACATATTCATATAAACAGGGTGCCATGTTTTATATATTTACTCATAAGTCAGTTAACAATCATTTAATAGTCCAAATGAGGAGAGAACAAATGCAAGGCTGCAATCTGGATTGTGAAGAAGGATTTTGAGGAGCACATTGCTGAAAACATCAAAAGGAATAATAAGTAGGAATCCAACCATGAAATTAGTTGGGACCGCTGGATGGCAATGGAGTGGATGGAAAATTGCTTCATGGATGACAGATGTATCGATAGTTACTAGAATGGATGCCTAGGTACATCCTCCAGGCTGGGAAGACAGGCAATGTGCCTCTAGGGCCATTTGCTGGAATTTGAGAGCAGGTAAAGGTTTTGCCATTGACTTCTGCTTGACATGTTTATAAAGAATTGGTGGGCCACTATGTGGGACAGGATGCTAGACTAGATGGGCTGTGGCCTAATCCAGCAGGGCTGTTCTTATGTTCTTATAGACATAAAGGGATAATTAAAGAGGACATGGAGATTTCAGAGACACTAAATGAATTATTTTTCTGTTTTTACTGAAGAAGACAGACAGTATAAGATTTAATTGGATAGAGGTACCAGGGAGGAGGACCTCAGGTATTAATTGCTAATAAATCTAAAGGACTGAGAAGGGTGAAAAATCATGGTGGACCACACTTTAGCTGCAAATGGCCAAACCCTATCAAATTTGTGGGGATTAAGTTGCAAGCTAGCAGATAAATGCAAGTTCAAAAAGGCTAAGAATGCATTGTGAATCTCCACCATGTAATTGTTAAACTGCTAATCAAGACTGAATTTTTTTAGTCTACTATATAGTACATTTCATTTATATCCTTGTGTTAAGAGCATCCAAAAAGTCTTTTGCTGTAGCTCCAACAGTAATCAACTCCTATTAAAGAAGCCCACATAACCATTCTGTAAATTACTATTACATTAATGGAAGTCTAAGATTACACTTTTCTTTTTATCTAAACTTGGAAATATGGCATAGAATTTTTAAAAAAGATATTTTTATTAAACTCTTGCATTAGCAAAAATTCATTAAGGTGAAAAGTTCACACCTACTTGATGATAGCTTCATGAGAGCGATAGTTTTCACAAAGCAAAATTCTGCATGGAAATTCTGCAGGGTAGTGTTCATAGAGACGATCGAGCAGCGAAACATGAAGATTTCTCTCTCTGGCGAATTCACTGTAAACAAAGGGACTAAGCTGTAACAGAGAAAAAAAAGAAAGCAACGAAGTAAGCTACTGTTTTGCTTTATAATTAAATTATAACTTCTGTGGAGACCACAGTATAGTAAGGGCCTGTTTTAAGCAAATTTGGGTTGTGTGGTTTCAGTACAAGTACTTGTTTCTACCTTACAGGCCTACAGGCAGACAACTGCCATTGTCATCACTGTGGCTCCTACAGTTAGAAAGCACAGCACAGTAGTGGAGAATGTCAACCATTCTGGTGTACAGAAATTAAAAAAGGATAGGAGCCTGCCTCTGCTCAAAAATAACTATCAGAAAATCCATCCCTTGCATTTACTTGGCTTTTACCCTTAGCTGAAAAGAACTATGTAAGCCTTTATGGAACCGGAATAGGGGGCAAGGAGGCTGACAAAGAACTAACTGTCTAGAGCAACAAGAGCAATCTAGCCGGTGTGCTAAACCTATAGAGAAGCTTCGCAGCAACACAGTTCATGGACCGGAATTTCTTTTCTATGCCTATATAAGCAGCTGTTTTGATATTCTGTGCAATGCTGTCACAGACTTATCAGAACCGAGAAAGGGAGTCCCAAAGCAATAAATTTCTTAGCATACAAGGCTTCTAAGAGGAGAGACAAAAAAAATTAGCTCTCTCCTCTACTTTTTTTTTCCTTTTAATTACAAGGACAGCCATAAGAACATAAGAGAAGCCCTGTTGGATCAGGCCACAGTCCATCTAGTCCAGCATCCCATCAAACACTGTAGCCCACAAAATGCACATGGGCATCTCAAGCAGAGTCAAGGACAAAACTTTTCCTGCTCTCAAAT
>MTQE01002208.1:24997187-25007278 GCA_014337955.1 Aspidoscelis marmoratus | reverse complement strand
GGGGGTCATCTTATACACCCAGTCCTCTTATACGCCGGAAAATACGGGTACTAAGCTTCAAGCCAGATTTTGCATTCTCCTTTCATCCTCAAGAAGGGGCTCCAAAACTCTAACTCACTTTCCACCATCAGAATGGTATCATTTGCATACGTGAGACTGTTGATATTTCTCCTGGTGATCTTACTTCTGGCATTTGATTCAACCAGCATAGCATTTTGCATGATATTCATGAGGTGCCTACATTTACAGCATAAAGGCACCTACTAAAGTCTTACCTTTTTCCTTGGGAATTCCTTGTATGAAAGTCTGTTTCATCCCTGGCCCACCTAGTTTCTACTGTGTTTTTAATTGTTTTTTTCATTGTGCATATTTTTACCCTTGCTTTTTAATATTTCTTGTAACCCTCATGAAAGAAACTTTATAGAAATCATATAAGTAGACTAGTCTAGGACTAAACCTATTAGCAAAAGCAGGATCAATATAATGGACACCTGATTCTCTCTCCCCTTGCTGTATTTTTCTTTGTCCTTTACTGCCTTCATCCAACCACTCAGTACTTCCATAACATCACACTGACTCTTGCCATCTTCTCTCATTCAACGCTCCCAATGTTCTACCTGTCAATGTCTTCTCCTTCTCTTATCAACCACCAAGTTTTTCATGTTCTGCCTGTCAATGCCTTCTCTTTCTCTACCAACCAACAAGTCTTTCAAAACTTATCCCTCTGTTGTCCTTTCCTCCACTGTCACCTTGAATCTGCTTTTTCTGTCTTGAAATTCAGGTTTGTGTGTTTTCAAATATGACAACAGTGCTTACAATAAGTCTTTTCTTCCTGGGACCTCGGAAGAAAATTCCCCTTTTATATTTATTTATATTTATTCTCTAGTAGACCTTAAGCCCACCATCTATCCAATCAAAGTTCCACAAGGATCCCAAATTAGTGCTGTGTTACAATGGAATCATAGAATATGATGCCACAGAGCTTGGCACCAGCCCGTAGTACTCCTTAAGACATGTGGGGGTCTTACACAGGTAATCACAAGGAAAGGGACTTCCCCCCTCTGAGGTCTCAGCAAGGACATACTAGTGCACCTAATACTGGATTCTTATTTAACTGTGGCTGGCTGTTCCAAAGGTCTCAAGGCATGTCCAGTGCCAGTGTAGGTCAAATTTACAGTAGTACACTGTGTCATTTTTGTCCAAAATAGCACATTAAAATCCCTTTTTCAGGAGCAGTAGTCTATTTACAAATAAATTGGAGGCAGTCTGAGAATATTGTAATCCTAATTACAGTGGTACCTTGACATACGAGTTTAATTTGTTCTGTAACCTTGCTCTTATGTCAAATCACTCGTATCTCAAAGCAATTTTCCTATTAATCCATTCCAGCTCCCAAAACACCACCTCAGTTGTTTTTGTTATGTACTGTACTGTATTTACATACTCGTATCTCAAATCTTGCTCTCATCTCAAAGCAAAATATCACTCGCTCGGCAGCTTGTATCTCAAAACACTTGTATGTCAGGGCACTTGTATGTCGAGGTACCACTGTACTCATTTCTGCCCAGAAAGCCAGCAGTTGATGAGAAGAAGTCTGCATCAGGAATATCCCCTGCCATGGGGGATCCCTCACATAAGTCACTGTATTGCCTGTGGGAACCTATCAGATAGTTACTCCAACAGCAGCACCATGACAGACATCACAGGCACAGCTACCATCAGAGACAAAACAATTTTAGATAAGCTACAGCTCTGATGCAGTGAGTTTTAGATCACTTTATTAATTCAAATCATCCTTATCTCAAATTACAAAATTGTTGCTTCTAAGATTGAATTTTTAGTAGTTGATTTTTAGACTCTTTAAAACCAAAGATCATTTCAATCAGGTGTAATTCAAAACACACCCAGCCACCCCAACTATTATAATAAGTGATCTTTTCAAAATTATTTTCTTTCACTTCACTATGTTGGTAGTAAATAGAAGAAAATACAATTAACTCCAGTAAGATTGCATTATTTAAGCAATTTCATTTTATATTCCAGCCAGATCTAGTTTAAATCAATGTCACAAATATGATGAAACACTTTGCACAGTATTCTCTTGCTTCATACAGTTCAGTCAGAAACAACTTTAATATTTTGTTCAAAAAAGCTAGTGATACTGTTGGATATGTTTGATAATAAGGAGAAAAATAAATTCAAAACATGTAGTTGCAGATGCATTTAGATAAAACTGATTGTTTTCATTCTTTTTAGTCAGGACCAGGTTTGGAATAATTTGGATTTGTTTGCTCTGAAAGATAAGCTTCTTTTTAAGACAATGAGGTAGTACATTCCAATTGCTTCTATATTGATCCACTTTTGATACTGCCAGCCACTGAATATTCCTAAGTTGAGTCTGTGAACTGAAAGACTACTTATTATTAGTCCCAGAGAACAGTATCCCTCAGTACCCTGGCAGCCTAATTACGGGACGCCCAATGCAGTATTTTGTTTTCAAAGCTATCTAATATCTTCATGAAAATACAGAGATCCAAAAGGACTATAAATCAGAGGACCCATTAGTACCTTCAGCTGGTACATCAGTTATATCTCCTCGTGGATAGGGAGGGATAATTTGTTTAACATGGTTAATTCACTCATAACATTTTATTATCACAATCTAAGCTTAGATCCACACATCACTGCATCTTCCTGATCATTTCTATCTAACCCAGTTCTCTTGTCTCCCTGCCAATATCATGTGGAACCAATAAGAACATAAACATTAATATTTTGCACTATTTGGTATGGCCAGCAAACTTAGCCACATGACTGCTAAGTCCTGACTCTAAATAATGAATGCATTTAAAAGCAATACTGCAGAAATGTAGGGAACTTCTTTTGAAACAGACCTCCATTGTGACAACTGTCCGTTTTATTTTTGCGGCCTCCTTTCCGTTCTTTAACTAGATGGATGTCCATAAGGGGACTGGGCCTTTCATTCTGTGGCTGTTTAATTTATTGAGGAAACTTTGGGGAGGGATTTTATCAAAAACTTTGGAAGCCCAAGATCACTTTTATCTACGCATTTGTCGACACTCTGAAAAAAAACCCTCTAAAGTATTATTTAAACAGGCCATTCGTTTAACCACCTTGGCTGCACTAGAGTTCTGGGCTTCCTAACGTCTAGTAATTTTATCTTTAATAATGACTTTCACAATATTCTGGATTATATATTAAATTGACAGGCTTATAATATCCTGGGTCTCCTCTTGAATATTTTTTTTAAAAAATTGGAGGGACATTGGCCATCTTCCAGTCCTCAGCTACAGCTGAACTCAGCAACAAACTGAATTTGTTATAAGGTCTGCAATCTCACCTTTGAGTTCTTTAATAACTCTTGGATGAATGCCATCTGGGTTTGATGGTTTGTTGATTTTTAATTTATCATTAAGTCCTACCACTTCTTCTTTTGTCATCACTATTTGTCTTAGTTCATCAAAGTCTGCTCCTGAGAAAATGGGCTCAGGTTCAGGGATTTCCCCCCAAATCTCTGTGGTGAAGAAAGATGCAAATAATTCATTCAGCTTCTCAGCAATTTCCTTCTCCCCTTTCAGAACACTTTTGGCTCCCTCATCATCAAGGGAAGCAACTGTCTCCCTAGCCACTCTCCTAATTTTAACAAATTTAAAGATTTTATTATTCTTATTATCTGCTCTTACAGTTTTGGCAATATGCTTCCCAAATGTACTTTCTGCATCTCTTGCTGCCTGTTTACATTCATTTGTTTTTATTAGTCCACAGTTAATGAAGATAGCGATGGTCAAACGTGCTTGGAGCAGCTCCAGAATGGAAGTGGATCTGTGGTGTGAAGATGTTCTGTGCCAGAGCAGCCCTGGGCCATCCCTATCTTCAAAGTGCAAAAAAGCCCACTGTTTTAAACTGGTTTAACTACATTTAAGAGCATAAGAACATGAGAGGAGCCCTGCTGGATCAGGCCACAGCCCATCTAGGCCAGCATCCTGTCTCACATAGTGGTCCACCAATTGCCCATGGGCATCTTAAGCAGAGACAAGGACAAACCTCCTGTTCTCGAATCCCAGCAAATGCAGAGGCATCCTGCTTGTGTCGTTCCCCCCCCCCAGTCTGAAAGATGTACCTAGGCATCCATTCTAGTAGCCATTGATGCATCTGTCATTCATAAATGTGTCTAACCCTTTCTTAAAGCCATCCAAGCTGCTAGCTTTTACCACCTCTTCTGGCAGCAAATTCCATACACCCTCTTCAATGACCCTCTGGGTGAAGAAATACTTTCCCTTGTCTGATCTGACTCTCCTACCCATCAACTTCATAGAGGGCCCCCTAATTCTAGTGCGTGCTAGAGAAAAGAGATTTTCTCTATCCACCTTTTCTATACAATGCATGATTTTATATATCTTTCCAGGCTGAAGAAGCCTAGACACTGCAGTCTGGTTTTGGAGGAGGAGGAGAGTTAGCTTTTCTATGCCACTTTTCTCACTCATTTAAGGGGACTCAAAGTGGCTGACAAAGCTTTCTATTCTCCCCCACACTAGACCCCCTGTGAGGTAGGTGGGGCTGTGAGAGCTCAGAAGAGAGCTGTAACTAGCCCAAGGTTATCCGGCTGGCTTCACGGGGGAGGGTGTAATTGTGCCCATTTTTGGGACACATTTGTTTCCACTCCCGCTGGGGAAATCCAGATCATAAGGGTACATCTCAGTCTTTCCTCTGGATTTTCTGTAGACTCCATGAATGGGGTCTACAATGGGGTCTTCAGTCAGAAAATCTGCATTAAAGGGAGCCTATTTCCACATTAGTTTGGCAATGGGGTCTAGAGGAGGATAGGGGGAGGGGGGAGCCCCAAAAACTAGGCATCAAAATCATTTCGAAGTCATTTCAAAGCCATTTTGAAGTTACTTTGAAGTTGCCTTCGGAGATTAGCAAAGGCTCTGAAGTCCCTCCAAAGGCAACTTCGGAGATTAGCAAAGGCTCTGAAGACAAACCTTGGAGAACAAAGGGAGAACAAAGCAGACTGTTACCTTCAGGCATGGAAAGAGGTACATATTAATGCGGCTAACTCATCCCTGCTCACAAGGAACTAATTAATATGCAAGCTCTCGCAAGGGGTTTGTCTTCGGAGCCTTTGCTAATCTCCGAAGTTGCCTTCGGAGGGACTTCAGAGCCTTTGCTAACCTCCGAAGGCAACTTTGGAGGGATTTCGGAGGGACTTCGGAGGGACTTTGGAGATTGCACCCCCTGTCCCCCAAAACACCTGGGGTGACAGGCAGACCCCTTGTGGGTCAATCCGGATTCCCCATGTGGGTGCAAAGGTGTTTCCACGGCAGGGGGGTTAGCACCCATTGCTAAGGAATGTACCCATTCCTTAGATCCAGATCTTCTTAGATCCGGATTAAAGGAGCACGGTGGAAAAACACCCAATATCCTTTTTGAAGTGTGGTGACCAGAATTATACACAATATTCTAAATGTGGCCTCACCATAGATTTATGAAGAGGCAAAATGACACTTGCTGACTTGTTTTCTATTCCCTTCCTAACTATTCCCAGCACTGAATTAGCTTTTTTGCCGCTGCTGTGCACTGGGCTGACACCTTACTTGAGCTGTCCACTAGAACCCTGAGATCCCTTTCCTGGTGTGTTGGAGAAAGCTCAGCAACATGATAATGCTCACGACTTCTTTCATCAATTCATGAGCATTATTTAAAACTACATTCAGAAAGACCTCTGTAGGGAGCTCTCCTAACAATGGCTTCAATGCACAGTTTCACCTCTTTATTATGATTTCAGTAAATAATTTCACAAATAATATGTGAATTGAAGTATTCCATTATTACCTCTTTGGGATGCATTGCTGATTACTGATAAAGACCCAGTGCAGAAAGCACCCGAGACTCTGCTATTACTTCCCCAAGGGCCCTTTCCACCTATCTCTCTGTTCTTTGTGGTGGTTACAGGTGTCCAAGTTAGTTCCAAGGAATTGAATTAATCCCCTGAGCTGCAGAAGCTCATTGCACTGAGCACCTACACACAGTCCCTGACTATAGGGCAGATAGTCTTGCCTGTGGCACTCCATGCAGGAAACTGGGTATTCCCCAGGCCTCTGCTGGTTTCATACACACTCATCTTTTCCTTTTTAGTTGATTCAGAAATTAAAATTAGTACACAAAAGAAAAAGAATTTTACACGACTGTGAGGGGGAGGAATGAACCTCCTCTTTGCTTCCCCTGTTTGTGAGCTTACAAGAGATCAATGTTCCCCAGATGGACTCCAGACACTAACTGTATTTCCTACTCCAATTTTATTACAAAATATTAATGTCATTCTTCAATTGTATGTTCCATTTTTATGCACCAATTTGCCGCATGACCTTCTTTATTTTCAAGTCTTCAGTTCTCGAGCAATCACTGTTTTCTTCTTCAAAGCACTCACATCTTTATTCCTTTCCAGTGCAGTCTTAACCATGTCTACCTTTACACAGCACTCACTCAGGATTACAGCTTTAGTTACTATATCACACAAAGCCCACAAAAGCCCTTTCTTCCATTAACCATTCAGGTTATATGACACTTATGGAAATCTAGCACATGAATAAAGTTATCTATGAAATTCTGCATATAAAAGCACAAGAACATGTGTTACTACATTAAGTCCCTTTGTCCATCTTGCCTAGCACCATCTATTATTTCAACCAACAGTTGTTCTAGCTCTAGTACATGAGATTAAACAGGAAATGTGAGGCACAGGGTTTGGAACAATCTGCATAAAAAGCAAATGCCATGCCATCAAGCTGGGGGCCATTACAGACTCTACAGGCACAAGCAAATTTGAGGCAAGTCAAATGCTAAAGAAAATGCCATAAAGAAAATTAAAAGCTTAGAATTAGTAGCCTATGACTGCAGATATGGTTACGTGAGAACAAAATCTATGGGTATCTTTAAGACTGCAACACAGTATCTTATTTAGTTTGGATAGACAGAACAGAAAGGATCAGATACAATAATTTTCATCTCTATATTTCCCCGAAGGCTCACATTCACAACTGATACAGAGAAAAACAATTCCCCAAAACAATCTGAAAGCAGCAAGGAGAGAGAAAAAGGAAAAAGGAAACTAGACTTCTAAGTAAGATAGCAACTTTTGCCTAGAGTAGAGCAACACTTCTACTTAAAATGTAAAATGTTACTTATGTAAATCTTTCTTGATTTAAGGATAGTGGCACAAAGCAGTCAATTATATTTTAATAGTGGAATTTGTAGCTAAATGACCTCTCAAATTATGTGTCAGTCAATATAAGCAAATTTCTGCATATTCCAAAGGGTCATTAGAGTTCATGGAAAGAAAACATTTCTTACTGCAAATTTTCTTTTAACTTCTCTAACATCAGAGAAAATTTCACTTAAAAACATAAATGAAAAATGACTTGATATTGCACTAATTTAACATGATTTCACAAATAATTATCTTCTGTGACAACTATTTTGTTTTGCAAAGAGATAGATGCTGTTCCAATCTAAAACACAATATCTACCCCAAACAAAATCAAATTACTTATTTTCTTTTTTAAAAAATTTCATACCAAAATGGTTTAATTAAAAAACATATATATCCACATTCAAAAGGTTTAAAAAAAGGATGTCTTTAATGAACAAACTCTTGTTGAAATTGTTCCATATTGTAATTTAGTTTTTATATTAAACAATACTATTATTTTGCAATACTGAAAAGCTTAGAAGAAAACAGGTTTTACAGAACCGTTGGAATAGACACCTTTTCTTAAGATACTATACAGATACATAATAAGCCTTAAAAAATACCTGAGAGGTCTTGCCTGGGGATTGCCTGCTTCTACATATGGATGTAAATAATCCTTTATGTAGAGATCAGCAGCACTATTAGAATGGGTGCAAATGAGAATCCTGCTGGAATAAATGGTGCAAATAAAAAAAAGCAATGAAGAAACAGAAAATCATTTAAAAGCAGTAAAAGTACAAAAAAATAGTGGCCAACTTTCCCAAACATACCTCCTAATGAAGACAGTCTGAACATATTATGGCTTAATGATGTTTTAAACTGATTTCTGTTGGAAGATTTACATTTTCAACTTAGCTTTCAGAAAGCATTTTATACTTGACTCTAGATTAGTTTCAAAATTAGGAAAGCCATTAAATTCTACATAAATCTAATACGATGCATATGCGCTACACATTGCTAATTTTAATTCAAGCTTCTGAAAAGAGACTTCATCTTTAGACTGCTGAATTATCTTCTTAATATCATTACAAAATAATGGTGGATGAAGATTTTAAGCTGGATGGAGATTCTATTCTGTTAACGTTCCCTTAAGTAAACAGTGACGTTTTCCTTTCAAATGAGTATCTACATATATGAACCCATCTCACCTGGTCTCCTGTTGCTGAAGGATGTGCTTGACTGCCTGAGCCAAAGTGAAGGTTTTGCCTGTCCCATATGGGCCAATGATAAGAACAGGAGGCAACTGTATTGAAAGGGGAGTTGTGATAGCCAGGACAGCCTCTTTCTGCTTTGCATTGAGCCTAGGATCCAGTTGTTCATCCCACTGTCTGCACAATAAAAAATGAATACTTAGCAACATGGATAAGACATGGGTAAAACAAAACAATGTTACTATCTCAGTTAAATAAAACACCAAGCACCAAACTAGATCTTAAAAAAGAAACAGAACTGTGAAACTCTAAAATTACATTCAGCTGAAGCAGTTCCTTTAAATATGAGTGCTGAGCATTAAAACTGCATCTCTCCCCTAGATGTACTGATAAAGATATACCAAACAGAGGATATATCTAGAACCGTTCCCCAAGATATTCATGGCAGATTTAAAAGTACACATAAAACGGTTTTTACTGCCCAGATTCCTTCAAGGTGTTTTAGAAACATTTCTAATCCAGCCCCAGCTTAGTTCAACTGGACTGACAAGCAGATAAGAACCGTAGTTTAAAACACTTGGAGAGAACTAGAGTAGTAGAAGCTGGGATAGAGTATAGAAAATATATTTCATTGAAACACACACGGTAATATTTTTGGTAATACAATAATCTCTTGTTTGTTTCATAAATGTAGAAGGTGTTTTTGTTTTGTTTTTATGAATCTGATGCCAAGGTCCATTGGTCTAAATAACTTCTTCCAACACCACAATTTAATGAAGGAATATAAGAAGCTGAGGATACATTTGCCTTTGTCTGACACAAAAAACTAACCAAATGAAGAATCTAGCTAGAAATATAAATGTAAAATATAAAACTATATAGTGGAAGAACCTTAAATTGATTAATTAAGGCAAACAGAAATTTTAGACAGAAAGAGCTCTTACTAGGAGACATAAAGTAACAATTACTAAAACAATCCTACTGGTGACGGGTCTTAGAAATGTACATCACGTAGTATCTGAGTTTTGGTCTCAACTGGATCAAGACTCAGAACGTTTAGGAACATTTCAAGAAATTTGTCAGAAAATTGTAACGTTCAATCACAGGGAACAGCAGGAAGCTTGTCCCCAGTTACTCAAAAAGATGGGAGGTGATATTTTATTGTTTAAAAATCCCTTCTTAGTAAAAAAGAAAAAAGTAAACATTCTTATCTGTTGGTGGAGAATGGAGATGGAAGAGAGAACATTAGAAGCATCCACTGTGAAAAAGCTATCAAAATGTTTCTAACATTCAGTGTGATGGTGAAGGGAAACTAGGGGTGTTTTTCCACTAGCACTAAGTACCCATTGAAGCACCCATTAAGGACCCATTTGGCTGAGAGCCGGATGACCCCATTTCCACTACAGACCCCAATAAAGACACATCTGTTTCCACCACAGCTAGGGAAACGTGGAAATCCATTCAGGACCTATAATCCGGATTTCCTGTAGACCCCATTAAAGGGGTCTACAATGGGGTCTTCAGTCTTCAAATCCGGATTGTAGGGAGCCTGTTTCCACTAAATTTGGCAATGAGGTCTAGAGGAGTCTCAGGAGGGGAGCCAACCATGGGGGAGGGTGACCCAAACTCAAGACTTCAGAGTCCCTCCGAAGCCAGCTCCAAAATCCCTC
>MTQE01002208.1:24952262-24990304 GCA_014337955.1 Aspidoscelis marmoratus | reverse complement strand
TTTTTTTTTCCAGTTAGCAGGAGAGGGTAAATATCAAAGTCAATTCAAACATGAATTCTTGGGAATTGGTATTTTTCCATGCTCTTTCCTCATTCCCCAAAATAAATTGTTCAGTGAAAAATATAGGTAGATATATACATACTCATAGGCACCAGTCTGAATTCATCAATTAACATAGAAAGGTTGATTGCAGCTATATATATATTAAGCAGCTTAGAGATTATTGGATGTGGCAACTAATGTTACCTTCCTGTTTCTAATCCACATGAAGAGCCAGAAAATGGAATCTGGGAGCACATTTTCTGACCTTTAGTTTTAAAGTACGTTGGGAATACTAGCATGAGATAGCTACTACTTCTAAAGTGCTTTTGAACTGCTTTAAAAAAAACTGCATGTGGATGCAACAGTCCAATTTTTTTCCTAAACATTGTATGGATTCCTTATCGTTAAAATGTATTCCATTGGAAAATGTAATAGATCCTGAAATTCTCACTTCCATTACTTGGAAGTTGCAGTCTCATTTACTCCATAGCACTTACTTCCAAGCAACCATGGTAACTACCACAGCTATGTTGAACAAATTAAAAAGGGAAGTAGTACAAAGTTATGCTAGTTGAATAACTAAGGCTGCCTCCAGGCGGCAAGAGGCAATGCAGGATCTAAAATAGATCCCATAATTGTCTCTTGCTGCCCCTCACCAGATATGAGTAGCAGTCCTGGTCATACTTCCATATCTGCTGGCCCATTTTGCTATAATCTCACTAGATGCTTTCCAGAAGCCAGCCAAGGACCTGCCCACTTTCCTTGTTTTGAGACTATTTGTTTGTTTTACTTCTGGTATCACCAAGCGAAAATATGCTGAAAAGCGACTGGCAGACATGAAGGTAAGAATTACTATTATGGGAAAACCAGGATCATTGCCAGATGGAATTCCCATAATAATATTATTACAGGTTATTGCTCAATTACAGTACATCTGGCATTCCCAATATAGTCTCTGGAAAAACCACAGGCTGTGTCCATGCCTGGAGGCACCCCAACATTTCTCCTCGGTGAAAAACACAGTGCCTTTGTGATAATATGCAGAAATGATATAAAACCTGAACTTCAAAACTAACTTGTAAAAGACCAAATTATTCACTGCTATGCATATTCCATTTTACATTATACAAGAAAATGCTATTGGAATACAGTCAATTAGCAGTCTTGATTACTGAATTTGGAATTTAAACACAACCCAAGGCTTGGTGGCAAAGCTGTTTTTAAATTAACACTGCAGGTTAAATGAAAGATTAGGATTCTAGCATATCTCTTCAACAGACAAATTAGGAAGTAGGCATTATGTTCCTCGCTGAGAATGAAAGTGGCAGAAAATGAGAGTCAACCACTTTACTTCCATATATATGATAAAGAAAGCGTTTATTTCTATGGACTAATTTAATTCTTGAACATTAGTAATACAAGTTATACAGAATATTAAAGGCATCTAATTGAACTATCCTTGCAAAACACAAAGTGATATAAGGTTAAGACTGCATCTAAAAGCATCAGACTGAAACAAAATACACAAATAGCTAGATGATTATATGACTTATTCACAGTGCCTGGCCTGTAGCGTCAGAACTCACAGCTGACAGATTATGGGTGTTTTTCCACTGTCACTAAAAGTACCCATTAAGTACCCATGAATGGGTACTAAATGGGTACTTCTAGTGACAGTGGAAAAACACCCTATATCTAAGACAAGTTAACACAGACTTTTTTCCGTAAGCAAAAGTTATGTATATGCTGTTGTGCACAGGGACTTGTTCATAAACTGTGTGTACTAGTGCATGTGAGTGGGAAAGGTGCACAGAGACAGCCAGCTAAAAAATTAAGTCAGGGTAGGAAAATTAAAAAGCTCATTTTTAAATAGTGTTTGTTTCACCCTCCAAATTTCACCACTGAAATAAGACAATCACTAAGTTCTGGAGCATAAAGAAATTACCTAAAGAGCAGAAAAGAAGTGAGCTCCAAAGGGAGAGTTTGTAACTAAAAGCATCCTGCATATATTGTTATCAAAATTCATTTCCAGTCAGATTAATGGAGCATACTTTGCTTAACTACAAAGGATATTTCTGAGCAGACTGTGGCATGGCTGACCTGAAGAATTCTTCAGATCACACTCCCATAATATGGATTATTCCAACAGAATAGCTAGGGTAATTTTTTTTCTAAACCACAGCCAAATTATATGGCACTAGAGCTCTCAACTTGGACATTTGACTTGTATCACTACTATTCATTTAAAAAGTAACAAAAAACCCCACAGATAAGAAACTGGATAGTAATTTTTCAATTGTAGCATTTCCTGGATTTTTTTTTCATGCATTGCTACTTAACTGTTATCTTTAAGAACTATCATTTTCTGAATTAAGGCAATCATGTTAACCTTGACAGTAATAAACCATCAGAGCCCAGCTAGAAAATCAACAGAGAATTCAGCCACATCCTTGAGGGGAAATCAACTGTGATAATCCTGTGTTGGGAGATGTAGACAATCTTCTTTCAGAACAGCAGGCTTGACAAACAATTTCACAAAGAACTATCCCACACCCAATTTAATTAACTTTGTCCAAATATAACACACACACTATTCAACTGAGCTTCACTGGTCAAAGCTAGAAGACTTCTTTACTACCATTCACTGAGTCAGTCTTGAAACGCTTGGCTCAGATTTTTTACACCATCTCTCGGAGTACTGCTGTTGATGTTTCATAATCTGTGTTTCAAAATAACTGCAATACTATAATATCAATGCACAAGAGACAGGGTGCTTGGAATTAATAAGTTAACCTAAAGTCATTTCTGTATGCAGACACAGAGGACTTCAAGAAAAAAATCTAGATTTCTTACTATTACTAAGAAATATAAAGGGGTGTTTCAGAAGTTCCAAAACAGCACCGTATTGTCACAAAGGGCAATCCACACTGGCCAGTATAGCAGACCAACAAGCATACTAGAAGCTTCCCTTCCACATGCCAGTGACCCTGCCTGAGGTCTCCCATACCAGTATGCAGAAGGGAGGTTTCGAGTACGATTACTGGTCAAGTATATCAGCCAGTGCGGAATTGTCCAAAGAGTTCAGCAACTGCATATGCTAATACAGTTTTGGCTGCATCCACATTCTGTGTGAACAGTGTCTCAAAAGCAGCTTAGAGGTGGTACTATCCATATGCTAATCCCTTAATTCACATTAAAGGCCAAAAATGCATTTCCAAAATGCATTTTCTGGCCTTTAATGTGCGCTACAGATGGGAAAGAAACACGAGCATCCACATTATACCTCTAAGCCACTTACAAGATACTTTTTTTAAAAAAAGCATGTGATGATGAAGCCTTTAGCAAACTTCTGTGACAGAGGAGCCCTTATCTGTGCACACCCACCCTTACTGCAACTTGTTAGTGGCAAGAGACTCAAATATGTGCACTGCTGCAAGGTTCTGTTTGATACTGTAATTGTCAACATGCTCCTTTTACAGGTTCCAGAAAGCCAAGGGGTTCCAGGAGACAGTAGTTGCAGAAATAAGGGCTCCTTCCCATCCTTCTAGTAAAGATGTGCTAACATCTGCAAAGAACAGGCTCCTTGCTGAAAATGTGGGCTGTTTGAAAACACTTGAAACACCTTTTCGCAAATCTTGAATTGAACATTTGAATCCATTTTGTGTGGCACATTTGTTATGTCACTGCTAATTCTGCTCTCACCTACAAATGTGTCTATGCAGACACACCATTAAGAATCCTTTTAAAATCTGCATGTTCATCAAGAACAATTTCAGTTTATATTCTCATTGCTTATTACAAAATATGAAAGGTCATATAAACTGTCAGACCATTTATGTGATGCTCTTTTCCTTAAAACTCAGGAAATATGTAGGATTTTAAAGTGACATTTTTACACTTTGAAAAAAGGGCCATGTGAAAAGCATATTTTTGCACCTCCTTAGTGTTAAGTTACAAATTCTACATCCACAGGAGGACAGAAAATATATATATATTTGAAGGACTGTGCTACTGGCTACAAGTGACTGAAGTTTCCCATTTTTATATTGCGCAATATTTTCACACTACCGTCCCATATTTGCACAATGATGTCCACCATTTAAGTGGTGGTAGAAATTATACTATGATAATAGGGGGAGATAACTGGGAGATAATGCTGGATGCTCTCTTTTAGTCATGGTGTGATAAATTCCCTCTAGTGAACTCACCCTTAGCATAGAAGAGGTTGTTAGACACATTGGTTAGAGCAGTTTCAATCAGTGGAGATGACTGAAGCCAGATTTGTGGGGGTCAAAAAGAGTTGGTGAGGATAGGTCACAGCCACAGGAACAGACAGCATGTTTAGTATTTTAGGAAATAAAAAGGAAAGAGGGAAACAGAAAGAGTTTGGCTTTAACAAGAGCCCAGAATGCATGCTTCTTCACAGATCTATCTTTATAAACAAAGTAGCTGGTGGCTCCATAGTCCAGAAGTATTCTTCAAGGAGCATTAGGATTTCAAAAGGAATTGAAAAATTCCTGCACCTGTTAGTAAGTACTGAAGCTGAAAACCTGAGGAAAGGAGATTTCTTACTCAGATCTTTACACTTATCAATATCCAAACAAGTTTCAGTATCAGAAAGAAAACTAAATGAAACAAATAACTCAAACTTTGGTAGCCTGCTGAGAATACTGTACTTCATTATGTATAAAAATCAGACACAGATCGGAAATCAGATTGCTCCCAAATCACAAAATAATTCTTAAAATTCCAATTTACATATTTTCAGTTGTCCAATTCCAACAAGCTGAAGAAAATGAATCACTGATTGTAATAGCTAGCAGTACTGGAACCGTCCCAACATATTATCCTTGTTGAACTCATCAGAGTCTTCTAGCTGTGCCCATAATCAGATACTTTCAGCTCCAGTCATGTCAGCTTGCATGAATATCAGGACAGTAGCTTGGCCTCATTCTGTTCTCTGGCTTAGAGCAATCACAGAAAAGCCTTCACATGAATTCCCCCACTGCCGCCACCCACGGTTGCTGCAGCAAGTGTGATCCACAGCAATGGCTCTAGTAGCTAATTCTGTAATGTTTCATTTTCCCAGTAGGGTTTGATCTTACATGTTGTTGCCCCAGTGCATGGAATCATAATATAAGCCTTGTGGCGGGGAGCCACAGATACACTATTCCCATGTTTTCCCCACACTGCATGTGCAAAAAAATACAAGATACTTGCAACTTCTTCATGAACTCTGTTCAAAAAACAGTTTCAGAGTCAGATATGCTATAGCTGGGGTTGCTGAGGTAACAGCAGCAATAAAAGCCAAAAGGGACTGAAAGAGTACAGAAGGCATTCCAACCCAAACATACCTGCATTTCACAATCTGCTCGAAGATTAAGTTCTTCACAGCAGTCCCTGGATATCCTCAAAAAGATATAATCTTTTGTTTTTTCCTCAATAGCTGCTTCATACACCTTTTCTTTGGTTCCTTGCGTCACTACTGACTTTTCTTTAGTGACAGGCAATAAATAAACAGCATTGACTTTGGTCATCACTAGTCGTCCTGCCAAAGTGTCTTCAGAAAGTGTTTCCGTGAGCTTAAATCGTCCAAAAAGCTGTCCGTTTTGGGCATACTTTGCACCTCCTGAAACACCAGTGAGCATGAAGCTTGCTACAATCTGCAATTGCACTTTTATGTTGAACCTAAACCAGAAAACATATAGGTAAGTATTGGGGCAGGAAGATTTTATATCAAAATAAACTTTTTTCTAACACAAAAAAGTAGGGGAGCCTAAGCAGAAATCATGTAACCTTTTTCCTATGTCATTTTCTTGATTAAAGTTATAAATACCCCCAAATGAAGAAAACAGGGCAATAAAGATAAAATATGAGACAGGAGTCCTTTCTACACCAGGCCACATCCCAGAATAAGGGCCTGCCACCTAAATTCTAACGCAGACTATGGGAGGCTTCTATTCCAGGTTATAATGCAGAATAGGGGCAGGTGCAGAAAGGGCAGTTTTTTCAGGAAAATACTTAGGCCTGTCTCAATATTCCCTTTCCATAGAAGGAGAGAAATTCTTCAACTACACTGTGAGGAAGTAAATATTATAAATGTTGATACTGGATTTGAAACTAAATGTCACCAGTACGATATACATAAGAGACCTTCAGGTATGGGGCGGGATAGAAATGTAAACAAACAAATAAATAATATACAATACATTTGCAATAATTTAAATAGTGGTTCATATTTTAAATAGATTGGTTAATGGTTCATTTCATCTAAGTCATTCAGATCTTAGCAGTCTTTTGCAACAGTAAAATGTTTATCTGTACCCTCCTTTCATAGTTACTAGTTGTCCACTGGAAAGTGATGCAAGATAGGCATCAAACAAAAGATGATCAATACTTCTATTTGTATCTCAGCAGAGTACAATTTATAAACAAAATAAAAAGAATTATCATCCCCCAAACTGAAAGTTTTACAACAACAACAAAGAAGGATTTTTAATTTTAATTTTTTAAAGTGTGAGTAAGGATGGCATGATAGAAATTAAGTAGCAATATGTTTTTCTTCTTCTTCTTCTAAAGTACAAGATTATCCAGCAAAATAAGGCCAAAATAGGAAGCCGGGTTGACGTCACCAACCCGTGCTGCCCGCTGTAGTGACGGCAGGGAAATGCCACCCAACACCTCCTTCCCCAATCACAGCACATAAGGCTGAAAATAAATAAATATTATAGAAAAAAAGAAAAAGAAAAAGCAAGATCAATCTGCAAAGCCACTAAAGGGTTTGGCAGCAGTTTACCAGAGGTGCACACCTCTGCCCCACGCAATACAGCAGTTTATTGCTCGTGCGCTAAATTAAGCAATTTAAATTAAATTATCATGCCTAGCTTGGCAAACCGAGGAGGGGATGTGGAATAATGGTCACGGAAAGAGACTTATGGGACAGCTACTGCATCTTTCGCTGTAAAACTGGGACGCTCCATTATTGTATGCACGTTTCAGAAGCTGCTGTTTGACTGGCACATTTGCCTGACTTGGCAATCAAGGAAGGGGGGGTAGAATAATGGTTGTGGAAAGAGACTTGTTTCTGTTCAGTCGCCATTTTTTGCTAAAAATACCCAAACAGTTGTGATCTCTAAAGTTGAAAGTCTCCCCTCAGAGCGCGGTGTACTGCCGAATACACGACTACCAGAAGACTGGCTCTGGTCCCTCATGGGGGCTATATATATACATGCGGAAAAGAGCCACCTAGTGGTCAACTATACGCCTTGGATATACCCAGCCGTAGTATGCTGGAATCCGTCCGAGAACAGCGAGAACAGGACATGAAACCCGCCCACTAATGACACAAGCGTCAATCTCCTCCCCAAATAGCCCAGGAGTGTCCCCATGCGCAGACTCAGCCTCCAAAATAATGCGCTTCGCTCCCGAACTGTAGCGAGAACAGTTTTCAAGGGGACTAAATTTAGCACGGATTTGGGTGATTTGGTCCATGGTTTGGGGGCTTTGAATTTGCTCCTTGCCGAATTCAGATTCAATTTGACTTTATAATGCATGAGGACAATATCATAGTTAAATTATGGAACTCAGTGTCAATGGCCTTCAACCTGAAAGCTTTAAAAAGGTATTAGATACATTTCCTGGAAGATAAGATTGCCTAGGCCTGCAAGTCTTTATGGCCGTGCATTATCTGCAATATTAGACTAGGGATTTGCAAAATGAAATGTATATTCACAAACTTGATTGAATATTTTGAATTCACATTCCCATCAAATCAAAAATCCAATTTCTCAGATATCCAAAAATACAGTCAAAGCAAATTAGCCTACAGCTTGCAAAAATGAACGAATTGATTGAATATTTGTATTTTGCTGTATTTTGGCCCTTTTCAATGGGAAGAAGTCACAAGAAAGTTCACAAAAAAGTTCAAAAATAAATGTAAAAATCCAGTTTTTTTATTTAACAATTTGACAGAAGAATGAATTCTTTGATTTTTTTCTTCAACAGTGAAACAAATGTAATTTTTTAAAAAATGCATATCCTTACATTAGGCTAAGCATACCTCTAAATACCTGTTAGGGAACATGAATGGAGAGAGTATTGTTACATTTAACGTCATCTAACATATTTCCAATAAAATATTAAATTAGCCACTGTCAGATCAGGACTCTTAACTAGCTGAGAATTTTGTTTGATTAGCAAGGGATCATCTCATGTAATGTACTATCTATGGCACAGATATTTAGACCTTTTCTCCAATACCTTCTAGGTAGAGATTAAAGGGCCTCTTAATCAGGATCAAGGAGGTCCGACCCCTGTAAGTCCAGCTCTGTCTTCACAAGATGGAAACAGATCCAGATTAAGAAGCCCTTAATCCAGTCTATATCCAGACTAAGGGCTGTAATCCGGATCTACCAGCAGTGCACCATAGTGCACCACCAAAAGTCAAACACCCCAAGCTTGGCTTTGGGGGGACAGAGGGCAGCTGCAAAGTTCATGTAAGCCTTGCAGCTTCAGGGAGGCTTAAAGTGGATCAGCGCCATCAGTGCCTGCTGCTTTTCTAGTAATATATGCATGCAACGCTAATTAGTGTTTCTCATGCACTCTTACATACAGTATATATATATATTATTTTAATGGTAGAGACCTGCCCTGGGATCATTGGGTGAAGGGTGGGATATAAATTCTTAAATATTTGCTTCTTAAATAAACAAATCAAATGAAAAATAATTAGGAGGCTTTCTTATACTATAAACATAAACTATAGATTATTTATTCTTTACAATAATCCAAATCTCAAATAATGAAATGAAAAATATCATCTTTATAGTCTGTCAAAGATTTTTGCTTGGTTTCAGAAAAGTGATACAAATAAACTTCTTCAGATGCCACAGAACTTGCACATGGAGCACAAGACAGCAGCTAATAAGACATATTAGTGAAGCAAATTGTAACGGAGATCTAACACAGTGTTAATGTAGTTAATATAATGACTGGCTTTTTGATCATTAAGTACAGTGTGAGAAAACGACTTTTCAATTTCTAATATCTCACTAATTTAATACAATTTATAGGGGATAAAAGATTAGAGAATGAACAGTTTTAGAAAATAAAATGCAAAAAGGAAGGTTCAGATCAACTGAAGGACATGCCTAAAGATTAGGAAGCCAAGTAGTAAAATGGGTGACCTATGGCAGTAAGAGGCCTTAATTTAATCAGCTTCCAAATATTTATAGCATTACTTCCATACAGCTAAAGAATACCGTTACAGTAATGAAATATTTACTAGTTATGTCACTACTGTGATGCATGCTTGCCCAAAATCCTCTGCATCTACAGCAGCGGTTCTCAACCTTCCTAATGCTGCGACCCCTTAATGCACTTCCTCATGTTGTGGAGACCCCCAACCACAGGGGCAGGGCACCTGGGGTCATGGGGGTGGGGCATCTGAGGAATCCACAGTGAAAACACTACATCAGAAGAGGATTCACGAAGTTCCTGCAAATGTGACAGGACTTCTCAATTTGTTTGCAGCTCATGAGATTTACAAGCAGTGGTACAGAAATAGTGAGAAGGAAACACTGACATCTAATTTGCAAGTCTCATAAAAGTGTGCTAAGGTACACATATGACTTGCCACCTATTCAGAGGCCCATGCCCTTCATAAATGAGTCCTTACTGGACAAAGAGATGTGTGAATAATTTAGTTTAAAAGTCAGATACCACAGATATCTGGGGGCAGAGGGGGACCCCTCTGAAAGGGTAGTTTGACCCCCAAAGAGGTTGCGACCCACAGGTTGAGAACCGCTGATCTATAGTTAAATGTGGTTTAATTGTTTTATTTAGAAGATGCAGTTATAAAACCATGTTAAATAAAACTCAGTTTCTAGAGCTGTGCCAAACTACTGTCATGAGGTTAAATCTTTCAATAGGAAAAATACCAGTTTTGGGGGAAAGATGCAGCAATCTCCCTGCTTGTCTCCCTGTCCACGTAACACATGTGTATACATCTAACATCAAAGAAAAGAAATTACCAAATTCCAAAAAGCCTCTCTTCCTATTTCAGGTCAGCACAAACCACTGACACAGACACTACAAAGCTAAGAGGTTATAAACATCAAAGCAGCACTTCTTTGCTTTATGTAGTTTTCTTCCAAATGATACCTTCTCATTTCCTACCCCTAGAGAACACAGCATCTAACAGAGTGAAGCACAAAGTATTCCAAAAATACTATTTTTGTCTAATGCATAAACAAACTATATCCCTAATCTAACGAACACATGAGGATTTGCAGAACACGTGAAAGAAATCTACCTAAAAATGATAAGACTCCAAAGATGTGAGTGCCTGAGCTTCACAAAACAGATTTGAACTTCCCTTAAAACTCTAACCTCAGCAAGTTTGAGTCACTTGATGACTCTTACTACAGTACTGTATTTTTGGCTTTATTGGGTTCAGTTTGAAAAATGCCACCCTCAAGTCACCATGTGCCTAATAACAAGGAAGTTGAGCCCTGTGCCATGTCATGTTCAAGAAGCAGCAAGACAGTCATGGTCTAGTGAGCCAGTTTGGTCTAATGGTTAAGGGGCCGGACTCTTATCTGGGAATGTGGGGTTCAATTCCACCCTCCTCCATGAAGCCAGCTGGGTGACCTTGAGCTAGTCACAGCTCTCTTCTGAGCTCTCACAGCCCAACCCACCTCACAGGGTGTTCTGTTGTGGGGAGAAGAATAGAAAAGCTTTGTCAGCCGCTTTGAGTCCTCTTAAATGGGTGAGAAAAGTGGGGTAAAAAAGTCAACTCTTGTTCTTCTTCTTCATGCCCAAGAATCAACATGTTTCTCATGCCTCATGCCAGCCAGCCAAAAAAACAACCATGTGGGTTGTGCACAACATTCTGCCCAACTGTAACCTCCTGTAAACTTAACCCCATACTTGGCACCCTGAAAAGTGGCCCAATGGCTTGCCCAGTTCAGCTCCGCTGAACACCACCTGCACTACACTGTACCTGGCATTAAGATAAATGAGTTGGACCCTGTACTCCCTATGGTTCAGTTACACCATTCTAACACTGGGTTGGATGATGTATATCTAATATTTTATGTTCAGTGTAGTTAGCTTTCCTGTGGAATTGCACATTACTGCACCTTAGCAGTATCTCACTACCATTATCTCTGCCTATGTTGACTCCAGGTATTGCACTACTTCAACAACCAAACACCACATAAACATGTTGAGCACCCTTTTAAAGTAATCACAATTCAGAGACTGCCTGGGTCTATTTAGCTTCTTCAGTCACTGTGTAATATAACCTCTCACTTGTGTTAGGTTCTCAGTATCTAATTTGTGCACACTTTCAGAAATAAAATAAAATAGAATAAAATTAAAAATTAAATAATCTGAAAGTAAAAAAGACCCTCATACTATGGTAATTTCTAATATACCTCAAAATTTAGGGGAGGGAATATTTCTGTGTCCGCTTTATTTGGGTTGCATATTGGTGTAAGTACTTAATAAGGAATAAACACCTGTGATACATCAGGTGTTTTTCAAAAATGGTTTTATTGTTAATTCTTCAAATACAATTCAATAGTGTACAATACAGAAATGACAGCACCAAATTGGAAAATGAATCAAAATCTGATGACAAAAAGTGCTTCTGGGAATCAAGAGGGGCACTTTCTTGAGTGAAAACCTGCCTCTAACTTATTTATCTGCCTTATTTACTGTAAATCTCAAACATCTCTATGCAGTGTATGAGTAAACAATAGCAAAAATAACAAGTCAAGACTAAAAACTGAATCACTCATGCTCACTCTATTATACAGGTCCAAAGGCACATGTGAAGTAATATCTTTTCAAATGCGAGGGAACTGCCCAGACCTCATTCCTGAGAACATTCCAGAAAAGTAGAAGTCACAGCTGAAAAAGCTTTCCTCCTGCCCTGGTTCCTGATACTTCACATGGGCCAGGAATTTTAAGGTCTAAAGAATGAGCCAATAATCCAAGATGGGTATAGACTGGGCAGGACAGGCAGGCTTCAGTGCATCTAGGTGCTAAACCCTGTAGGCCTTTATGAGTCAATACCAAAATTTAACTTGGCCCATAAGAATACAGCAACCCACGCAAGGAGGTCACATGTCATATTTCCTACAAATCACTGCCAAACAGGCCTCTGAATTTTGGATCAGTTAAAGCTTCCACATCATCTTCAAAGGTGGTCCTGTCAAGGTAAGAGTGAAGCTGTGGCACCAATAAAAAATGTGCAAGCATTCTCCTCACTCCTGACTCTAGCTACTGCCCAAGAATACAGACACCAATAAACAACCCAGATCAAGAAACCCAAAAAACAGAACTTGGGACCCTTCTGTGAGTCAGACGGAATGCTCAGCCAAAGTAACTTGATCATGAAAGGATTGTTTCCAACGAACCCTCGCTGCTGTTGCCATACAATGAGTCGACACATCTGTAGTAACACCAGACAAATAGGGGTGGGTTGTCATTGGCATACTGTTCATATGTTATCTCATACCAACAAATAATTTCTCCAAGTTGCTCCAAGTTGATGTTAAAAAATGCAGGAGACAAAGTCCTGCAAAATTGCCTAAAGAAGCTCTGAGGGCTCCATCTACTCACTTCCAATATACATTGATTGAAATTGCCCATTAAGGAAGAACTGGAAAACACCCTTACAGCTGATTTGACCCAACTCTTGCACCTGATCCACAAGAATATTATAGTCAATATAAAAATCCGCTGATATGTCAGGCAAGACCAGGAGGGTCAAATCATCCAAATTCCAGTTCTGCAAAGTATCATCTACAAGTCTAAGCAAAGCTACTGCCAGGTCTAAAGCCTCACTGGTAAGGGTCTAGGAACTTTGCTTCCTCCAAGACTCTCTGTTAATCAACAGAGTACTGTATATTCTCCAGTATCTTCCCTAAAAAAGCAAGGTTGAAAATAGGTCACATATTTTCTGGGAGGCTTTGATCCATGAATGGTTCTTTTGGGAGGGCATGAAGTATTGCCTCCTTCAGAACTGATATTACAACCCCACTCTCGGAAGATACATTTTCCATCTCCTCAATCCAAATATGAATCTAAAACATAGGACAAAACTAAGCCTAAAAAGGATTCTATCCTATCCCTATCCACAAACTCAAATGCATCTCATAACAAATGACAAGATCTCATCTCTTATCCCATTGAGCTCTGCTAAAATGAAGTCAATATCTATTCCAAAATGAACTGTTTTATCTGCAAAAATCTCTAACGTCACAGCAGTAAAATGGAAAACCAACTACACGATGATCCCTAGAGAGAAATCAAACAATCCTAAAAATGACTGTGGAATACAAGTTAATAGAAGTAATAGAGGTGGGGTGGAAGCTTGATCAACACATGGATTGCTGATCGTGTGTTCTACTTGGTTGAAAATCAAAAATGCAACATCTAGTATGGATTTGTATCAGATATGCCTCTAATGCACAAGGAAAGCAGTTAATCTTAACCAGCTGTCCAGTGCAGACTTCTTTTCAAAGTGGTGAAAAGAATAGAAACAGAATTGAAAAGAAGCATTACCTTTTAAACTTTAATCTTGGTTAATTTCAATTGATATAACATATAAAATTTATTTCAAGAACCATATTTTTGCATGTACATTTATAAATTAATATTTTTCTCAATTTTTGAATAAATTAGTTAAAATATAAAGGAAGCATAGCAACTTAAAATACAATCTCCAGTTAACAAAGTCAGCATTATTAAAAAAAAAACCTTGTACCTACAAGCATTCATACACTGGCCCATACAAATAATAGCAGCCCCTGAAAAAGCTTTTGAAAGGTTCTTCAACCTTCTGGAAGGAGGATACAGGAAGAGGCATTAAAGAGATGACATAGTGGAAACAAGGTTGTTTGAACAATGATGCGGTAGGCTTATTGCTGAACAGTTTACTATGAAATCACACAGAAAATTGAAACAGCATAATTAGAGTAAATATGCACTGAATTCTAATTTTTCATATAATAGTAATTTTAGCAAATATCCTACTTACTTGCTGACTTCTTTATATTGTGCTATTTCTTCAATATAAAGGAGATCATGCAGTCGTGACTGATAGTTTGTCTTGGTCAATGATTTGTCCAAGACAGATTGTGTAAATAGCTGGTCAGCAGATAGAGGAATCTGGTATCTGATTAGAAGACTTTTATCCAATTCAGTAGTCTCATTTGGCTCAAATTCCACAATAGTCTTAGAACTGGAATCCCAACGTTTGGCTGTGGTTAGTAACTGCTGTCGTGCATTCATTAGATATTCAAGATCTGTACACAAAATAAATGTTTTTAAAAAATTACAATGACACTTCATGAAAGTATTATACAGAGAGAAAAGAAAATAACTTACATTTTTTCTTAGACTCCTAAGTGATATGACTCATCCTTTCCAAAAAAAATTCAGAATTAAATATGTTTGCTTGTTTTATACCCTGGCCCCATTGCTTAAAGGTCAAATCAATTTATGTATCCAATCCAAACAATGATAAACAATATGTAAAGAACTATACAGGTAGAAAAATTAAAGTCAGGGCTGAAAGATTGTAAGATCTTGTATGACCCATACTGATAACTGAAGGGCTTTCTAAAGCCAGGGAATAGCTACCTAGAAGGCTCTAAGCCATGTGCTTGTCAGTTTTATTTCACATGCTGATTGGTACACAGAGGTAGGGCTCTTTCTGATGATCACATGCAGTAAGAAATACTAATCAAGAGAAATAGTCCTTCAGATAGCTTGGAACCCAAGCTATATAGGGTTTTAAAGGTAATGACCAGCACCATGAATTGAATCCAGAAGCAACTGGGTGGTGAATGTAGTTCCTGAAGGATAGAAGGAATATGCTCCCATCTAGAGACTTCAGAGGTAGCAGCCATGTTCTGCATCATTTGAAACTTTTGAATATTTTCAAGGACTGCCCCACACAGAACATGAAGAATGTGAATCATCAATGTCAGGTTAGACCTTTCAAGAAATGGATGCAGCTGGTGTACCAAGGGAAAACATGCAAAGTAACTCCTGGTCACAGCTGCTACCTAGGTAAGCAAAACTGGGTCCAGATGAACAGTTTATCCCAGCCACAGTTCAAGACAGCCGTCTCCCTACTACCAGATAAAATGCAAAGGGAGAGCCATGTATCATCTCTGTACTGATGACTATGCAGCCCAATCCTTTGCTTAATCTCTTCTGTACCTACTTTCAAGCAAGATCAGAACCAGTCCAAGACTGTTCCTCCCTAGCCCAGCCCTGCAAGATAGTCCAGAATCATACCATGGGTTAGGGTATTAAATGCCACTTAAAACTCCAGCAGAACTAACAGGAAGTCATTCCCCTGACAAGATCCTGGCACAGATGATCCACAAGTTCTACTACACACTCAATCACCTAGTTCAGAAATGTAATACTGGAAAGGGGCCAGTAGGTCACCTGCATCTAGAGATTCTTCAAAAGAGGTCATACCACTGCTTCTTTGAGGCATTATGACATCCAACCCTCCTTGAGGGACATGACAATTTTCACTAGCCTGTTGCCTCACAGACAGATTTCATTGGCAATGGTAGGATAGAGATAAAAATGGAAATAATTTTTTAGAAATCTTTTATTTGCACAGTTTCATTATTAAAAATAATAAGCAAACTAGAATTGCATAAATCAAGCAACTGTTGTCAGTAGAAAACGAATTTTAGAAAAATCTCAGAAGGCAGAGACATTCAAAAAAAGTTCACTTTGACACCCGTCCAACAAGAACTGGATCAGAACAAGGACCCTGCCACACGTGATATCTGTTCTTTAACCCTCTTATTACACTGTATTCTCATTAATGAATACAATCACAGAATTAAATCAAATTGGCACTTGAAGAGCGGAAGAAAAGGCAGGCGCATAAATTTTACCTATGCACTCCTCACTTAATCTCTTATTCCTTCATTAGAAGAAAATTAAATCCAAACTCACTGTCAACATCCAGAAGCATGGTTGTGCTTGACTTCATTATATTCCTTGTTCTTTATTGTCTACATCATCATTTTCCTATACCAGAATGGCTGTATTTTACAGAATAAGATCCTATACAATAAGGGTTCAGCAATAAAAAAGCAAAACAACTTCTCTCTCCAAGAAATGCTAGTAATACCTAACTTTTAAAACTAATTTATATCATTTGGAACATTAATAATCGCCCCCTCCGAGTCAGTAGTTATAGTTTTGAATCAAGATTACACACTGCTTTAATTGTACTTGATATTCTTTCAATAATCTGGGCCAAGAAATTCTACTTGGTGAAATTACAGAACACCGATGTCAGCGAAATTAAATTGATTCAAACTTAAAAATTATATCTGATGGGAGGAAGAGGATAGGTTTTAATTTTTTGAAAAACTAAATATACCAAGTACAGGGTGCATGCTTTGATTAGGCATTTTCTCCTAAATCAAAATTAAAATGCACATTCCTAAAAAGATCACAATGATCTGTCATGTCATGAACCATTCTCAGTCACCACAACACCAGGCCAATTTATGCAGGCTTCCTGCTTTGGGCTACAAATATTCTAACTACCCGGAAAGAACAGTTCATGATTCATGGCATTTTCTTTACATTTCTGTTCTCCTGGTGCTGGAAATGTGAATCAATTATACATAAATAAAGAATAGGATGAGCAAAGAAGAAGAGTTGGCTTTTCTGCCCCGCTTTTCTCACCCATTTAAGGGGACTCAAAGCAGCTGACAAAGCTTTTCTGTTCTTCTCCCCACCACAGAACGCCCTGTGAGGTAGGTGGGGCTGTGAGGGCTCAGAAGAGAGCTGTGACTAGCCCAAGGTCACCCAGCAGGCTTCATGGGGGAGGGGAGAATCAAACCCGGTATTCCCAGATAAGAGTCCAGCTCCTTAACCAAACCAAATTGGCAGAAAACACCTGCAGCTCTAGGCAACCCAGATTCAGAATATACAAAGGTTTCTGTCTGCTGCATAATTACTGCCGCTCATCACAATGATTTCAAAAGTGATGCCTTGTCTCTGGCCAGGCATAATTTGACATGCCAGACCTATAATTAATAAACAATGAAAAAGATGGAAAAATAAAGAACACTAAGCAAGTATGAGTCCAGTAATCTCTTACTATGGGAACAAATACTATGAGATTTCATTCATACAAGATTTACAACACACACACACACACACACAGTCGTGAGAAGAACAAAGTACACCATATTTGAATTCTATGGTTTTATGTATCTGGGACATAATGAAAAGCATCTGGTCCTTAGAAGGTCTTAGAATTAAGTAACTACAACCTCAGATGTATAACAGCACATGAGAAATTACACTTTATCATTATTTAACAAAAACTAGGCCAAAATGCAGAAACTGCGTGTGGAAAATTAAGAACACTATTACTACTAATCAAATGTGCTTGCTTGATTAATTGATCATCAACATGTGTGACTACCTCTATAAAAGTTGAAGTTCTAGCAGTTTGGTGCTCTGAAGCATTTAGGTATGTGTTAACACAAATCAAGGAGAAAATACATCAGCAATGATCTTAGAGAAGCAACTGTTGCTGCCTATCAATCTGGGAAGGAGTACAAGACCATTTCCAAATAATTTGAAGTCCTTTAATCAACAAGCTGGAACTAGTGCAAAATGCAGTTCAGTTGCTGGTATGTGTTTCCTGAAAAATCTGCACTGGTTACCAAGCTATCCAGTCTAATTCAAGGTGCTGATGTTGACATACAAAGTTCTAAATGTTCTTTAGCTCTCAATATTTGAAGGAGCCCCTTTTCTCTCATAAACCAGCCCAGTCATTAGGTTCTGTAGTCCCACAACCCTCAGAGGTGCAAGGACCAGTGGTACATGAAGGGCCTTTTCATTGGCACCACCCAGGCTTTGGAACAGTCACGTTTTCAGACCTGAGCTTCCTCTTAATATAGTTCTGCAAATGGGAGGGTGATATTTAAAGCATATTTTTAAAATCAGTTCTTGTTTTAATCGAGCATTATGATCTGCCCTGGGACATTTGGGTGAAGAGCAGAATGCAATCAATTTATGTAGTTGATAAAAATGTCCTGGCAAGCATTGCACTATGACTGATTATATGGGGCAACCACTGCTATTCCACTTTTCTAGATTTGGCTTTTGGGGTTATTTGGTTTTTTTAAAATCCAAAATGTTTTAATTACATGCACTTTTAGTTGTTTTATCTTAATCAAATCTTTAAAATGGTTTGAATATCATTTTTCTTAACTTTAACATTTATAATGCTATTATAAAATTATCAAATGTACTATTTCTGTCATAACCTTCAGCCGGAAGTGAGTTTACAGCAAGATCACAGCTTTAGTATCATCAAAACAAGTTCACACTCTCTCAGAGCGGAAGACTTTGAATATTTTCAGAGGTAGAAACATAATGAGAGTTGGACTGCAGCCTTTATTTAAAATACCATTCAACAAATAAAAAACAAGAATAAAAACAAAAAAAAAATTTCCAGTAAAGAAACTATTTGTTAAGAAAGCCAAGCAGAGAATACCTTCTGTTGAAGCAGCATCAATCATCACTCGTTGCATTAAAACTGGATCATTTCCGAAATCAAATACCACAGTTTGGCGAAATGTCCCAAAGATTTCAGTACTAAAGGCTATGCTGATTTTGTATACAGAGTGATCGGTTCCATTCTGAGCAATCTTTCCTCCTATCCATTCCTGGCAATTCTCTGGAACTTCTTGTGATACCTGGGTAGTGCTATCTCCTGCAGATATTGCTGTGATACTAAAATGGGGTCGATGAGCATCATAAAGCAATGCCACTCGATACAACATTCTTGCAGGCTATGGAGAAAAATAACTGTGTAAATAATTGTAACTGGGATAGTGTTTACTCAAATTTGTATACAAATATTTCACTGTAAGGGTCATAAAAGGCTATTACAAAGCAGAATGCAAAAATCTACGGATTTCTATGAAACAATGCTCCAGGCATTTGTGGTCTGGTAAGTTAAAGACCACAGAAGAGTTTAGTCAGTCAAACTCAGAAGTGAGATAAAGTTTTTCTAACATCACAATTCTTCATATTTTCACAAAACTTTTGTTCTTGCACTTAACATTTCTCCGTTAAATTTCATCCTATTCTTTAACTCATTTTCTAACCTATCAAGATCATTCTGAATATGCTCACTTAATTTTGTGTCATTTGCACACCTGATAAAAATCGTATCCTAAATATTAATAAACATGTGCAACAATATTAGGCCAAGGACCAAACTGTGTGGCACTCTGCTCAAAAGTTCCTTTCTGTTTGATGATGATCCACTGATAACACTATACATATCTCAGCCACCTTTAGATCCACTTAATAATCTGATCAACTTGTTCAGAAGAATATCACAGTGCACATTGTCAAATGCTTTAATAAAGGAAACTACTGGATAAAATGAAAGAGGTAAAATTAGGCCATCTGAACTTATTCTCAGAAACGCTGCTTCCAAAATAACTTTGTTACATTCAAAGTTCCTACAAGATTAGCCACTTTCTGGGTTTTTTTCTAGAATCTTTCTGAATACAGTGACACATTTGTCTAGTTGTATATAGCATCAGCCATTCTCAAAGACTTCTCAAAAATAGTATGTAGGAGTTCTGCCAGTTCAGCAGCCCATGCCCTCAAAATTCTAAAAATGCAGTTCTCTGGCATCAGAGCATATCTGAATTCCTTAATCCTGTATTCATGGCAGGACACTCTATATCACACTAGCTCCCAAGTGCCATTTCTCCTATTATGCCCACCATTATCATTATTCCAAAACCCATAATTTTTCTCCTCATGCATGTGTATGTCTCTGCTGCTAGCTAATTCTAAGCCAGACCCAAAGATGTAATCAGAACATTATGAAGCAGAACATATTATTATATTCATGTTAGTACTTTTTAAACTTGCATCAACCACAGAAAACGTTTAGTAATTATTGTGCCACAACCACTCCTTCTACAAGTACATAACTCTTAGAATTAGAAGGCACCGGAAATCTGTCAAGAGCGAACAGTTCTAAGAACAATCTATGTGTTCTTCCAAAATATAAACAAAAAATCCTACCTTACATGTGAGTACAAATGTCCACATCTGCTGTGATCTTTTGGTAGTAACAGTAACTGACAGTTCAGGGTTATGCTCAACTCTCACACCATCTAGGCATTCACTAAGCTAGAGAAAAGAAATCAGTATCAGATAAGATATGAAAGACAAAAACTTAATTTCACAGCAAAAAAATTGCAGAATTGTACACAATATTCCAAATGTGGCCTCACCATAGACTTATAAAGAGGTAAAATGACACTTGCTGACTTATTTTCTATTCCCTTCCTAATTATTCCCAGCATTGAATTTGCTTTTTTTCGCTGCTGCTGCGCACTGAGTTGACACCTTCATTAAACTGTCCACCAAAACCCCGAGATCCCCTTCCTAGTGTGTTGCAGAAAGCTCAGACCCCTTCAGTTTATAGACATAATTCTGGTCACCACACCTCAAAAAGTATATTGTGGAACTAGAGAAGGTGCAGAAAAGGGCAACCAGAATGATTAAGGGTCTGGAACACCTCCCTTACGAAATCAGGCTGCAACGTCTAGGCCTCTTCAGTCTAGAGAGATGACGTTTAAGAGGGGACCTGATTGAAGTATATAAAATTATGCATGGTATAAAAAAGGTGGATAGAGAAAATTTCTTTTCTCTATCGCCCAACACTAGAACCAGGGGGCACTCTATGAAGCTGAAGGGTAGGAGAGTTGGATCTGACAAGGGGAAGTATTTCTTCACCCAAAGGGTCATCGGTTTATGGAATGTGCTGCCGGAAGAGGTGGTGACAGCTACCAGTCTATATCACTTCAAGGTAGGCTTAGACAAATTTATGGATGACAGATGTATCAATGGATACTAGAATGAATGCCTAGGTGCATCTTTCAGGCTGGGGCGGGGGGAAGCAGAACGCTTCTAATGCCATTTGCTGGGATTCAAGAGCAGGAAAAGGTTTGTCCTTGTCTCTGTTTGAGATGCCCATGAGCATTTGGCGGGCCACTGTGTGCGACAGGATGCTGGACTGGATGGGCTGTAGCCTGATCCAGCAGGGCCTCTCTTATGTTCTTAAATAATCCAAAGGCTCACTCTTATTTTAAATACGCATCTGATTTTCTTTACTTGTATTATGTTAAGTCAGCCTAGGCAGTGCAAGGATACTACCTATTATATTTTTTTCTCAG
Source organism: Aspidoscelis marmoratus (assembly GCA_014337955.1). Lineage (NCBI taxonomy): Eukaryota > Metazoa > Chordata > Lepidosauria > Squamata > Teiidae > Aspidoscelis > Aspidoscelis marmoratus. Next base: position 24,968,975 of record MTQE01002208.1, on the reverse strand, counting down.
GCTTATCCAAAATGGAATTAGTTCTTCACTAAATGAATGTTACTGGCTATAAAAGCTATATATATTATGCTGTCAATACTTTTCATCATCCATTTCTTATATTTATGGCGCTACACTATACCAGATAGCAAGGTAAGTTTAAATTGGATTTTTGTTTGCTCATATTTATTTATATGCTGGCTTTTCATATTACATACTGTAGATAGCTCACAATTAGACCCTCATTGGTTTAAGTTCTCCAGCTGCTGTATCTGCCAAGAACAACAATCAGATTTAAACTCTGGAGGACAAATTAATATTAAACAGAGATCTGGTATAATTAAAACTTTTTGGTTTTTCAGATTTGGCATAATTTCTCTACAGTGTAAAAGATAATAATGTAATAATTTAAATTGGATATCTCAGCTTTTCTAGACATGATCCCACTCAGCAACACGCATATCCAAAACTATCAGGTTTAAGTAGAAATGCTTGAATATTATCTGGAAAAGCCATATTAGAATTGGATTCATGTTGATTTCCCCAAGAACTATTTAATATGTGTAATACAAAAGAAAAGATAACCCCCAAAACCCTTGAAACTATCTTGCAGGAACAGGAACACTGAATTGCCTCCAGGCATTTATTCTCCTAACTCAGTTCTGTTGTAGAGCTAAGGATCAGGAGTTAACCTGTAAGGTCATCAACCATTTGATAAACTCATGATAGAATTCAACATCAGGATAAAATTACCCATGTGTTCAACAAAATCATAAATGACTTGTGAATGTCTTATAAAACCAACCTGGACTAATAGACACAATGCTGATCAGACTCTTCTGCTACTTTGAAATATGAACTGAGAAATAGTTTATTTTTATTCCTTACCACTTTCTCAGGAGATAACGAGTTCATCCATTTTTCAATCAAGGATTCCATGTAACTTCCTGAACACTGTTTGTTTTCCTTTTGCTGTTTTAACCTTATCAAGCGGGAGGCATATCGTTTCTGCCATTCTGTTAGTTCTTCCTGGGAATGTGCTGAAGTACATTGTGCACCATACCGGCAGATTCCTTGCTCTAAATATCTACACAATACAGGAAATACAATTATTCCATAAAGTTTCAAATTAAGTATCTCTCAATTAAAAGTTATCGGGGGAAAAATATTAGTACTGAGTTTCCCACCTATAAGCACTGCCCGATAGTTTGCAAAGTGCATTTGTCACAAATAAAAGGGGGTTTGATTTTGAGTTTCCTAAATGGTGATTCCTGCCCAGACATTCTAAAGAAACTTCCAAAAATAATATGTTGAACCCCATGAGGCTTTGTGGATGCTACCATCTCAAATCCAATATGGTAGGCTTTTAATGCCACTAAAGCTATCCTTATATCACAGAGCTGCAGTCCTAATCAGTACCTGGACATATAAGCAGGGTCCTAAAAGAGCAGAAAAAAACAGACTGACCTGCATTTCGTCTCTCACAAAACATAGTAAGTTTTTAAACACTAACGTTCTAAGCAGCCTGAAGTCCATACATGTTTAAAAAATCACCTCTGCAGAAACTTTCTGTACAAAACACAGTATATCGCAACATATAAGGTTTCCAGTTTTCCAGAATGATAGTGACACCATGTGGACTTTTTTGTTTATTTCATTTTGACACCAATACAAAGACGTCTTTCAGGTTTTAAAATAAAACGTCTCTTCAAACTGTAGTATGACTATTTATGATATTTAATATTTACATATTATTCTTTAATCAAATTCTTAACATTTATAAGCACATTTTTGAAAAATTAAAAAAAATAAGCATAAGCAAGGAGCAATAATAATATATATTCAATCAATCTCTCTAAATTTTCTTACATAATAAAATTAGCTTTCACATCAATATATGATTATCTACTTTCTGAAAAGGAGACATTAAATTCTATGATTCAACAAGTGTAACTGTATTTCTGATTACTTTCACTGTGTGTTCAAATATTAGAAAGTACTCTGCCTTTAAATTATTTATTTATAAGCACTGTCTATCCATGCATGCATATTAAGAAAATAAATAAGAACAACCTTTCATAAATCACATCTAAAAAATTTATTACGTGTACGATTTGAATTTTAAATCTCTAAACAATATTAAGATGGCCTTGAGCATCTTTGGAGGTGACAACTTAAAATCCAACTGACCATATTTTACCAATCAATAATTTTGTTAATCTATCAGATAATGCAAATCTATTAATTTAACTAGGAATAGCAGCTGAAATTAAGATATTTAACAAAACCTACAACTCCACCAGGGTTAGAAGTCAAACCCAAAGCTGAGCTTTATGTAATTTATTGTTTTATTTAAAATATTTTTATTTTGCTTCCCATTAAAATATAATCTCAAAGTGATGGGCAAAGAAGAAAAACAGCTAACATCTTAACAGTTATATAAAACATATGATTAGCAAGACAAAAGCATTATTTTGACTTAAAACTGCGGGTGAAATTATCTAAAAAATATATAAAAGCTACAGTAATTATGTTAGAAATCTCAAAACTGTAACATCGTATTTAGCTTCAAGCTCCAGCCCTCCTTAAACTCAGAAGATCAACAAAGTTAAAATATTTATCCAGCATTGGGGGAAAATGACTACACATACAATTTCACAAAGGCTAAGGAGTGACATTATGCTGCCAAATAAACAGTACAACACTTCTTTTCAATTAAACCTTTCCTGCGAAAACATCACTATAAACAATGTCACTTCATAATGTTAGCAAGGTTATTTTTATAGAAAGGTGCTTCAGTGTAATGCACCCAACCACTAAAAATTATCACATGAACAAAACTACAGAAGCAGCATACACTGTAAAGAAAGACAATACAGCTGGTTCATGCTATCACGGAAATGTAGGTAGAACAATTTAGCACTGCGTGATATTAATGCGGCAGCAGCTGGCAGGTAGCATAAGGCTACTGAGATTTTTAAAACTTTGTTATACTGTATATTCAGTGTGACGGTTTCAGGGCTCAGGCTACGATGGGCGGCAGTAAGGTTCCCATGTCCCTTGCAAGCCTGTTTGCTGAAGGCAGGGCTTTCTGCCTAGGCAAAGCCCTTGCAAGCTGAGTTTGCAAGCCTTGTTGCAAGACCTGGGCATAGGCTGCAAAAAGGGCAGGAAATCCCGTGCAGGTCCGGGTGCAATGATTGGCTGCAAGTGAAATTTGGAGGGAAAAGCTGTCTGGGGATCTTAGAGCTGGAGGGGCTAGAGGAGGAGTTCCCACCAATCAGGCGTGTGGAACAGGCACCTCTATCAGGAGTTTCCAGCAGCATTTTATTGCAGCAATTTTCCCTAGGAGGTGACAGCCAATCAGGGCCACAGGGAAAAAGGTATAAAGGAACACAGATTACAGCAGACAAGGTCTTCGTGCTGGGACAAGAGCTGAAGGGAACAGAAGAGAGCTGAACCTGAGAGAGCTGGACCAGTAGCTAACCATTGGTCTTGTGGCTGAGTGATTTCAGAAGGAGACAATTGTGGAGGATTGTGGCTCTGAGGGAGACTTCACTAGCAACTGACCAGACTGGATGATCGGTCAAGCAAGGACAGGCCATGCCTTGTGATCATCTAGAGCCATGTTCTGGTACACTGGCTTGGCTTGGGCTGATGCAGTGCTAGCCAGGGGGAGAGGAATGTGGAGAGGTTTGTCTTTAAAAGGGGAACTATTTTCCTTTAAGAAGGGGAGTTGATAGGCTGGGAAGCTGGTAACCTTAAGAAACTCATAGACTTAAACCAACAAATACCTGAACCTTATTTTCCTTTCTAGTATTGCTTGTGTATAATAATAAACCTGTTTTAGTTTACTGTTCAGACCGCTTGCTACCTGTGTCTGTGTTTTACACTGTAGTACTCACTCGGCCGTTGCATGAACTCAGCATCCTAACAGGACCAAGCTACTCCTAGAGAGGGCAGGCACTTACTGGAACACTGGGGATCGTGACATTCAGTACTTCAGTGTTTTTTATAACCCCAAGGTCTCAGTGTGGGTTACAATGGTAAAAACCGATTAAACAGAACCACACATAAAAGAATGCAGGGCCTGAAAGTGAGGAGGGTAAATAGGTGCAGAGCAATGTCAAATCTATTTAATATTCCAACATTTTGCTCTGCAGTAGTTTCAAATTCATAAGGCAGAGAGGCAAGTAGAAACTCTGATCTCCCTGGGGTTCACAATGAAGGACAGACAGCTAACATCTTCCCAAAGGCTGCTCCTTTTCACATGTGGCAGTTCCTTAAGGCTCATTCCATGTTATATCCAAAAACTGACATTTTCAAACTAACCATATTTGATTGGAATGAAACATAATGTGATCATTAAAGAGTAACTGATGATACTATGGAAATGATCTTCCAATGGAGAAAAATCAGAATTTGACTAGTGTTTAATTAGCTAGAGGAATGGGTAGAGAGGAGAGGAGGAGAGGGAGGAATTGGGTATGCATGAAGTTTAAAATAATTGGAAAGTCTGGAATGTGAAATCCGATTTTTATTTGTAAGTTGCAAATTTATATTAATAAAGGGGGAAATTTTAAGGGGACTTTGATTTAATAGTTACAGCTTTTCATTGCATATAGAAAGTGGACCCATATCATTGGCACTTAAAAGTAGCATACTAATGGCTAAAATCTACATTTGTAGGAATTCTTACAGTGACACATCCACTTTTTCTAATCCATGCCTGCCAGGAGCAGTGACTGTGTCCCATTTCAACCATCATCCCATTATCATCATCACAGAAAAACCAGTGTTTGGTAAGATTTCAGTATTAAGCATGCAACATCCATGCCAAAACTCAACATGCAGGACTGATGTTTTCCCCCTCTTTTCACTGTTGTTTTAGACCAGCACACTGCAATCTGCAGGGCTCTTTTTAACACAGTGTACCGTCACTAGCAGCTCCTATTTTACATCACCCTTACCATATCTACACTGGTTATCAATTAACTCCTAAGACCAATTCAAATTACGGTATTTGGTTTGATATTTGAAGCTACAAAAAATTGGCACGTAAATGTTTCAAGAACTTCCTTTTGTATCATCATGCTGTGAATTAAAATATTCAGGGAAATCCTGACATTAATGTAATTGCCAGAGGTAATTCAAGGAATGGAAGTACAGTGGTACCTTGACATACGAGTTTAATTCGTTCCGTAACCTTGCTCTTATGTCAAATCGCTCGTATCTCAAAGCAATTTTCCCATTAATCCATTCCAGCTCCCAAAACACCACCTCAGTTGTTTTTGTTATGTACTGTACTGTATTTACATACTTGTATCTCAAATCTTGCTCTCATCTCAAAGCAAAATATCACTTGCTCGGCAGCTTGTATCTCAAAACACTTGTATGTCAGGGCACTTGTATGTCGAGGTACCACTGTATATGAAAGGACTAATTCTAGTGCTCTGCCTTGTCTAGAATAACTTATTGTTTAGTATCAATATTCCTTATTTTTCATAAATCATTTAAGATCCATCCTTTACCCAGACATTGAGTTAGATGAGATTCTCCAAGTTTCTCAACAAAGTCATTCACCGTCTATTTTAGTGGCCAACTACTAGTCCAACATCTTTCCTTCTAATCATTTCTATAATGCTTCTTCGGTACAAATTTTTGAATCGCTAACTCTGAAAATCCCCGCACAGTGTTCAGGAATTCATGGGATTTCATACATTGCTGAGGTTTGACTGTCTTAATAGGATAAGATGCTGTTATAAAACCACATTTCACCAGATGGTAGTCTGACCATGACAAAAGTATCTTAAATCCCACTCCCCTGTGTTCATACTATACACTGCCATATTACTAGTTGAGACAGGATTTAACAGCCACTGGACTAAGCTGGTCCTGCGTAGGCCCTCTCAGCACTAATGAGACTACTCTTCTCCAGTTCTCTGGTGCTATGCCAGAGATCATTGGCTTGTTTGCACTTAATGGCGCGGAATGACATATCATTCCACTGCTATTAAAAATGGGGACAGAGAGTCCCATCTGCACCACAAGCACTGGTGTATCCTCCAACTTTACCATCAGTGCTTGCAGTGTGGACAGTCCATCCAGACTATCTGAACTGCCACAGCAATGGCCAAGGCAATTTCCACTGTGCATGCAGTCATTGCCACGGTGATTGTGACATGGCTCACATTTGCGCAGCCACAACCACAGCCACACTGCCATGCCTCCAAAACCTGCAAAACCTGCTGACCAGGAGCTCCCAGTCAAGCTGTGGAGAGGTTTTTACTTCTCCACAACTACAGAGGATTGGGACACTACGGGACAAAGGCAGCAGCACAGCATGTGGATGGAACATCCTGGAGTGCCTCAATTTCCCCAGCAAGGTACGTGCAAACAGGTCACATGTTCAGTAGCTTCATCAGTTGCAATTTGTCTTAGCATATATGCTATTCTGGAACAATATAACAAGCAGTTTATAGATCCAAGAAAGAAGCAGACCTCATATCTCCATTACTACACTAAATGTACTAAATGTCCCACTGAAACTACATTCACATTACCAGAATCATGGTGAGAATAATCTCTGAGAATATCTAGTGTCATTAGCTGAAAATAGTTTAATCTTAAAATTAACACTCTCATTTTCTCAGTGATTTTTATGGTTCTTTTGTCCTGACATTTCCTATTTGTCTCTTACATGTCTTCTTACTAAAGGACTATTAAAATATACAAAAAAAAGAACACATCAGCAAAGTAACCAGGTGTTTTCTTTTGGCTTTATCTGCAGAGAACCTCACTGCATTCATCCTATGTTCCTATCTTCCCACTAAGAGTCATGCCTCTCTCTTAAATATGTTTCTGGGACCACCAAGTGTTCGTATAACTCCCATCATGTTATTTGTCTTGTTTTCAGATTAGTAAGATTGCATATCCAACAAGAAAGCCTTCTCATTCCACATTTATTGCTAATATGACCAAGACTCTTCTGAAGTTTCTTTCATGTGAGTCTTATTAACAAAACAGAGATCTGATAATAAAGGGAGTTCATGCCAAAGAGACTTCTTAGTAGTGTTTCCTAATAATATGAATTTAACAAAGACACTAAGTCAGACAGTTGCCTCTTCTGTGAGAGAAGGCATCATCATCCAAAGTTACAATCTGTGCAAAGAGCACCTGAAATATGCGAACATTAGGTACTGCTTGGGTAAACACTGTGGAATTTCTTCATATAAAACTATGAACCCTGAAGATAGATTACACAAGCTTTGCACAGAGACACAAAATGTCAACAGAGCCATATAGATTTTGATAAGATATTTCAAGCTATTCAAAAGAATCTGTGTCTTATTCTATAGTACTGAAAACAATCCTGAACTATCTTTATGCCTCCTAGCACATAAATACAGTGTACCTTTCACAACAGTTTCTTGTATTTGTGGAAGAAGCAGAGATACAGTGAGATGAAGGTTGTACTAATTTTCACTGGTTTTCTTCTTCCCCTCTCTAGACTCCTGTGTCACCTTCTGTACTATTCTAGAGGGTTCCAAAATCTCCCAGAGAAAATTTTCTGGAGCTACAAGTGAAATACAGAATTTGGGACAACAGTCTAGCCACTTCTCGGGAGGAAGGAGTTCTACTCAGAGGAACTCTCTAGCTCCAATAAAAATCTCAATTTTTTTTTCTATATTCTTAACATTCAGTTTGTCCGAGGAACACAATATAATAATCCAAGGACTTTTAGGCTGCCATCCCCATTACAAGCATATTTCGGTCTCAAACCGTTTTCAATCCTCGCAGACCCCACATCAGTTTGGCTTAACACGCTTTCCACGTGTAAAATCGCCCCAAAGCGTTGTAAATGTTAACCCTCATTTCAACAGGTCTCACAGGGATGAGAATCCATGTTTAGGGCTTCCCTCTCCCAATAGCTTGCTTCCAAAGATAGTGATTTCAATGTAAAAATCCAACCTTCACAGCAGCTGCTACATTGTAGCAATCCAGGCACTTCACACCTGATAACAATGTTGCCATTTTGTGCAATTCTAGCTCTTTGGAGTTCTGACCTTTAAAGGGGAAATGAAAGCAGGGAAAGGTTCCAGGAGATATGTGAATGTTTAAAGCCCCCTTGCTTGAGTTGCCACTGCTGCTGTGTGCCCTGGGCAATGGAGAGAATCGCTGGCTGCCCCCTGCCGGTTTTCCTCCATCCAGGCAAGCGGCAGCCACCCAGCCAGGCTTGGTGAAGGGGTCCGTTATGGGTGGCGCATTCATGCCAGGAGGAATAGGGCAGGGCAGCCCCCAAAAGCAGCTTTTTAAAAGTAGCCACTTGAGTCATGTAGGCCACATACGATCTTCAGAATCCGGATCGAACATGATTAAGTTTAAAGTAATGGGAACAGGCAAATTCGAGTTTGCATCCGGTTCTATTATTTTGGTTTAGGGAAACCGAATTACACTTATGATGGGGATGCGGCCTTAGAGAGACATGGGTCTTTACAGTTTAGTTTAGTTTGAATTCATTATTTGAATTATATTCATTTTGAATTGGGTCTTTTCGTTCTATGAGTCCCTTAGAATGCCTTAACTTTACTACACCCAAAGTAAAATTTACAACAGTAACTGCTTCCAAAGTCCAAGAAGAAAGGACTATTTAAGCAAAAATAATTTGTGAGAATATCTTTTGGAGAAAACTTTCAGGTATTACAAAAATAACGCACATTTCCATTATCTAAACTTTCCAAGCGCTTGCATATGTGCATATATACAAGCACACACATTTATTCTATGACCTTTCGGATGCCCTCTAAACATGCAAATGAATACAAAGAATATCAATTTACCTTCTGCATAACGTATATTCTTCACTACTTGTTACTCCCCTGGGCGGGGGGCGAAATTGCCAGCCATCCTGAGACCCTGTCACATAATTAGAACATGCATATTATTTTCTGGTTGCAACTGTTTTCTATTCCTGACATACATGGGATACCCAAGGATGAATCACACTATTAATTTAATAAATTCTGCTAAACCAAACATACAGGGGCTGAGGAAGAAGTTGGAGATTACAATATATCCAATGGATGCTTCTTCCTCAGAAGAAGATATCTTTACTTATGTTTCACTCATGTCACTCTTGCTCCATACCATAGCTCACTCTACTCAGCTGTGTACACTACTTCTCTGGGAGCATTTTTCAAGGGTTTTGAGTCCAGAGGAGAAAGTACGGGCCTTTCCCCACTGGTAGACAAACCACTGGATTCACCACATCATAGATAAGGAGCATCTGATTACCATCTTACACTCATCGGAAAACACATTTAAAGGTAATTTATGCTACTAGTAATTTATGCTACTCCATAAAATGAAAGAGTTTCTATTGAGAAAACTGCACTCAGGTGCATCCTTTCTCAGAAAGAGCAATTGCACTGAATTAATATCTTTGTCTCCAAGAAGCTAGTGCCAAAAGCAAGGAAAATTACTTTGGCAAATTAGGCTGTATATTAAAAACTACACATCTGTTTTCTATCAGGACAGGTGCTCCCTAGCAACTAATCTATGTTTTATAGAGACTTTAAATACTGATGGCTTCTGTATCATCCAAACTGACTTAACAGTCAATGAAATTAATCTCAGGAGAAGACCTTGAATCTGTTAAAACCAGATTTAGTTATTCTATTTTTATTTGTAGCATTTTATGAACTAGTTCAAGTTTATAAGTCATAAATTTAGGCATAAAAAACATCTTTCAAATTATACATAACTCATCCCATTCTTTCCAAATAGTCTTTTATAAGTTCTCTTCTCCTTTTTAAGCCTCCCTGTTTTGTGTTCCTTTAATATCAAATCAGGACATGAATATTAGTAAACAATTTTTAACAAGCAATTGCAATCTTTCATTTAACAGTTTAATGTGTGTACGTATATTTATATTTACCTTCTTCCAACTCTTCTATATGATATACTGATGGTATTTTACCAGCTGCTGCCTGCAATAAGAGAAAATCCATTTAGCATATATAATGAATGATGCAAAAAATTTAAGCAAGTCTTGATATAACAAAGTGAGGAATCTCTGGTCCATTAAATTTCAAAGTTCATTAAATCCAAGGAAAACTTAAAATACTTATTTATGCTAAGTATAACTCTTTTATTTGCCATTCAGATGCCACTTATGGTCTGAGCTTTGGGGCCCCAGACACATGATCTTTCAGAAGAGGTCCTTGAGGTTCATCAATGGGCATCTTGCCAGAAATTTGTTCATTACAAAAGAAGTATATTAAATGAAGGTTCCAATCAAATATAGGTAGAATATTTTTTAAAATCCTAGCTGAAGGCATATAACAAATGTTTGTAAAACTAAGAGATGCCAGATTAATTTGTCAAGAATCTCTGCAACTAACAAATTTGAGAAAACAATATTAACAACCAGTGAACAGTATTTTAAAATACATCTAAAAGTGGGGCAGTGGGGAAAAAAACATAGGAGGCATCTAAAATCTGCCTATTGATACTTAAAAAGAGAAAGAGAGAAGTTAGAAGAGCTCATAGCATTTCACAGATGAAAAGTCTCAAAAAGGCCTGTTCCCCAATCCCAACAAATTATTTGGAAAGTTAAATAGTATTTAAGTTCAGTTCAAAATCTGAAGATTCACATGCCTCCTGGAGTTTTCAAGCTATGCTTCCTCATACCCATAAGGAAAGAGGTATTAGAAAGAGCATGGCTGGACACCTGCTAACAGCCTAGATTCAAAAGGACCTACCACCAACTCAATAGTAAACTTTGTACCTAGGACTAACAGCTGTGTTTCGGAGAGCAGAACTGCTTCTGCTGATCATATCGGTTCTTTACTATTTGTTTCAGATATATCAACCACTTTCCTCCCTTACAAAATAAGGTTCCAATGTATTTCAATTTTGAAAGATGAGATTTAAGAGAGGACCTGATTGAAGTAAATACAATCCTGCATGGTGTGGAAAAGGTGGATAGAGAAAAATTATTTCCTCTATTGCAAAACACCAGAACCACGGCCCATGTTATGAAGCTGATGCGTAAAAAGGACCAACAAGGGGAAGATTTTGTTTCATCCAGAGGGTCATCAGTCTATGGAATTTACTACCAGAAGAGGTGACCACAGCAACCTGTCTGGCTAGCTTTAAGAAAGGGTTAGACAAATTTATGGAGTTCCAATGTATTAATGGCTACTGGGATTGATGTCTAGCTACTGCCACTAGGTTGGACAGACCGGCAGGATGCCTCTAAAGGCTATCTCTGCAACAAGTCAAGAGCAGGTGAAGGTTTTCCTTTGTCTTCTGCTTGAGAATGCTCAAAAGCAATAGGTGGGCCACTGTGTAAGACGGGATGATGGACTGGACGAGTTCTGGCACGATCCAGCACGCCTCCTCTTATGTTCTTACCTCTTACCCATTCTCAGGCACTTGAAGATCTTGCTGATTTTAAACCTAAACAAACTCTCTAGAAGGAAGGAGAGAGGAGGAAAAAACGAAGTTCTTGTTCACTTGATCTGTCCTTTCCCCCTGAAATTTCAGAGGAAACGACAGATGGAACTGGCTCACATTTAGTGGAAAGTCATTATCTGAAACAGATCAATGCCAGTGCATGATGCTCAGTTATGCCTACTTGACTCATCTTTTTCTTAGGCTGGAAATCATTCAGCTGAAATCCTTGAGACTTTCATGAAGAAGCTAGAGGGCTGATGGAAAAATCTACTCCAAACAAAGATCCAAAAGACCTAACAGCTGTCAAAATGCAGCTCAAAGACTCCTTATATTAGGATTTTTCCCTCATTGCCCCAGTCAGAAGAAGCTGTCAGATGGTAGTTATATCTATCCTGACTAAAAAGATCTAGACAGGAGAAAAAGAAAGATCCAGCTACAAGGCATAGCTTTCAAAAAGAGGTCCAAGAACCATATATAGACTTCTTTCACATAGTTTCTTCTCTGATTCCAGCTCCACCTTCCACAACAAGCTCTGGTCACAGGCAAAAAAAAAGGATGGTAGGTTTCATTACATGGTTAATGACTCAATGATCAGCCCCGTCCCTCAAACTATTGGTTCATTCTCTTGACTTCCCACCCACTTTCACTTTTGTCCATCCCATCTTTCACTTGTTTTCAAAATCTCCATAGGCCTTTCAAAGCAAGCAACTAAATGGACAGATAAGTGGCCATGTAAGCAAGCAGTCAGAAGGATAAGCTAGCAAAAAGACAAACTAATGGGTTAGACTGGACCTCATTACAGAGCAAATGCATGGACAATTGCAAGCTTTAACAGGATCACTGGCAGCAATTATTTTAGTGTCATTTTATAAGCAGAGATTTAAACAGACGACAGCTTAACTACCCCCCCCCCTCAGAAATAAATGCCATTTAAATGCACAGAATACTTTGTGGATTATGCTTTAAACTGTATTACCATACACTGAATGGCAAATATGCAGTACATACACTCCAATTTTATGCACATGACTGCTTTTAAAGCAGCAATACTACTACAAACAGACTTTATCCCATGCATTTCATGCAGGTGACACTGAGAAATCTGCATCTCTCTCCTCTGAGGCAGCTGGCACTCAACAAGCCATGTTAACAGTTAGGCATAGATTGCAATCTGAAGAAATATTCCACAAATACATGTCTATCATTTATATTATCTCAAACCATAAGAAATTCCTAGAATTTAAAATGCAGCTTCAGGTTCAAATTTGTCATGAACCACTGGGTCTGCTAGAAAGTTTTGAGAAAGGACTCGTGTTTTAAGACCTCATCTAAAACTTAACATCAGAAAAGAGTGAAGCATGGGAGAGAGAAGCCACCACAAATGAAGTATCATAGCCAACTAAACCTTGATACCACATCCCTGCAGGATAAGTTATGCTCATGTCTCCTCACCAATTCTAAGTTCTAGGATGACAAACTCAGGGAAAGGAAAATTCCAACTACGGCAACTCAAGGTGCCATCAAAAACTTCAACAGGATCTTATATAGAACATCTACAGTGAAGGCCCTCCTGGTTGTACCACCACCCTCAGTAGCAAAAGGGGTGGGTACCCAGGATCGGGCCTTTTCAGCTGGTTCTTTTCTCGCTCCTGAGGTGCATCAGGCATCTTCACTTTATGCATTCAGGAGAGTGGTGAAGACACACCTGTTTGCCCTGGCCTTTAGCTAAACAAGGAAGCAGCTTTCCTCCCCACATTCAGGCACAGTTATGGTTTTAATGTTCATCTTATATGTTCACTGGTTTTTAATGCTGTAGCCCACCCTGAGATCTTTGGGTATAGGCTCGGATGGATGGACGGACGGACGGACGGACAATAGCTCCTTCCCAACCAAAGTAGCCCATGTACTACCAGCACCATATGATTTCTTAGCATACTTTAATACACTACTTGCACTTTCCAAACTGTCCTGATAACTGTCTCATAGTCACTCTGTCAAAGATTCTCAGTAACTGGGAACAGATCCTGACATGTAGATTATCTATCACAGGATTCTATTTCCATGTTCTACATTACACAGCCTACTGCAACCTGCAAAAGTCTCTCAATTTTCTGTGTTTAAGCTAACTACAAATATAAGGAGAAAATCAGCAATCATGCGGAAAGCTTTAAAAGCTGCTGATTAAACTATGCTAATAAAATGTCTTCAATGTTCAAGGACATAACTAGGAAATACACTTTTTTCCTTGAAACATCATAAAATAAACTTACCTCTGTTTCAACAAGAAGTGTTTTCAGTCTCACCAAATCTTTAGTTACCATTCCATTCTGCCAAAAAAGAACATTATGACATGTCATTTGTTTTCTACATTTTTCATTGCATCTGTCATTTTTTGCAAGATTAGTAAAGCTGTAGCCTTGAAAATTACTGTTTTAACATTGCACAGGCTGACTGTTTATTTCACACACTGGTGGCACTACACTAAAATTAAGTGAAAATGCACTAAAAAGAAATTGTTTTTAAATCCCTGGGAAGCTATTTTTACAACTTGAAAAGGTAATACTAACATGGCCAGATCTTATTACCTATCCCTTCTACTACATATTATTTGGAAGTGCTTATTTTTGTTTCTTGTAAAATGCTTATTTTCCATCTGTAATATGCCCTCAGTAACTCTCTCAAACACATCTGACAACCCCAATATCCAAGGACTGCTCAGAACTTTGCTACAAGGCACTGGTCAAACTAATGTTTCTTGGTAAACTGTACAAAACGGGATGCAAAGCTCAAGATTATATATTTCATCCTGTCTTCTCTTTCTTGCCCTTCAGTAGAATGTTATGTCTGAAGATATCACATGAGGAGCTCTTATCAGATACCAACCAACCAAAGGAAATACATCGGACATGAACAAATGCCAGCAAAATAAGAGAACTTTTCCTGGTAATATCAGACAATTCATAGAAGCAAGGAAGAAAATCCAGAGAAAAACAACATGCTAGCAAAGCAGCAGTTAAATATTGTCTGCACGTTTCCAATTTTTCTAAAATTAGCCCATCATCTGCTTGAGTTACATTACTCCCCTTCCTTTTTATATCAAACAAGCAGAAAATAATCATAGCACTTTGGGGGCTGCCATATACTTGTTCATGTTATCAGGAGAATATCTCTATCAAAACAAGCAAAGATTTCCACAAACACAAGAAAGATGTGTGGATATTTCTTCATCCCCACAGGAAAAATCAACACTGTCATATGGCTTCTTTGAAACCCTTCTAAGGGCCTTTGATTAGGAATTAATACCATCTGCCTAAATGGATCAAGTTATGAACAAAGGATTAAACTTAATTTCAATCTTGAACATGTTTGCTCATTCTATCGAACACGCGAAGGCCAAAAGAAGACATGGAATAGGGCATACAAAGCATTTAATTTATAGCTTACAAATCTGGCTAGTAAATCAGTGCCTACAAAGAAAAAAAATGAATGCTTAAATTCAGAAAGAGATTTAAAGAAAAATAATGTTCGTATTTTCGTTTCTAAAAGAAGTAATTTATATATTTGTATTTTGAATTCATTTTATGCTGACATATATTTTTACATGACCCTAAAAGATGCTAATCATACCATAATGCTTATGCCTACATATGGAATCCAAGGTGGAAAGTTAAACTTCCTGGAAGTCAGCATGATAGAAACATTATGCAGCTCAAATTACAAGAAGTCAAGCTTGGGACCATCTGAAACAAATCTCAAATCTGGGAACTGAAATATCTAGTAACCAGAAGACAGGTTTGAAGCAAATGCTCCAATAAACAGTGTTTCATCCAGCTATCTGTCAGCAGTAGCAGCAAAGTCATGCTTCTACAAGACCTATCAAATCAAATCCATCTCCTATCTACAGCCTATACAGGCAAACAGGAAGTAAGGCCAGTCTTCTCATAGGATATAAACACTCACAAAACTGCCCATAAATTATTGCTCCCTTGACATATTTTGATCCAAAACCCAGCTTTCCTTGAGAGATAAGTTTGAAACTGGCTTGCTCCTGCCTTGAGGTGCCAGCTATCTTTCCTCCCCAGTTTTGGTATATTTTTAAAAAATGGAAATGGACTGGGACCCTTGGTCAGCAGCTCTGGACTCCACTCGGCCTCAGTTGCCTCAATCTGTGTGTGTGTTTTGGCTTATTTTGCAATGTATTGTATGATGTGCCATTTTTATAATGTATTTTGATTATGTTTTGATTATTTTGCATTTTATGTTTGTTGTAAACCACCCTGGGCAATTTTCTTTTGGAAAGATGGTACACAAATAAAAATGGAAAATGGAAACACAAATCAGGACTTCTTTAGCTATGATCTCCCTGAGAACACTTCCCCATAACATATGATCCTCATTCCCCCTATGAGGAATGGAAACTCCTATTCTCTGAAGATCTGATTACTTCAGAGGAAGTAGTGCGCTATTGTCTCTAGACAGATCATTTTGAAAGTAATTTTCTTTTTGTATCATATGTGGTCAAGGGATCCTCCACATTTGGGTCACTGACGGCTGTGGAGTCATATTACCTAATTTAGACGTTACGCAGCTTTCAAAAGAACATGCTTGGGCAGATATTGGGAAACCTGCCTGTTACGTCTTCACATTTTTTAGGAGTAAATGAGCCTATTGCTCCTTTTTATTTATTAGAAAATCAAGCAAATGCTTTTACATATGACGTTTGCTCAGAAATGATTGCCCTTAGTTAAGATTTCATGTGGTGTTTCTACTCCATAGATCTTTTTCAACTTGATTCCTTTTAGGTGTTTAACGAACTTAACAAAAACACATTTAAGTCATGAAAGCAGCATGTGCTATGTCCCTGAGCTTATCTTAAATTTGCTATTCTTTTTACATTTTATCTGAAATATAGTCATCTACAGCATTAGCTTAGTCAACAGATTACTTATAGTAAGATACCTCAGTGGGAGTTACCATAGCTTAGTAGCAGAGGAAACTGCCTAGAAAGGAGAGGGTTGCCAATTCAATCCTAGACTTCTCCCTGGAAGCAGGTAATGGCAAACCCACTTCTGTACCTCTGCTAAGAAAACTGCATAGAGGTGATGCTGCAGCTAACCAGGAGTCGGCCACAATTCTGCGGTACCCAACAACAAGATTCCTCAGAATGGAAGACAGCTTCTTTAGTTCCCTTTTATATTCTTTTCTCTTATTTCTACCAGCACTGGTTCATGGCACTGGTTCTCCTCCTATCTCCAGTATAGATCCCAGATAGTGGCT
>MTQE01002208.1:24937589-24951032 GCA_014337955.1 Aspidoscelis marmoratus | reverse complement strand
GGGTATGGGGCGGGATAGAAATGTAAATAAATAAATAAATAAATAAATGTCTGCCAGCTCAGTAACCATCACACTCTGATAGCTGTTTAATACTTCTGGATCCACCAATATCCCCTTAGTGAGGGAATGTATTACAGCTTCCTTAAGCATTGCTGGAACCTACCACTCCTGTAATGAGGTATTCCTTGGACACACACAACAATGCCCTTAGCTAGATTAGCTATGATGGACAAGGGTCAAGAGAACAAATCGTTAGTCATACTCCTGCAAGCAGCTTGTCCACTTCCTAAGATCATAGCAATTGAAACTGATATAAAATAACATAACCAGATGGTGCTGTACATAGCTCCATTAAACTACTTCTAACTGTGGCATCTAATCCCATCCAAATTTGTGAAACTTTGTCCTTAAAGCGGCTTGCGAATTTGCCACAAGTCTCATAAGGTGATACAATTTAATCCTTCAGATCAGATGACAACTTGGGAAAGCTCTGCTGGATAGCCATGAAGATGCAACTGGCAAGTGTGATAGAAAAGAACACCTTCTTTGTTGCTACCACTGCCGCATGGTAAGCATAACAATATGATCCTGTCCAGTCAGATTCATAATGGGATTTATGCAACTTCTTAGCTAGTCATCAACCTGCCTTTCTCCATGTAGCTCCCTGCTACAGCAGAGTGCCTTACAAGCTCTGCAGGGCAATTCAAGGGCACTTTGAAGTAAGCGTGTCACCCCTTGATTCCAAAGTCAGTTTTAACAAGAGCACTAGCCATATCAATTAAGAATTTCACCAGAGTCTTTAAGAATCAACAGATTTTGTAACTTCTGACAGCAAACTCTTATTGAATCCTTCAGCCCTGAAGGACTGCCACCATAAGTCCCAATATTACCAGAAAATGATCTGTTCATTACAATGGCCTCATTGTATGCCCACTTACTAATGGATGACCACTCTCCTGGTCTGTAGAAAACATCAGGTCAACAGTATGTGTATGTCCTGCCATTTGAGTTTAAGTCCATAATACACTGAGACAATCCCATGGTTGTCATGAAGGTCTGAGATGTCTTCAGCATGAAAATTGAAGTCCCCTGCCAACACTATGCATCAGCCTCCAACATCACAACCAAGGCAGCATCCACCAGCTCTGATAGGGAAGCAGTTGGAAGTGGACTGAGCACTACTACCTGTTCTCAACACTAGGAAAACTCAACAAACAAATCAGAACAGATTGTGCATCTAGTGATAGAAAGACAGTTTTATAGATAATGGGAGCTCCCTCACTCTACTCTAGCCTGATATGTGCTTACCAAATATCCTGGGAGCATAATTACTCCTGGGAGCATCATTACACAGATCTCTGTAACACATACGCCAGGCAGCCCATTCATTCACAAATTCATTTAGACTTGTCATTATTTTGTGAAAGGGGCCTGATTCAATAATCTTCCCTCAAAGGAAAGGCTTTTTTTTTTCTTTTTTCAATTTGTACCTCCCCTCTGAAGCCCATTCTACCGTGCATATTTTCATAACACATGATAGGGCAATAGGAAAAAGAATCACTAACTATCAGCTCCCCTTATATTTATTAAGGAGTATTATGGTACAGTAGTGTACAGTTAGTGGGGCATAGTATTATACAGTTAGCCTTGTATAAGTTTGGATCCACCCAGATGCTTTTGTTATGTGAAATAGTTTCTAAACATTCTACTAATGCAGGACCCTAGCACCTGAATGTTCTGCTAAGACCAGAATGTTCTTCTTATATTTACATCACTGAGGGCTGAATACCAACTAGTCTAGTGCTAGAATCTGTAGTAGAACATCCATCTGGCTACTAATCTAGTTTTGAACATTATTTTTAAAAATAAGGTGTACGCTTACCAATGATTCTCCCAATGATTTAGAAAGAGCATTAGAAACAATCTGCAGCTTCCCTTTAAGATGCATACAGCAAAGCACTGCACGGAAAGTGTCGTCTTCCTTGCCCAGTCCTTCTCCCAGTACTGCAACAAGAATCAGTTTCCATTATGAGTCATAATGAAAAAAATTTAACTAAACATACAACAGTCTCCATCACTTAATAAATATGAAATTAATTGGGGTGAGCATAGAAGTGGGTATGGAAGGGGAATTACTGTAAAATATCCTCTTCACCTTTCTTTTATCTTGCTGCTTACATCACATTTATGTTAAACCTATTCTATTTATTAACTTTCTTATTGTACTTTCTTTATCCAACTTTTCCCAGGCAAATGCAATGCATATATAAAGAAAAATGTAACACTCATTAATTGTTAGTTCCTCCTACATCTAACCTGAATTATTCAAGTATTGGCAGTATAAACTTCAATGGATAACCATGGCTATGCTAGGATAGATATGAACAAACCTCCATTACATGTGCATGTGTGCACAGACATAAAGAAGCAAGGTATACAAAAATATATTCTTAGAGCAGGAGGCCTTTACCAGACCAAAGCTCTTAACTCATCACTATCCCAAATAGTTTGTTTTAAAAAAATATTCTGATACTAATAAACAAGCCTTCTGTCACTGTATCTTCATTCTTGTCTTTTTCTATTCACGTAATACTGTCCAGACAGTTTAAAGAGCAATTTATCAAAATAGCAAGAGGATTATACTTGACCCCTTCCCTAGTCACAGGCACAACATTCACAATATGGAGAGTACTGTTTAAATTTGCTGAATTTTTTAAAGTGTTTTTAATCTGTATTTTGTTTTTAATGTGTATCTTGTTTTAATGCTCATAGTGTTTTTTAATCTGTTTATCAATTTGCAGTTACCCGGGTATGGGGCGGGATAGAAATGCAACAAACAAACAAACAAATAAAATACAGAACATGACAGTGAGAAATATTCATCCAAATGAAGCAGATAATTCAATAAAAATGTCCAGATTTACAAAAGTGAGATCTTTTGGGTTCTCTCCTCCCATGAGTCAGAGTTTATTCTATTTATTAACTTGATCATCTGCCTACTGCTGAAGGTCTTTGAACTAAAATATTTGAATTTAAACATTTTAATCTATTAGGGATTTTTAAAAATCTTTTGATATGGTGGTTCAGTGAGTGAGGTACTATAATTTGGTTTTGTAATTCTGTTTGGTTTTTATTATGTATTTTATCATTCTGTTCACCACCCTGAGGCTATGCACAGAGTGATACATAAATATCAAATAAAATAAAATTATATTTAGTGGGACACCAAACAGTAACTAGGAAACTGCATCTGTTCTGAAATGCCTAACATACAAAGCCTAAAATGCAAGCAGACAGGCCGCTCCTTGTATTTTACTAGCCAAGAACATTTAGCACATCTTGCAACCAAGCCAAATAATTAAATATGCATATTATTGAACCTTTAAAAGCTGTCTTTTAGACCATAACAGAACATACAATATAAACAAAAGCTGCTTTGTTTCTTAAAAAGAGAAAAAAATGAAATTATTTTCCTTTTCCTTTTATCTGAAAAAATACTAAAAATTATGCAAAACACATAAAGCGCATAAAACACAATTTAATTTACAAAAGTAACCCTCCTTGCATGCCAATCTAGCTTTAGATGTATAAAGTTTCAGTGCTGGTTTATCTTTTAGGTAAATTCTGAAGCTTCAAAGTCTAATGAGGAAAACCATTTATACTGATATTCAAGTATCGAAGTTTATTCTCTTTGCTACTATTCTATATAGCCTAAAAGATGGCAAGAACTTGAAGCATTCCTGATAAACATAAAGATAAGCAACCAAGGCTTTATAGTATAAGATTTAACATAACTGGATCTGATTAACTTCAGACTTTTGTCATATAATGAAGTGAAGCAACAATCTTGGGATAGAGAAGGGAGACTCAGGCCCTTTCTGCACTTATGTCTGTCAATTTGTATTAGTGAATCCATATGAGCTAGATACGGATCGACTACAGGCAGAGGCATTTTCACTGAGTGGGCTTTAGAATGGCAAATGTGTCCTAAAGAATGATGTAATGCGGATAACAAAGCCGTGTTCCACATCAGCAGATGCGAGCTACCACCATACAAACCGCCCACACTGCAATGCAATCGGCCCACAGCACCTCCAATACCCAATGCAACTGGCTTCATTTCTATCAATTTAATGTTACATCCAGGTAGCAGAGGTGTGGTGCTTTCAAAGGCCCTGTGAAAACACTATTGCCGCCAACACAGCTACTCTGTGAAGGCGCTGTGAAGGCATCTTTGCAGTCATGTCTCAACCGTTCCTGTCACTCAAACCATGCCCACGTACTTCTTACATCTGTTCTATGGGCAGATGCTCCTTCCTTGATCTGGATCAGAAAATGCTAGCATGGATGTAGACCACATTTATCTAACCCAGATCAGTGAGCCCTTAGCCGATCTGGCCCTAGTCTAGTCCCATGCAGACATGTTCTTAACAGGTTCTAGATCTGGATTAACAAGCAAGTGCACAAGGGCCCTCAGTTACTACTACCATCTTCTTACATAACAAAGATAACTTCTAACCTACATAGGATATGACTAGATTTTGGCATTACAGAATTTGCTGGACCATAGCTTGCATCATCCCTGACTACTGGCCGTGACAGTGAGGCTAATGGGAGCTATTATACAACAACAGCTAGAGTTCTGCAGGCTAGCTATCTCCATTATTTACAGAACTGAACTGCACCATCTTCTTTGTAAAATGGTAGTGATTCAAAAAAATTAAGCCAGATAATGCCCAAATTATTACTTGGTGTTTTGATCACATTGCTATAAATGCAACAAATAATTAAATTTTCCTACCATGCTTACAATCTTCATCCGCCTTCCCGTAGTGTTTCTGTAAAAATGGGGAAAGAAAAAAGAAACTGTAGAGTACAAACAGCACCACAAGAATAATGTTGTGTCTTAGTTAATCAGGAAATGAATTAATATATTTCATAAGACATCTATTAACTAGGAAGATAATATCTAGTGAGGCTCATAACACCATCTAAACCTCACTGGATAGGGCTTTCACATGCCTTTCAGACTCAAATGGAGGTTCAAATTTGATATGGCAGCAGTAAAATTATTGCTGGAGTCTGGATCCTATATAACCCAAATTGCACCATTAAGACAAAGAGGGAATCTCAGCAGGTTTGTTAAACTTTAGAGGAATGCAAAGATCTTCAGAGAAAGCCTAAGGGAAAGCCTCCAAGGCAGAATTGGGAAGACTTAAGATGCTCAGTGCATATGGAAAGACAAAAAGAAAAATGAGGCAGAACTAAAAGGAGAACCAAGTAGTCTGACTGTACACTAAACAGAAGCATTCATACTGCAATGTTTTGTTCGGCAAAATAAAATTTTATATGTATTATATTGACTTGGCTTCAAATTTTGCACCTACCTACAAGTGGTCTTGAAGGTTGTAGGGGGAAGAAGTATTAGAGTCACACTCCTCATTATCAGTGTGAACATTCTACGTGATCAAATCATCTCATACACATGAGAAGCCTTTCCAATCAAAGACTCCAACACTTTGGTCATATTCATTAATCAGTTCATAAAAGTTAAACTGGAATGTAGTACTGTAGTTAAATAATAAACCCATTATTTAAGCTAAAATTCATACTGCCACCTGCCAACTATGTAAATTACTTCATTCACATAGTGCATGCCAAATTTATCATCTGAGTAATTTTTCAAACTCTAAATTTGCTTGAAACAACATCCTGGGTAGGCTACTTTTATATTAAATCTTGCACTCCCCACTTACATTTAGGCAACAATAATAACTGTTCCTTTACCTATTACGTATAACTAAAATAAGAGATCTTAAGAGATCTTTGTTATTCGATCTGATTCAAGTCTCAAAGCTGATTGAAACTGTGGGGTTTACTCTAGCACCAAGAGAAAAATTTTCCTGCACTTGTTTTTTCCATTCATGAAGATTCCTTTTGTTTAATTAGACATCCAAGACAATGAAAGCCATCTGATCATTACTATTTTGAAAGGAGTGGAATGAACTATTGCATTCCCCTCTCAAGAATTTATCCTATAAATGGCAAATTTAAAAAAAGTCCCAAATTTTATAACAGACTAAAATATTACATATATAAATTTGGAAGCTATTCTGTGGACACATCTTGAAATTAATTTTTGTATCAGCTATGTCCCTTCATATATCATATATTCCGGTGTATAAGACGACTGGGTGTATAAGACGACCCCCAACTTTCCAGTTAAAATATAGAGTTTGGGGTATACTCGCTGTATAAGACAACGACACCCGGCGTATAAGACGACACCCAACTTTTGAGAAGATTTTCCTGGGTTAAAAAGTAGTCTTATACGCCAGAAAATACAGTACTTTTTTACAACCTTTTTATCTCTACTTGGCAGTGGTCGTACTGCAATACAATTTATCAGTTCTTACGCTTTTATATCCTGAACTAGTGGGTCTCCTGAAATCGCATTATCTTTTATTTTAAATGTGGCAGATAAAAAAAATATAAATGCAACAACCCTGGATGGAACGTGCTCATCTCTCACCAGAATCAAAAGCAAAGACAGAACTCATCTTAAATAGACTCAAAAAGCTGAATGCTCAGACCAACAAGAGAGAGTAAATGTCAAAACAGAGTTTGCAACTCAATTTTATTTACACAATAGCATTGCATTCAGTTCACTCACGAGTTGTAAAGAAGAAGCAATTCTATAGAGAAGACTCTCAATTTTGATGCGATCGATTTCAGCCTGACATGCTTCTGGAAAGTGAGTGGGAGGGTACTGGCTGAGAGAAAAGAGGGCCTCCGTGCAGTGCTTCACCGCCACTTCATAATCGTGCTGTCTAAGTGATTCACATGCTTGTTCACATGACTTGTCTGGTCTTCTGTCTGCCATGACTCAGCAACAGAAATCCTATTACAAAACAGGAAAGTTTTCAAATCAGGTAAATTTGAAAGGCTATCCCAAAACCATACATCTGATCTCCTTATATTATGTATGCATCTTTGTCGCCCATAAAATTCCTGCCTTTTTCTCCTAGTGCTCGTTGCTGATTTCTCCAACTTCTAGCCTCTGGAATGAAATGGCCTACATTCATTCTCCCTTTCTATTACAGGTATCGACATAACTTCACCAAGAAATTCAATTTAATTTTCATTGAAATATCATGTAGAATCAGATTCTTGGCAGGCTTTATTTCTAGAATTAAATCTTAGCTGATTAAAAAGTATAATTCAGTATAATAATAACCATTTATAACACAAAAACCTGACTTTTATCGTGTGTTACACTGCCATCCACCCCATCTCATGTCAGTTGGGAAGATTTAAGGATTTTACTGCAATATATTTGCAGAGCAAGGTGCCACTTAAAGAACTGTTGATGTACATTTACAATTAATTATCAATTAAAATAACAGTGAGTAAATACTGGCTATATCAACATAAGCACCTGGCTCAGTACAGTTTGAGAAACAGAAGCTGCTTGAAATTTAACAAGGCAAAATATTTGCTACCACAGCCAGAAAAGAAAAAGTAGCCTAACAGGTTACTGTTCATTCTGTGTTCAAGTAACATACAAGAGCCAGCTAAGTTTGAGAAAACATATGCACAGTGTTAATATGAATCCTATTTTAGAATGCCAGATGTCTACTAGGAAGGGAATCTTCAGACTAAATCTTATTTAAAGGTAACAACCTCTATGCACATCACTGTCTTTGCTTCAACCATGTTCATTACAGCTCATGTATACAGCAATAAAACCATGTTTGCATATGAATTAGTATATTATCATGCTTACTAGTAGAACAGCTATTTTTAAAAAATCCTGACAATAATTTATGGCCACTGAAGGTTATCCTATAATCACTTCTGCTTTTCAATAAAACCTTTAAAATCTAGACAAACTGTACTGCATGGATCTAAGCCATGCAATGCCATGGTTGTCATAACCAGAAATGCTTAAGGTTCAAGACTGGTGATTACTTTATTCAAAAATATGACAGTTGCATATGCTACAGTTATTACTACACCGAAAGCTTTCACCAATCCTTCCCTTAAAACAAAAAGATATGTTTTCAAGGACAAGACCTATTTAAGTCTCAGGGTGGTTAAGAAAAGGCGGTTATTGAATATGAAAGTTCAATGCATTTCAGCCTTCTTAAGTAGCGGAATAAAAAATAAAGACTGATCAAAGGCAAAAAAGGCAATGTAAGTACAAGAATAAAATTTCTTATTATATTGTTATTTTCTACAGTCCTTTTTCTTAGGTTTCCAAGATTTACACTCATGCTTTACATAGTTTTGTGCATACTTTCTGGGTTTTTTAACAGCAGCCATTGTGTAGGAAATAAAAAAAAGCAAAGCCCCCATCAGTTTCATTCAGAGAGCAATACCTTGTGGCTATTCTTTAAAAAAAAAACTCTTTCCATCCCAAATGATTATACCTCTGTGCCTAAGTATCAAAGTTTACCAGCGAATGACCTGACTGTGACAGTGGCCTTACCAGCAGCCGTCCTTTTAACAGATTCTCACCAGGCAGTTCTGTGGCAAAGACCAATTAAAGAGTTTGTTGCAAATGGAGAGTATGGCTGGTAACAACCCTATGGTTGCCATGGAAGCCATGAAGACCTCAGCATTACTGAAATCTGTTACCACCACCATAGTGAGGGGTTTCAATATCACGCCCAAGATTTGCTGGCAGTGGGGTGGGTGAAACATCAACAGTATGCCTGTTTTGTCTGACCCAAGATCAGAAATAATTCCTCAAACTCAGTTGTAGAATGAGTTGGCTGCCTAGCAAGAAATATGGAAATTATGTGGACAACAACACTCTCTCCCTGTTCTACTCATCCAGTTTCTCTGCCCAGGTTTTGGTGAGGCTTGTCAGATCAGCCCCTTCATTTAGAGTCAAGTCATGGATGAGTGATGTTTCATTCTGGACAGTGATTTCTTCTAATGGTTTGTCTAAAACGTTTTATAACTTTTTATTGGATGCAGATGTGATATTGAAACCCCTCACTATGGAGCTGCCTGGTGAGAATCTGTTAAAAGGACAGCTGCTGGTAAGGCCACTGTCACAGTCAGGTCATTCACTGGTAAACTTTGGACAACTCCCCTTTGCAGGGATGAGGATCAACTGAAGATAGTCCATCCCCAAAGACCTATAGAATCTGAGCAATCTTGGAATCTTGAATTCTTGCCCTCCTTGGCAGATAAAAGCTACCCAGTGTTGTATGTCTAAGTTGGTTATAGGAAGCAGTGAATGCCTGAGAGATGGGATGATCCTTCCAGCCCCTAAGGAGGTCATGGCATGCACTCTTCTTTAGAGATCTTCCCTAGATCCTGAACCAATTGTCCAGTAGCCAACAAACACTTTCTGGGCAAAGTATTGGAGAGGAACATGGCTAATTAACTGCAAGCGGGCTTGGAGAAAGCAACTTGTCCAGACCAATTTCAGTTTGGCTTCGGGCCCAGTTATTGTATGGAAACCACCTTGGTCACCCTGGTTGATGACCTTCTCTGGGAGGAAGACAGGGGGAGTTCAATCCTATTGGTTCTCCTGGATCCCTCAGCAACTTTTAATACCATCATCCTGATATCCTTCTGGAAATGCTATGATGCTTAGAAGCTGGAAGCACTGTACTGTGATGGTTCTACTGCTATCTCCAAGGCCAATACCAGGGAATGGTTGTGGAAGATTCTTGCTCAGCACCCTAGGAACTCACTTGTGGAGTTCCTCAGGGATTTTTCTTATCTCCCATCTCTCCAATACCTATGTGAAGCTGCTGGGGGAAGTCATCAGGAGATTTGTGATGAAGTGTCACCAACTTAATATGGTTTCTAGTGTCTGATGAAAATATACCTCTTCACCTAGGTCTCTGACAGAGAGTTCACTCTGCATGTTGCCCTACTAGGGTAGGAGGGTTACATTTTAAATATTTTAATGTTTTATGTTTTTATTATAAGCTTGGGCATTCAGGTGAAGAGTGGGATACAACTGTAATAAATAATATGCAGATAGTACCCAGCCACCTGAAGCAGAGACATTGGACAAGTTGCTTAATAATGCTTGCAGGCAATAATGGGCTCAAGCTAAACTGAGGCAAGACAGAGGTTCTGTGTGTCCCAGGTGCTATCTTTAGACAGCAAGGTCCCACAATTGTCTATTGCCACTCCCTGCTGGACACAAGGAGCAATCCCAAATTTGCCCAAACTCCTCCAAGCAGTCTCTAGGATCAGCTGAAGAGGGACTACTGGGATCCATTCAAGTGTCCATTTCCTTTTGCTGTTTCAGCACACTTGACTGGCTTTTGGTAGCCACAGGTGAACTGATTTCTGAAGATACTTGGCAGACATCAAAGGTAAGGACTGCTAATATGGCAAACCTGGCATCCTTGCTGAATTTCCTGTAATAGTAATTTTACAGGTTTCCAGCCTCTTAAAGCAGCAATTTATTGGAGGTGCCAGCAGTATGTCTGGCATTCTCAAGCAGTGTGTCAAGGCAACTGTGGATTTTACCATGTGTCTGGAGGCAGCCAGGGTCTCAGATCTGTGAAGTAGGGAAACATCCTGAACTGAGTGAAGCAGTATTGTTCTGGAAGAAAGAGGTGTGAAATCTAGGGGTGCTCCTGGATTCTGCACTGACCCTTGAATCTCAAGGGAAGGCATTGGCCAGAAGTGCTTACTTTCAGCTCCAGGTGGTTCACCAGCTGTAACTCTTTCAAGAGAAAGTTTGGCCACAGAAATCCATACCCTTGCAACTTCCAGATTTGATATTTGTTTGTCTGCATTTTTATCCCATCCTATACTCAAGGGCCTCAGGGTGGGTTACAACATATAAAATGAACACATTAAAACCAAAACATATTAAACATATTAAAACCATAACAGTGCCTGAATTTGGCGAGGAAAAAGCTGTTCCTTTACTTAGCCAAAGACTAGGATAAAGAGGTGTAATACACTATATGTGGAGCTTTAACTGGCACAGAACGCAGCAGTGAGACTGCTCATTGGAACTGGTGGCCAGACACACATCAGGCCCGTCCTAAAAGAACTGCACTAGATGCCAATCTGTTAGAAACCTCAATTCAAGGTTTTAATTTTAACTTATAATGCCTAAATATAAATATCTAAAGGAACATCTGCCCATACCTTAAGATCTGCCAAACATGGAATAGCCTCTTCTCTGAGATGTAGCCTGGCACCCTCATTGTATGCATTCAGACGCATAGGAAAGCCACACATCTTTACCCAAGCCTTTGGCTGAAAAAATACGCTCCATTCATCTTTTTGACACTTTTATTGTTGTTTTCATTAGTCCCTTTTAAATGTGTTTTTAATTGGTTTTACTGTGACCTGCCCTGAGACCCTTGGATATAGAATTAGAAAGAAATACAAATAAATTGTGGGATCGTCGTGGTGGTGAGGTTTTTTTTTTTACTATTGATGCCACCAGTAAACTCTGGCTAAAAATCCACACCTTAATTTTTACTTTAAACACTGACTTTTTTCCCTGGCCCAAACTGAACAGTATTTATGAACTTCTTTAGTCCAGCTACAACCAATCTTAATACTGCACTACTCTGTAACAGAAGCAAAACAGATTTATCCCAAGTTATAAAATAACTAGGGGAAAAAAACTAAATTATCAGTCTTATTTATTATCACAAATAACATTAGGGAAAAGCACTTGACAACATCAATCTAAGTAAATCAAGATAAAATTAAGGGAAAGAAGGCATACAATATCACCTTCTATGCATCCGATGTGCTCTAAACTCTCAAAACCCCTAACAAAATATCAGCCTAAAAATGGGGAAAAATAAAGGATATTCTTGGCATGAAATAACTAAATTAAAAGGTACAAAATACCACTTGCAATCCTATATATAAAATAATCTGAGGAAGAAAATTCAGAATAGGGAAATAGTGGCTTTCACTTGCACAAATACGACTTCTACTGTCCTTCCTTTCTCTGTTGCCTTCCATCATCATTTTAATGCAATCAAACACTGACAAGTATGCTTAACACCTGCCAAACACAATTTATTTAAGCCTTATTTTAAAACATATTTTAAAGGCCCTGGTTATAACAAGTAAGTCCTGTGTCAATGCACTTCAGTTCGCTACTAACAGTCATTCATTTCTACAACTGTTTAATTTTTCTCAAAATATCCTGTTTCTGCTTTGAAGGTCAAACAGAAATTCATACATCTATGAAGCTCTGTTCAATCTTACAACATTTAATTAACGATAATTTTGCTTCATTCCGTAAAAGCAGTTATGAACTTGGACAAATTTTAACTAAGTAATATTATTGAATTTTTAAAAAAAAATTACATCCAAAAATATTACTAATATTTGTGTATGTGTTGACATTGTAATCCATTACGGATGAATTCACAACTGCAAATTATGCTGTATTCCATCAAAATGTAGATTTGATTAGACATTTCCACCTCCCTGAATGTCAAAAAACCATCATATGTAGTGATCAAATTAACTAGTAACACTGATTCTAAACTCTTTTTACATATTTACATATTGAGATGACTGTTAAATGGCCATCTGAGTGTTTCCAACAAAAAGCAATGTAAATGCAAAATATGTGCAAGCCCAAAAACACTGAAATCTAAACCTAAGTTCAGAATCGGTCAGCATCAGAAAAACAGCGTTGTAAATGTTTGTCAATCTGCATCCAATAAAAAGTTATAAAACGTTTTAGACAAATCGTTAGAAGAAATCCACAATCTTAATTGCATTAAAATTTAACAATGCATTGTTACTGTCTATTTCATGCAGATCTATAGTACAAGTCATTAACTATTATGAATTAATTAACAGTCCCCTGGTTACTTTATACTTGATTTAAGTGTAATTTGTGGGGAGAAGAGGGTGGGAGCAGGGAAGAAATTCAACAAGCTTTATTTAATTTAAATTGAGTCTTAGATAGCTCCAACAGAGTTAAAAGCAACATCAAATTTTCCACACTAAATTAGAAAAATCCTTGGAACAAACTACAGCTGAGACCATGAGATTGGCAGTTCATCTTCTAAAGAATTTACATTAGAAGTCCCCCTACTGAACCAAAAGCAAAGCATTCACATCTGGACACTGTTTTGCATTACCAAATTCAACCATCCATCATAACATGAAATCTTCCTTTAACTACTGTCTCAAACTCTTTACTTTTTGATGTTTTTGTTCCCATCACACTGGGGAAGTTCCCTATATTACTGAACTGTCTATCTAGGGTTTATAGGGGTATGTGTAGATATAGACCAAAGCTTATCTTACAAGGAGCAGTTGACCATAGCTAAGAAAGCAATCTAAAGCCCTTTCTCCACTGGGCTTTATTCCAGATTATATCCTGGACTAGGGACCTGCCATCTGCATGCTAGTGAAGACTATAGCAGTCATACAGTGTTTTTCCACTGTCACTAGAAGTACCCATTA
>MTQE01002208.1:24876393-24929870 GCA_014337955.1 Aspidoscelis marmoratus | reverse complement strand
CAAAGAGGATACAAACCATTTCCAAACAATTTTAATTGATTTTTTTTTTTTGGGGGGGGGGACAACGAGGATCCAAACAGTTTTGAAACAGCTTTAAAGTGGCAATGGGAATTCAGCCTAAGAGTACAACTGTATTTCAATTAGCATCCTTGTAGAGCAGTTATCCTTATTTAAAAATGCACAAGCAATTCCACTGAAAGCCCTAAGCAATTTATGTTTTTGCACAACAAAAGGAAATATTTATAAAAGGACACTGGGAAAATGCTTAATTTGTGCTATTTTAATTAGTCACACATTACTTTCAAAGAAAGCGATCTTGATATACAAATAAACTTTGAAAGATATATTTCAGATGACAAATTGTAAGGATGAAAACGGAAGCTACTATTTTAGATAGTTATATTTCCAATATACTGTACCAGAAAGGCTAAAGCAGCCTATTTTAATGCAGCACTGGGGAAGGGATAGACTAACATGTTTTAGGGCACTTCCTGATTTCTTTCCATATAAAGACTGTTATATCAATCATGGACTCCTAATCAAGTTTTTAACGGGTATTCGTTTCCAATTTGGGAAATTAAAACTTGGATCTCAGATTAACTTTTTAGAAAGTTTTATATTACCATCAGTAAAGAGTTATGAAGCAATATACAATTTCTTTTGTAAACCAAATGCATACATACATTTTCTGCATTTTAGGTAGTAAGCTGTTGACCTTATTCTTATATTTCAATAAATTGAAGGTTATGCCTCCAATAGGAATACAATTCAAGTATACATTCCCATACAATAATAAATTAAACAAAACCATATTTATATTGTCTTCTAGTTTCTCTTTGGATTGCAAATTCAGAATTTCACAGATTTTGGACTTGTAATTTTGCCTGGAAAAGCCTAGTGCATCTTTTGTAGGTACCAATATGTCTTTTTCCTCAGCTACCACATGGTGGACTACAGTTGTTTGTGGGACCACAAGTACACCACCTCAGCTGATATCAGAGCAGATATTTGACATATAGATAAGCCCCTGAATACATATAAAATGAAACTATTAAGATCAAGCTTTTACAAGTTATATTAAAAGCTATACTACTTGATAAGGCAAATAATTACAAGTATATTCAGCGTAGCATTGAGAATGAGTTAATAACATCAAAGATTACAACAAGGTATTTATCATTAATACTATTGTTTTACATTTTTTCTGTTCTCAATTTATGGCTCATAAAATTACACTTCGATTTTTAAAAAAGAGCCAGCAGCCATCAACCACTATTCTACTTTCTGAATTTTAGTAACACAGGAGACTGATGAATTTCACAAAGTCTTGTCCGGACAATACAGAATCAGATTTTATTTGAGATAGCAGCGTCCCAAGCCTTTGGGCTGCAAGGAGATCAAATTAGTCAATACTAAAGGAAAGGAGTTAACTCTGATTGTTCACTGGAAGTACAAAAACTGAAGCTCAAGCTCAAATACTATGGCCACCTAATGAGAACACAAGACTCATTAGAAAAGGCCATGATGCTTAGAAAGGAGAAGACGGCAGAGGATGAGACAGATACTGTTGTAGAAGAAAAAAATATGAAGTTGGGCAAACTCCAGGAGGCAGTAGAAAACAACTGGCCCTGGAGTGCTATAATCCATGGGGTATGAAGTCGGACATGACTGAATGACTAAACAGCAACAATGACGGAAAAGCCATGCATGGTTTTATGAACCCATTTCAACTGTTTGGTATCAGAATCAGTTAGCAACCAAGATAACTTTGATGGTAGATGCCATATGTTCAAACTAGTTTGATCATGACAGCCATAGGCCGCATTCCCATTACAAGCTTAAAACGGTTTTGAAACTGTTTCGATCCTCGCAGTCCCGTCAGGTTGGCTTAACACGCTTTCCGCATGTTAAATCGCCCCAAAGTGTTGTAAATGTTAACACTCATTTCAACAGGTCTCGCTCCGGTTCGTGCGCCTGAAACGTTTTACATTTCTTGCTGTGGGAACGGTATAGTTTTAGTGGGATGAGAATGCATGTTTAGGGGTTCCCTCCCCCAATATCTTGCTTCCAAAGATAGTGATTTCACTGTAAAAATCCACCCGTAAGCAGCCATTACACTGTAGCAATCCATCCACTTCACACCTGATAACAATGTTGCAATTCTGCGCAATTCTTTAAAAGTTCAGACCTTTAGAAAGGGAAAAGGGAGGAAAGCAGCTCAAGTTTCGGTGAGATGTGTGAATGTTTAAGGCTGTGGCTGTGGAGGTGAGCGGGCGAAGGGGGCTTGAGTTGCTGCTGCTGCTGCTGCTGCTGCTGTGTGCCCTGGGCAATGGGAAGAGGAGAGGAAAGAATCGCTGGCTGCCCGGTGCCATTTTTCATCCATCCAAGCATGTGGCAGCCACCCAGCCAGGGTCCGTGAAGGGGTCTGTTATGGGTGGTGCGTTCACGCCAGGAGGAAGAGGGCAGGGCAGCCCCAAAAAGCGGCTTTTAGAAAGTAGCCACTTGAGTCCCCCCTTGAGTCACGTATGTCACGTACGATCCTCAGAATCCGGAGCGAACGCGATTAAGTTGAAAGTAATGGGACCAGGCAAATTCGTGTTAGCATCCGGTTCTATTATTTCGGTTTAGGAAAACCGTTTTAAACTTGTAATGGGAACCGGGCCATAATGTAGTAAAGGTCAAAAGGAATTTAGAAGAAAGCTCTGCTCATTAGCAGAAGTCATTTTTAACAAGGTAGTGCAAAACAAATTGATTTAGGTTGCTACAACTCAGAACAGGAGTTTTCTGAGATTCCAGACACAGGGCCACCCTTCCATATTGCTCTAAGATTAGAACAAAATTGGACCTATTCTGTTGTAATGTTCCAAATTTCTAGGTTTCTTTTTTTTTAATTCCCAGTTCCCTGCCAGTGGCTTCCTACTTTCTTCCCAGCCTCTTAAAACTCCTTTTCTCTCAACCCCTTTTGCCCCTTCCAGTACCGCAACTTACTGCCTGATGCTCTCCATTTCAATTATTGCCTATGTCAAGTCTCCTTCAACCACACCACCTATACCTTCTCCACAACTTTTTAAAATTATTCCCTGCCCAATCCTGTCCGCTCCTGTGATCTCTGTTCTTCCTCGCTGCCACTACTGACAGACCCCTGTAGGTAGCCTTTGCACATCATCAAATTGGAGCAACTGAAAGTGATCCAAAAGAGCTTGAGGTTTTTAACAATGAGATGGACTCCACTCCTTATAGCATACACCTAAACACATTATTCAGAAGGAAGCTTTACTATATTGCAAAAACCTTACTTAGAATTAAGCATAGGGCGTACAAAACTGATGTTTTGTGAAAATGCTGTAAGAATTTTGGAAAAGTAATGGGAGATTTAAAACAGATTCTTATGATAACAGAGAGCAATTCTGGGTCAATTTACAAAGTACAACTATGTAGCAAAACATTTACTCCTAGAACAGCAGTTCTTAAATGATGACAGACTGCAGGCCACTGCTCTGGTTTGCACAGCCTTTCATTTACTCATGTTATGGTCATGATATGAGGTCACTGGAAAGTCCTCAGAATTAAAATTCCACTTCTGAATTCAACACAGCTGCATTGCCTATTGTACTGAATACTTTAACCAAAAGAAGTTGTCCTAATGACTTGCCACACAAGACTTTCAGTAGAACATGTGCAAACCAAGTGTGAATCTTTTAAGTTAGTACTGCCTTTTGTCTTACATTTTAGTCATGAGAAATTGAAAGTATCATAACCCTGTAATACTCTTTCTGGACTTAAATCCCACCTGAACCAACAGAACACAGTTCTCCTCTAGAGAACTATTATAACCCACCCTGTGACTTAAAGGTATAGGGCTGGATATAAATGGAATAAATTTTAAAGTGCATAACAGACTATGCCTTTTCTGTAGTAACTTTCTCTTAAAGTTTTCGTATTACTGAACAAAAGGAGTTAACCTTTTGTTTTTTATCCCATCCTATAACAGAAGGTCTCAAGGTGAGTCAGAATAAATTCAGTATAAAAACAGATAAAATGAATTCACTAAAAATCTGCATTGACAATGTCTGCTCAACCTCTTTAGTTCCCAGTTTTCAGTGAACGAAAAAAAATCTTCATGGTCAAATTCTGAATAAAGCAAAATACTGCCAGGCTCTAGAAAACTGAATTTACAAGACTGAGGACAACAGGATGATTTTACAATTGTTTTGTTTCTTAAAACACAGTGTATAGTTAGACTATGCAATGTGCCATTCCAAGACCCAGCAATCTTCTTGAGTGGTGTCCAAATGTAGAGCAGCCAAATTCACAGAAAACAGGAATATCAGCTGTTTGTCTACTCCCCTCCCCAATATTAAAGGAATATCTGTCGAAGACTCAATATTAAGGATTATGAGCGAACTGCACTAAAACCCACACGATCTTCTTATGTATTTCTATCATCTGGTTGGCTAATGCCAGAACAAGCTACCAATCTTGAAGAGTCTGGTCCAGAAAGAGATTTCTTACATTTTTAATCTTAAATTATTTCAGAGCTTCCTGGCCTGTGGCCCAGGCGATTACCACAGGTAATCTGTGGGAAAGAGCCGAAAATCTGGACTAGTCACAACACTTTCCATTCCAAGAGTGTAGATCCTTGGTTTCATTCAGGTTTGATGTGAGACAGGTTGCAAAAGGTAGAACAGTGGGAAAGGAACTAAGACATGTAAGAACGTGCTGCCAGACAGCCCATGCTGCTCCTGCCATCAGTTTCAAGTTGCTTTTGAATTGTCTCTGCTGTTTCTGTTACACTGTCCAGAGTTTCCAGTACCTTTGGAGAACAGGAGGAGTGGTGCACTGCCATCACCTTCATTTAGCCCTCAAATGAAACCCAGGCCTGGAGTAACAAAAACAGCAGCATAATCCTTTAATCCTGTTGCTCAAGGAATCTCAGCTTCCAGGGGAGAAACAGGAATTTGGCCACTGCTATCTGCAGAGCCCTTTAATCTATCCATATACCATCCATGCCAGCTACCAACTTCAGTTTTTGGAGAAGGAAAAGATCAAGGTTACAGCCATCACCCACCTTTAGTCCCTGCTTTGGAAGAAAAACAGAAGTACTACCACTGCTGCCTCTGCTCTTTTATCTTCCCATTCTGCTGCTACATCCACCCACCCCTTACATCTTTTTCCTGTTTACCTCCTGGCCTTTAATCTTTCTCCAGTTTCAGAAGACCCAAGTCTCAATTCAACTAGACCACAGATGAAATGTTGCAATCACCTCCAGAAAATGTTTGATTATATAAAATAAAATAAACTTTTGAATAGCTTGAGCACATTATGGACCACAAAAGCTTTTGATGGTTATAAAATGGCCTTGGTAAAGGAACAGACTGGAAACTACCGAGCATTCTCATGCAATGCTCTACAAAACATTACATCCAAATTAATCACAACTGTGTAATACATGGAAATTCACAGCTCTACATTGTATGTAACATCTCTGGTATCTTTAACACACCCAAGGATTTAAGGTGAAATATTGTATTGCCCTTATCCCTCCACTGTTTACCTACTAGATCACTTGAAAGTATCTCATCATAAACAGACAAAACAATATCTTCCCAGGTATAGTAAACCTAAGGATTGTGCAACATTCTCCTAATGTGGTTTATGCACAAGGCCACAAACATTCCAGTAGTCTGAGAAAAATTACAGGAAGTCTTGCAGAACTAACCTAGGTCCCCTCAAAAATATGTTTATGACCAAGCAAAAGACATCTGTATCAGTGCAAGAACAAAAGGAGTTGATAAGACTGGAAGATTAACAACCTATTTCTGCATGCAATGCTTAATGTTATTTTGATCTCTGACTTACATCTTTTATCGTAAATATACTGTAGCTTTCTGTTCCACCTCACTAAAAAAAATCCTCCAGAGGTGGTACAAGGGCTTCGAATAAGAGAAAAAATTCTAAAGAGAAAATATTCTGCATTAAAAATTATACAGATTCACTCAATTGTTGATGCTTTGTTTATTTTACCATGTTGTTTAACTTGTTTATGGTTACTACTTAAATTTACTGCATTATTTTAATTATCCTTGAATAGAGGAAAAAGTATCGTTTGGATCCTGAGAATCATTAAAAGGGAAGAACCTTGCAGAAGGGATACCTTCCCTGTGCAGCCACCTGCACCCCTTCAAAAGGGTTACTGTATCCTTCTGATTCTCCAGAGGGTTAGTGGATCCTCTTGAATGGTGTGGGATGTAGTGTAGGGGCTGCTGCGAACAGGGAGAATTAGCCAAAATCAAATGGAGGCATCTTCCAGGAGTTTCCTTCTACTTGCAGTTCTCAGGATCCAAGCCTATAAATTTCATAAATAAGAACAATAAATATTCCAATACAATAAGCACAATCTTACAAATTTACACAGGCCCAGGAGAACAAGTGAACTGTTTTTTTAAACAAATGAATAACTGTATATTCTTACATAACAGTCACACTTTGCAGAGGTATCCATTATCTGAATTAAGCAAATTACATAGATTATATAAATTATACAAACTACATTTCATAGGTAGTGAATAACATAAATTATTAGTGGACAAATGGAGCAATAGAAATGTAAGAAAGCATTTTTATCTCAATGCTGTAGTACTGATTACATGAGAAGTGCTCAGAGAAAAACATGCTGAGAAATGATGAGAGGACATGTGTCACTTTCCCACACATACAAAATACAATCCTCAATTAATATAGCCTAGATTCCTGCCAGACACACACAAAAGTTATCATAGCTGGATTTCCAAGAATCTCAATGGCAGCTTCGGACTGTTTTGGTCTATCAGCTGCTTAATTAGCAATAAAAGTTATGCTGGATATCCAGCACTATTTTTACTTTGCCTGCCTAGTTTCACTTACTTGTGGCATCTGCCAATGATCTGCAGCATTACTACACTGGTAACTTCTAGAAGCTCACCTTAATCTGCTAGCAAAGTAATGCCACAAGACATCCCAGTAAGCAAAATTGTTCCAGTATGTCCCTTCTTCATCTAGAGGCAGCTCTAGCATAACAAAAATACTGATGTGATTGGTATGAGCCACACAGCCAGCAATAAAAAGTATTCTCACTTGTGCCACTCAAAAGGTTCTGAGATTCTCTACCCTATTAATATGTATGTAGACAAGACAAAAATCCAATTCTGAATGCCTTTCTATTAGATTGTTTAAAACTAATCAATAGTTTTACAGGAAAATTTAACTGAAATAAAACTGTGAAAATCTATCAACTCACTTGTAGAATAATGCATAGTCAACTCTTGCTATTTGTAAGAACACGGCTTTGCAAAAACAGCAGACACACAAATACCAAATCTCACAAATTGTGAGCAAACCAGAAACAACGTTTTTCAGGGACTCATACTCTAAAATACTTCAGCAGTTTCCTAGAATTTCACAAGTCTTCTTCAGTATTGAGAGGGAGCCTCATACCTCAGCAAAATAAACCAAACTCATGGATCTAAAATCTAAATGTTTTCAGGGAACGACTGCAGACTTCGGCTTACAATGAAGGATTTTCCATTCCCTTTCTCTCCCTTAAACTCTCATGGGAAAATCTGGAAGACACGAAACCCACAAAGTAGGAGATAAATGGAAGCCCCATTATGATTGCTCACGTGACATCAGGTACTGCCCACTTAAATTAGTGGAGAAGTTTCACATAAAAAGCCTAAAACAATTATTTATTTGTAACATCCAAGCCTAGTTGTGTTCTGCAAGAAAATATACCATAAAGGGCAGGAAAACCTAAAGAAAATGGAAGGCACATTCAGAGCATGGAATCCCTGAGTATTCCACATTAACTGTCTCATAAGCACAGTGGCTTAAATGAAACAGAACTGAACCAAAATACAGAGTGTATATTTAAGAACAGGAGGTAAAATAAGAACATACAAAAAAACTGTGTCAGCTTTTCCTGTACCCTCCTTTAACCTAGGGAGTCTTCTTCTGTAACTAATGGGATACATTTACAGCCCCTTTGGCAAAACATCTAGTGGAGCCATCCTTCTCTTTCCACAGCAGAAGAGCCCCAGAAGTCCTCACTGTAATGCTGCAGCAGCGTTTTCAAAGGAGGGGGTATGTCCTTCCTTACAGAAGAACCTGGAGATGCAGCTCATCTCATGTTGAAGGTTTCTTTTCGTGCTGTGGCAACAACATCACTTCTGCAGTTTTTTATGGGTAGGGAGTTCTCAGTCTTTTTAAAGGAACCACTGATGCATGCTTCTCACACCTCAGGAGATCTTTTTGCTCCAGTCACGTTCCACAAAGCTATTGTTTTACGGGTGTTTACATGTTTGTTGGGAATTATCCCAAGAACATCACTCTTCGAATGTACCAACATTTTTATTTGAGGTCAAATGTCCAAATCTGGATGAATTCATATGAATTTTGAATGTGCTGAATATTCATGTAGACCCCTCAACAGAAGGGTGACAGCCGCGGGTCACTTCCCAAGGGGTCCCATGTAGTAGCCAACCTTAACCTATCTCAGAAGGTTGTTGTGGGTAGAAAACAATGTTTCCTGCATCACATTCCTTGAAAGGATCCCGTAACAAAAAAGCATTTTAAAAAAGGGAAAAAAGGCAAATCGGCCAAGAAGTGCATTTCTATTTTCATTGAAATCTCGAATTACAAGAGGAGGCGAAAGGAAGGAAGAAACAGGCTGCTAGTGGATTCAGAACAAGGAAAGGGGAATGAACTCTGTAAGTAAATGTGTGACTTCACTCCTGCCACAAACCCTTAATGTCTCTTAAGCGCCTCTTTCAAAGGACATTAAGTACCTATCTACACCTAAGTTTTAACCCAGTTTCAGTGCACCGTCAGAATGAGACAACCCATCATCAAAGTGACTACTCTTTTTCTTTCCACATTATCTAACCCAAGTACTTCAAAATGGGATGCAATTTTTTCTGCAGCTTTCCACACCCTTGCCACCAACTCAAGGACAACTTGGCAGCCTTTTTCAACCTGACACTTCCTCTTCAGCCACCATTTTGTCAGCCTGTCCACTGTATTGCCATTTTTGCCACTTTCACATACCCAGTCTCATCTCTTAGTTTTCATTACAGATGTTGCTTTTCCCCTATGTATTGCTGAATTCCATGTGTGCTGACAGAACAAAGCTGGAAACTACAAGAATGTTACAAGAACTCAAGGTTATTATGGTGTGGGCTTGATCTGGATTGTGGGAATCAGGCAGGAAAGGATATTGGATATATACACTGTACAGAGTTGTACTCTGTGATACTTTATCAAATAAAGCTTGCTAACATGGTTAAGCCTACTCTGTTTATGTTTTTCAACAGAGGCCTGGTGAAATTATCTTGACACATTTCACCCATCTATACAGCAGTGGCTGCTTCATAAAACAACAAACATTCTCAGAATGGGAAAACCAACATCTTTCATGGAGGCAAGCAAGAGCTGGTATGGACTATTAGCTATCCAGCCCGCTCCATCTTGAGTTAAATGTTATGTGTAGATGCAGCAAGAAAGTACTTTCATTATCACATTCTGAAAATAGCGAAGAAGCATCAAAACATACTGCACAGTAGCAGTGCTCCCATCTGTGTAAGGAGAAGAACTGTTTAGAGATCATCACTGTTCAATTTACAGCACAAATAAGTAAGTGGAGTTATGTTTTTGTTTCCAACTAAATTCAGTGTGAACTTACAAGTAGCAGGGTCTATTTTAATCCAAAAAAAAAAGTTTGAACTTCAAAGAACGTAGTATTAGCAAACCACATTTGTCAAAGATTTCAGAAACCCTCTATTCATTTTCTAAACTACTTACACCTTTCCATGCACAGAAAAGCAACTTAATACATGAAAATTAAAAAAAAGGTTTAAAGACTTAGGAGGGCAAGTTCAGCCTTCAACCACATCTTGGCCATGTCTGCATATCATATTAAACTATGGATCAGCACAATGTGATAGGATATGTCAGGAACCAAATTTAGTCCTAAGCAATTAGGCAATGCCAATTTACTTTATAATCCATTGAAGTTTGTCAATACAGCGAAACAGACTACCATGTGTCTCTTTCTTTCCATATCCAAAAGAAGCAAGAAAAAAATACAATGAAGGTGTGATAATACAGTTTCCATTTTCATAACAGTAGAAAAATGGAGAAGGGGCCTATGTAAGCAACAGCCAACATCCAGCCCAGCAGCCTACAGAGTGAGCTAAAAGATAAAAAGACAGTAATTATTGTACTAACACATAGAAGAAAAAGAATGTCAGAGAAAGGTCCACCCAAAGGATAGTGCAATGGTAGAAACAGAAAAATATGATTCTGTAGGAGATCTGAAAAGTAAAATGACTGAAAAGCTATTAAAGAGAAAGTAAAGAATGTACTGTATGCTGATTTTATGTTCAACACAAACCGGAGGAATGTCAGCTAAATAATATCCACACTGACTCTGGCACCCAACACTCAGCCTTCTAAACATTTTAGTTCATCATTCATAGATTTACTGATTGGACAACAATTAATTAGAAAGACAAAATATATTTTCCAAGTGAATACTTCTAAATATAATACTTGCCACTGAAGAGCACATCATCTAGCAAACAGCTCCTGTTAACAGGTGAGCAAAGGCTACATGTAAGTTCTGAAAAAGAGAATGTACAACTGTACTATATAACTCTCTTCTTCTGGAACAGTTCTGAACTCTTTATAAATGATAGAGATTGAATCATTAGTACATATTCCAGAAAAATTAACGCAAAACATTAATATGAACTTTGTGGTAGTACAAATCATTTATGGCAAAACATGATAAAAAGTGGTGAATTCTTTCCTGAACAGAAATCAAATAGCCACCTGCTAGGATTGCTGTAGCAGTGATGTTCACAAATGAACAGGTCCACCTTTTGAGGGGGAAAAGGTGTTATGCGAGCATAGGTTTTCCTACTGGGCAAAGAAATTAAACATTATTTTCTTTCAAGGATGACTCCTTTACAATATGTCTATTCATGTTTACTTAGAAGTAAGCCTCATTGTGCCCAGTTTGTCTACTGCAACCTTAAATATCTTATTCCAAGGGCCATGTGTTTAAAAGGAAAAAAAATCACCCAATTCCATTTTTCCTGTGGAAGTTTGCAAACTGAAATGTTTGGGGGCTGCCTTGAGTTCTTACTCTACCAGAATAGCTCTTAACAAACAAGTATGAGTTGGCCTGTAATATTCTAGAATCTACAGCAAAACACTTCCCTCCTCAGACCATACACAAAGGCCAACTGGACAAAAATTCCTATCTTATTTCAATACTAGTAAAAAGGAGTTTAAAAGCCAAAAAAACACAATTTAAAGTAGTTAATCTGTTTTAATACCTTTTCTGTTATAACTCTAAAACTCTGGGGTAAACATAGCATAACATATCAGTAACATAATAAAAACATAATAACCTAGGTTTGGGGCACAGAAGATGTTTTATTCTGACTTCTTCCAAAAGCTACCGGTATGGACCACAACCAAGGGACAACCACTACCTCCAAAAGATCTACCTCATGGGAGCCCCAATATGGCAGCCAAGTGCACAACTACCAGAAAACCCTACAAAAATATCACACATGTAGTATAATAGAGGGGTACCATATATACATACACTGAGGTTAGCATTCACTAAACATTTTGGAAAGTTCAGAGCTCCTCAGGTACCTTATCTTAGCAATTGTGGCATGGAAGACTTATGGTATATCAAAAGGTCGGGGGCTGTTGATTTTGAGGGGCCATGGCCACATCTGGAATGTCAACACATATTGTGAGCACCACTCTGTGTTGTTCCTTCTTTTTGCCAGTCCCTTACCAGGCAGAATAGGAAACACATGTCCAAGAGTTCTTTTTTTTTTCTCAGAGAAGCCATATAAAACTCAAATACAGAAGTCCATCATCATTTGCAAGGTTCTGGAAAAAAAAACTGTGGATTCAAAAATCCCTCTTTCAGCTCTGTGTATCTTCTAAAGCAAAAAAAAAAAGCACTACTTGCCACCTCCTAACAAAAAGAGGAATGATTTGGGAGGCTCAAAAAGCCTCAAGTACCTTCATAGCAACCCCTGTGCTTTGCTATCAGCAACAGAGATTAAGACATTATAGCACACTACAGATTGACCTATGGGAAGGAATAGCAAGTGACTCACAAACAACAAAGGAATTCCTTTTGTAGGCTTCTTAGCTTTACATTGGGGGACTGTTGCAATAGTCTTATAACTATCGTGTTTATCTGAACAAATACTTTCAGACCTGTCTATATTCTAGTTCTAACAGCATAACAAAAATTAAGCTTCTCCTTTTAAGAACTAATTTT
Organism: Aspidoscelis marmoratus; assembly: GCA_014337955.1. Classification (NCBI taxonomy): domain Eukaryota; kingdom Metazoa; phylum Chordata; class Lepidosauria; order Squamata; family Teiidae; genus Aspidoscelis; species Aspidoscelis marmoratus. The sequence continues at coordinate 24,917,521 of MTQE01002208.1, read as the reverse complement.
TAAAAATCTTGATCACTATATCTTAAATAAAGCAAATGGAATGTGCATTTGCTGTTCCATTCTTCCCCCTAAGGTAGTTCGGCTTGAATTTTTACTAAGTAAATAACAGTTAGCTTCTTTATACATTATACTGTGCTTTTGAACATGTCCTTAATTTTACAAATTACACATACATTACTATCCTATGGATGTCTATTAAAACAAAGCACCACCAAATTGAACAGAACTTTCTTCCATATAAGCAGTACCGAATCTTAAAGGAAAAAGAATCTTGTCTTATGCTACAAATACCTATATTTCACAACTTTTTAAAAATTACAAATTAAAGCTGTACAACTTTTAACAATGTACTGAAAAAGTAAGGCTATACTTTTAGATTGTTTTTCCAGTATTATTTTCAGTTAAGAGTATGTCCAGATAGAGAAAATGGCTCACTAAGAAACACATTTTTCTGAGTTAAAGGGGATCCACATGAAACCAAGCAAAAATATGATGTAGCAATTTGACAAGGATATATCATCATACAAATAATGAAAAACTATATAATTAGTATATAGGCCTAAATGATTTCAGATTTCTACAGTCTCAGATACTAGAAGACTTTTTCCAGTATGCATTCATCCTTCCTAAAGTTACGCCTTCATTTCCTCAATTTCAGAACATATTTTAAGAAACTGAGTTCCAGGACCTTAAAGCATTATCTTCCTATCTAGTTATCAAAACTAGCAGTGCAAATTCCTACAGGCTTTGAGTACAGAATTCATATGTTGGCTCCACTGGACTTACCGTACATTTACTTCATAAAAACTACTCCAAATAATGAAGTCCAGATCAAGTTGTGACAAACTTTATCCTCTCTCGACACCAAACATATTGTGTAAAATTTGTGCTTTAAAAGGCTGTATTACACTTTAAAAACCAAGCAAACTATTTATTTACCATCTCAAGAAATAAAAATGAACCCCCAATGTATCTGCATATCCTTTCCTCCATCTCAGAATCCGGTTTCTTTCATCTCAATCCTAACATGTGGGACAAGATACAATGCTTCCAATTTTCCACAATCACCATGCAATTAATTTTAATGCAACTTTCACTTTAAAGGACACACAGTTACTTTGAAACACTGAGAGTTGAAAGTGTTTTGAATCTTACAAAATAAATCAATGTTGTAACAACTCGCACCAGGGATCTAAACATTTCCCCTCTCAATCTCAGCCAGCACTGACAAATCGTCTCTTAAGTGCTCGTTCCCTTCAACATCTGATGCATATTTTTTTTAAAAAAAAGCTTTTAATCCGAGTAGTATTTATTTCCAACTTGGTGAACGAAAATAGTGCAGCTCGCAAGCATGCATATTTGCAGGAGGCTGCTTCACCAGAGGAGGAGGGGGGAGCGGGGTTCTTCCGCTGAAATTTTGGAGTTGTTTGCCTTCTCAGTTCCACAAAGGCTTGCCTCACGCGATCTTCGAGGAAATCTGGGTTTTCTCTACACCTGCCCTTCCAAAGCCACCCCCCATTCGCTTCTGGGATTTACATAAGCATGTTCCAGACGTTCAAAAAGAAGAAGAGGAGGAGGAGATCAGAAACACACGCACACACACAACACACCCCACCCTGCCCTTCGGAGTGGGTTTTGTTTCCTCTCTCCAAACCGCTTTAAGGCGCCGCTCCTCTCGCAGACTGGCATCCGAACACGCCCTGCTTGCAAGGGGGAGCCGCGACCCACACCCCGGAGCCCGCGCAGGGGATCGGCGAGCCCCAAGGCTCCAGCCGAGCCCGCCTGGGTAAACAGCCCCGGAGCTCCCGCAGGCCCCTCCGCAGACATAGGGCCCTCTCCAGCCGGCACCGCTCCACCTCTCCCCGTCCCAGCGGCTTCGGCCAACCCCAGGGAACACGGCCGAAGCCGGAGGGGTCGCTGAACCCCCTCCGCGGCCCCGACGCCCGCCAAGCCCCCTTGCCCTTCGTCCCCCGGGCGAGGAAATAGGGAAGTCCTGACTTACCTGTCATTACTTTCTACGCCATCTTGGATCCACTTGTCAACGTCCGCACAAAGCATTCTGGGTAAAAGCTCTCGCCTCCCTGCTTGGCTCGCTCGCTCGCTCGCTCTCTTCGCCCCCCCCTTCCCCCGCCACCGCCCGCCCGCCCCCCTTCCCACAGCAGGCAGAGAAAGTTAGGCGGCTGAGGAGGAGACGGGTCTCCTCGCCGCGAAGCTGTGGCGGCGAGCGCGGAAGGGACGGCAAGATGGTCGGCCCTGCTGCGGGCGGCCCTCGGCTGCCTGTAAGCAAGGCAGAGCTGCGTGGTGTTTCTAGGCGTGACGCTGAAGGAGAAGGCGGACAGCGCTCGCTTGTGTTGGAGGGGTTGTCGAAGGGGCGCAATGGTGGCAAGACGGCTATGGGCGAAAGGTCCAAAAGCGGACTGGGGCAGAGTGGCACTGGCAGAAATCCGGCGCTGGCTTCCCCGTGGGCAACGCTGTGGGCATGGATTATTTCAAAACTCATAGTGGCTGGATGGGTATGCTGACTGGCCATGTCGAAAGGAGAGCTGTATTGTGCTTTTGCATGGAAATCCGTGACAGGGTTCAGTCGATCGGACTGAAGCTGTGGCTGCAATGCCTGCACCTGAGAATGCCTTAAAGGGTGTTGGATGAATGCCACAGAAACTCGTTTGGACATCTGAGCGAATACCTGGCATCACAGCTTTTATACTGTCTGTTTTATAAAACTGTTTTATAAAGCGCCTGAGCTTTCAAAGGAAATTGGAAAACTCAATGATACACGCAGAAGGGAGTGGCTGTAGCTCAGTGGTAGAGCAAACTGTCTGGAAAGTTTGCTGGTTTGGTCCCCGGGCTTTTTCCAAAAGTAAGCAATGGCAAACCACTTCTGTGTGTCTGCCAGGAAAACTGCATGGGGACTCAAAGCGGCTGACAAAGCTTCTATTCTTCTCCCCGCACCAGACACCCAGTGAGGTAGGTGGGGCTGTGAGAGCTCAGAAGAGAGCTGTGACTAGCCCAAGGTCACCCAGCTGGCTTCATGGGAGAGGGCGGAATCAAAGCCCGTATTCCCAGATAAGAGTCTGGCTCCCTAACCATGAGACTAAACTGGAGGTGCCTATGCAGTCCAGGAATTAGCCATGACTGGGTGGTACCCAATAACAATAGTACAGCATCTTCCAGACAAGATAGCTCATTTAGGCACTATCCCCATGAAGAATTTCAGCTAATCTCTGGTCAGGTAGAGTCTGGGGCAAGCAAATGTACCAGGCTGTCTTAAGGGCAGTTCTATGCAGAGGCCATGTAACCATGCATTTCGCGGAATACCCAGCTTTCAGAAGGTGTGCAGCAAAGGCAAGGCTATGCCAAGGTACAGACACCTCCGGACTATTATACTGGACTTCATAATCAGCATTTCATTTGCAAGTACAGAGGAAAGACCAGGAAACCTGAAATCACTATATTAGACCAGAACCAAAGATCCAAAATATACCATTTTAAAACACAAACCTTCAATCTATAAAATCAAAAAGGAAGGAGATTGTGAAATTGCTATATTCCAAAACAGGAGGCTTGGAAATCCGGGCTGGGTCCAGGAGATTATCTCTTTAATTTTGGACTGGTAACCATTGAGGAAAACTATAATAACGAAATCTATTTTGACAGCTAGAGATCAACTCTAGTCAAAAGATATCAGAAAAAGATTCCTATTAAAGAATGCCAGCTAGAAATAATGGAATTCAAATTAAGGTACTGATTGGCTTTATCTGAAGTGGATGCCACCCATTATGCCAATGTCACACCTTTGTAGTACAAGGGCCCTAAAGACATAATCTCATCAACAGCATCCTAGAAGTGCGGACTTAAGGTCACGTCTGTCTAGCAGGAAACAAATACCATTATTGGAAAACAGTTTGTACAAGCATGACATCACCTTCCCTCATCTCTCTATTAGGAGGATCAACCAAGCTAAACTCTTGGCTTCAAATGGACCAAGAAAGAAAATGAGGATTTCAGTATTTACCCAATAGGATAGCTTTTACCATTTGGGGAAAAAAAGTAAAAAAAAAAAAATCACCCAACCTCATAGCAGGTTGGCATCACTGTAATTTATTGCAGAAAGAAGAAAACTTCTTAAAATAATCCATCCAGCCCCATTTTTCTTACTGTTAGCTGTCTCCTGTGACTGAACTGAAGAGTAGAATGCTGTTTCTCAAAGAAAGCTGCATTTTAAGCTGCTTTGTCCTTTGGAGCTTGTTTCGCTTGGGAAAAGGGCCTGCTTCTATCTCCTCCCCCACACCTTTGGGTGGGGGATTGGTTCCAAATGTGCCTGTAACCTCAGAGCCCTGCCATCCAGTAAAGAGCTGTTTTTGCAAACGGAATGTGGAGCATTCCACTTTCCTATTACTTTTGGTTTCTGAAGACCCTCTCCTCTCCTCCACATTTTCCATTTTCAGCCTGGGGAAGAAAACTTCTGACGGTGGTATTAATAGCTGTTGTTGCTTACTTTCTCCTCAGTGTCAGAATTAAGTTTAGAGAGAGTATGCCCAAGACTTTTATCCATACTCTAGCTGGGTCGCCTTATCTATTTTTGAAGTGAAGCCTGTTTGTCTGCTTCTGCTCTTGTCCATTATTGGCAACTGCCAGCTAGATCGGAGTAATCGCTGCCCTGTTTTTTTACCATTCCCAATTGAAATATCTTGCTGTGTAATCAATAAAGTTTTATTCTCATCTTCAATGTGCTTTGATCTGATTGCTTTCTTGCCACTTATTCTCTGTTTTTCAAACTTAATTGGCTAATACAACCCCATTGTAGTCTTTATGCCTGGATTCAAACTCATACTTCCCCAAATTATTTACCCCAAAGCACAACACCTAAGAGGAATTACAGTAATCCAACTTGGAGGTTACTAAAGTATAAGTCACAATGGTTAAGGAATATCTATCAAGGAATGGAGAAAGTTTGCAAACTGGCTGGTGGTGCGTGTGGGTTCTCCTGGCTATCACTACCACCTGAGCCTCAAAGGACAGTGATGAACCCAGCAACACTCCTCAATGCCATTCCTGTCCATCCCAGGGAAATGTTACTCCATTTAGAACTGGGAGCCTCTTTACTTTCTGGACACGAGACCCTACCAAACAATACCTCTGTCTTATTTTATTTTGTTTATTTGAATTTTTTATCCTGCCCTATACCTAAACGTCTCAGGGCAGATTACAACATTAAAAACCAGTGGACATATAAAATGAAATTTAATCCTATCTTGTCTGGATTAAATTTCAATTTATGGGCACCTGAATTGCCTCTCCAGATTCAGATGGAATGGAGAGAGAGATATGGATGCAAAGGTGGTTGCCATGGTCTACTTCCAGTGGAGCCCTGCGTTTTTGCAAGATCAGCTTATTATACCGATTACATGAATTTTTCTTGTCTTCCTCCCTCTCTTACTCAAACACACAGAAAGCAGAGTGTCTGCAGATGTAGTTTTCAAAATATATATAATGATAAATGTTGCTTAATAATAGACATTTTAAATTTAAGTCAAGATGTTAGGCTAACATTGAGAATAAGCACCTTATTTTTATGGCCCACTAGCTAGTACAAAATGCCCTTGAGCTTAGCGTAGTTTTTATTAGCAATTTGGAGCTTAAATATAAGAAAAGCATACAGCACAGATCTTACGTTAACTGTATTTAGAAATACAGAACCAAACATTCTAGATACTATTTAAAGTTAAAATATATCTAATGATAAATGTTGCTTAATAAGCTTTTTAAATTTAAATCGAAACGTTAGGTTAACATTCAGAATAAACACTTTATTTTTATGGCTTACTAACTGGTGCAAAATGCTCTTGAACTCAGTGTAGCTTTTATTAACCATTAGTTTAGATAAAAAAATTAGAAAAGTATACAGCACAATTTTAATCCTGTGCTCATTTTAGGAAATAAAAGTTTGGATGGCACTGATAGTTTCTAATATAACCATTGTGAACAACTACTTACTAAAAGGGCTTCCCTTCTCTTTCTCTGAAGAAGTTTAATCTCTAGAATGAAAAAAACTGAGGGAAACTTCATATTTCAAATCAGAAGCTTTTTTGGAAATCTAACAAGACGTTCCTGATTGATAGTGATTTATGTATTTCTTAATTGGATGTCATTTAATGAGTGGGATTGGGGTTTTGCCCCCTACAGAAATGTTAAAAAATACTTTCCTAGTAAAAGGCAGATAAAGTCTGTTGTTAGTTCATTCACAATGAAAAGGGAGTACTGTGGCTGTTGATGGGCAAGAGAGTTAGGGCACACAAGGGGAAGTACTTTTTCACCTAGGCTGTGTCCCCATTCAACTTTAAAAGGTCTTTGAATTCATTTTCAAAGCTAGCAATTCCCAAAGCATCAGGAGGTTGATTACCTCATGAAGATCCATTCTGGACGGATGACAGCAGACTATGAGAGGATATATCCTAGGACTGGTTGCTGGCACAACCAATAGGGGGCTTTCCTTTGGATATAAGGACCATCAGGGTCACGTGAGAGCCAGTCTTCCTTCAGTAGTGTTGCTGGCTAGACCATTACCGGAGGGACGCTGAGGTTTATTTCCTCACAATGTCATCAGCTTATTCTTCAAATTCATGGGATGGAGACTCGGACAGGGGTGAGCACATTAAAGCCTCTTCCCCTAGTCTGGAGCAAGTTGGGGAACCAATAGATCTCTGAGAGCAAGGGTCAATGGCCATTAAGCTCTCGCAAACTCCCTGACCTCAATTCTCAGTTCTGGATGAGTGAAGAAGGGAGTTCAGACTTCATGGGGTTCCCCTCCATGATTGTCCATTCGCCGGCCTCCTGCAATTGTGTAGTCTTCCCCGCACGCATGAGGTCAGAGACTAGCTCCCTCTCCTCTCTTCAACTTCACTGGGCCAGTGCATGTAAGGGCTCCATTCTGGTGAGGCTTTTGCTTTACCAGAGCAGAGCGGGGGATCCCCTGTATCATTACCTGAAACATTTGTTCTCCTCCTTCCCTCATGGTTTCCGAGAAGAGATGAATCCACAGTTTCTGGGAATTAAATATCCTGAAATGTGGATTATCTGTACTTGAATCAAAAGAACTCTCACTGTGGGATTTAGGAATAATCACCTTTTCTTTGCAAATGGAAACACACATTTTTTTAGGGGCTTCTCAGTTTCCTTCAGCCAATGAGAAGGTGTGACTATCAGCTAAAGGAATCCTCCACTGTCTGATTTTACAGCTATCGTAAAAGCGTGCCTGCTGTCTCCCTCCCTCCCTGATCCACATCTTTTTGCCTCTTCACTCTGATGTGCTATAGTGATCCTGCACTAAACTCTGCAAAAGCCTGATCTTCCTTGTGAAAGATGAATCCAGTCAGCAGCTCCACAAACTGTTACTTCCTCTTTAAACTGCTGCTGTACCACTTCTTCAGAAGATCGCAGCCAGCAAAAGATTAAAGAGAAAGAGAGTTTTTCCTGTCCCTCCTCCCTCCTCTTCAGAGAGGATAGTGTGTGAGAGAGAGGGGAGGGATCATTTTCTTTCACACATTTCCCCGGAACTGATTCTGCCTTAAGGAAGCAAATGGGAGAGTTCAGCAGGAGGCAGCTGCTAGTGGGTGGGGGAGTAGGAAAAAAACATATACAAGATGGAGGGGGGGGGTCAGAATAAACAGGGAAAGAAAAGCGCTGCCAGGGGCTTCTCCCCTGCTGGACAGTGAAGAATGGAAGGTGAGTCTGTATTATAAGTTAACAATGGAAACACAAATCCAACTTCACTTCTGATTAAAAAAACCTTGATTTAAATCCAACTTAAATTGTGCAGTGGAGATGTAGCCCTAGAGGGTCATCAGACTATTGGAATTTAGTACCAGAAAAAGTGACAGAAACCAGCTTGGATAGCTTTAAGAAAGAGTTAGACAAGTTCATGGCAGACAGGTGTTCAAATGGCTACTAGAATGGATGCCTTGATACCTATCTCCAGGTTGGAGAGACATGCAGGATGCCCCTGAAGGTCATTTGTATAGGGAGTTGAGAACAGTTGATGGTCTTGCCTTTTGTCTTCTGCTTGAGATGCTCAGAAGCAATTGGTGGGCCAGTGTGAGACAGGAGGCTGGACCAGATGGGCTGTGACCTGATCCAGCAGAGCTTCCCTTATGGTTCAGCTCTGTGAAGTAACCCACAGTAGTGGCCAGTGTATGAGTACTTGGGAAGGGAAGTAAGCAGCAACTTGCTATTTACCTTTTATATTAGTAACCATGGCAAAATGAGCCTTGATGTATTATGGAGAAAGCTCAGTTTGTTGCAGCTGTCTGGCACCAAAGACTAATCGCAAATCACCAATCAAGCTTTCCCTTGCACTCCATGCTTTAGTTCCATTGATAATCCAGTGAAAGGTCAAAATGCTATTTGTTCAAGTGAAAAAGTAGGTATTTTGTTGGCAATGTTAAGTGCAGTACCTATTATAAGTTCTAAATGACCAAAGTATGTCCAAAGAACTACTGATTTTTAAAGATCAATATAATTAAGTTTACCCACAAATGGATACCTGAATTTGAAATGCTATAAATTTTAAATATCTTTTGATGACCCTACCCCTTACACTCTGCAATACTACGTCTCACATATGATTGAAAGACCTAGGTTACATCCACATATGGAAAACTGGGTAACACTGGGATGACCAGAGGCATTTCTGTCACGCACATCTGCTCACATAGTATCCTCCCAGAAGTGTCTAAGGAACCAAGAAAGTGTTCTTTCTGCAGGTCATTGAAATAGGTAGGGTGAAGAGAAAGACAGCTAAAAGAAAGTGGTAACAAGTGTCAGAATAGATGGAGATAATGGTAGCTAAAACATTATGGAAGCCGCTGTTCTCTACAAATCCACAAAAAGACTAACTTCACTTACATCAGTAGATTCTGCACACTTTAGCCAATTCTGACAGAAAAACGAAACTAGACTCAAGATACTGAGCTACCCCAGTTTTTCTGAGGGTTGAGCTTGACTAAAATGGCATGAATTTCCAAACTCACATACAATCAGGGAGCCACTAGGCAGTTAATTTCATTGCCCTCTGCACATTTGAGCCCAGAAATCAGCTGTTTGGCCATAGTAAATCTGAGGATATGCAAGTTTGCTGCTTTCTATAAATTAAGAACTACAAGAATTACACCCTTGTGCAAATACATGCAATTTGTGGGTTTTAATCCTGCAACATTTGAGGTATGACTATGTTGCAAGTGGTAGGATACTGCTCACTTATGCTTTAAGGGCCAGCCAGCCTGAAGCAATTTCTTATGAAGTAATCAGAGACAAAAGGGATCAAGAAAAATGGTAAATGATGTATTTTCATTGCAAGATTCAGCATGAAAAATCACCATAGGATGTTGACAGCAGAAGCGAAGAAAGGTAAATGAAGGAGGAGGAGGAGTATTTCTACCCCATTTTTCTCACCCATTTAAGGGGACTCAAAGCAGAACACCCTGTGAGGTAGGTGGGGCTGTAAGAGCTCAGAAGAGAGTTGTGCCTCACCCAAGGTCACCCAACTGGCTTCGTGGAGAAGGGTGGAATCAAACCTGGTATTCCCAGATAAGAGTCCAGCTCCCTAACCACTAGACCAAACTGGCTCATGTTGTTGTCATGTTCATATTTCTAAAGAAAAAAAGGCAGTTTATTCAAAGTGTCATGAGACGGTGAGACAGTACATCAGGGTACCTTAGAAAAAGTGACGTTAAACTTGTTTTCTTTTAATAAAAATATTAATATTAATGAAAGGCCAATATTACCATCTGTTTCAAGCTTTGATCCCAATTTGCTCACAAAGTGAGAACACACACATCACCTTCATTAGGAGATGACAGCTTTTTGTTTAAGATACTGAGGTACTGGAGAGAACAGCTTGTAATTAATCCTTTTTTATTGAAAGTGCAAATATTTGACTTTATTTCCATATGCTCACTGTGGCCTCTTGCTAAAATGAGCATGCATTCCATACAATTGCTCAATCGGCTTTCTTCCTGTTCCAGTTATAGAGACAGCAAGCAAGTTTCAACATGCATCAAGCAATCCCCTTAAAACACCATTTTAGGCTGCAAAGTAATTTTAGCTTGGTAAAATGGAAGTGTTTGATTTAGCATCACAGTAATGAGTAGTGTAACTACAAAATTTACTGCTCAGCAGCTTTTGTTGTATAACATGGAACCAGGTCTGACTCCCGGCTGACAGTTACTTCCATGAACACCTCTGTGCAGTTTTCTTAGCAAAGATACAGAAAAGCTTTGCCATGTCCTACGTCCAGGGAGAACCTGAGGATCAAACTGCTAGCCTTCTGCTTTCCCAGCAGTAGGAACCCCAAAAGCAGTGTTTAAACAAGAAAAAAATGAAAAAGGTACCTTCAAGGACCACTTTTCTTTCATAACTTTATCAGTACTCAGGTCACTTGGTACGATATCTTTTTTCCACTTACTCCAACCTGACTTAATCTGCCTAGTGATCTAGAACCTCAAACCACATGCTGAATGGCAGCAATCTCACCAAATCCAGTTTTGGTATCTTTGATGAAGATGAGATGCCCACCAGCTCCCGTCATCCTTGATTATTGGCTGTGCTGAATGGAGAACTGCAATTAGTCACACTGCTTTAAAGAATATGAAGAACAAGATTTATTCCTCTAATTGTGTACACAGAAGACCAAAAACGTCAAGAATATTGCAATATAGTAGCTTTACTTGCAGAATTAACCAGAGACAACAAGGAACGTTATCTGACTCAATTCACTTATTTATTTGAACGTCTGCCTTACATCCTAAGGTCTTAGAGTGGACTACAATAAAACCAATAAAACAAGAAGAATTGAATTTTTTTTAAAAAAAAAAAAGCTGAACTAAGTTGAGGACTTCATAGAATCTCCTCCCAGGGCTGACATCGAGTGGCCCGTTTCTCCAGTTAGCTGGGATGGCTGCCTCCTGCTGACAGCTGAGGAAAAGGGCCTTGATGGAATGCACAGAATATTAGACTTTAAATGCTCTTCAACAAAATTTCAAAACCCTCCTCCTTAATAAAATGTATTTTGTATTTTGTCCAAATCAGTTTTGTTGCCTCTCAATAGATTTGTTATGAGCACAAGATAACCAAGGTTTTTAAAAGCAAGATTTGTGTCTTTGACATATATATTCAACACAATAGTCAAATTTGGTTGTATAATCATTGAGTTGCTGTGGATCCATGGCAGACCATTTGCTTTACATGCATAAAGTTCCTGGTTCAATTCCCAGCATCACTCCAGAAAAAAAAGGAATGGAACACTTTATCTTTACCATGGAAACATAATGCATGCATCAGTGCAGCCATAAAGATTTAAAATTGAATCTAGCGTGCCTTTACTTTCAGCTTAATCCCAGCATGAGTGAAAAATTATAAAATTTACAGGTAGTGAGTTTTGTAAATCACTTGCTTTTAATCCCTGCAGCCAAACTGTATACAATAATGGATGATTTATGCAAGGGATTTTTCTTAGGCAGTGCTGTAATACTGTAAAACCTGTATTGCACATCCACATTTTTCAAACTGCATACAGAAATACAATTTCACATGACTACAGCACCATGTTACCCCATTCATCCTAATTGCTTATAAGTAATTCACATTTCCTACAATCAGGTATTCAGGAAAGATACCTTGGAGACCAAAAGCAATTTATTCTAACTTTAGGAGGAAATATACAATGGAAATGCTTGCTTTGTAAACCACTCAAACAATCTTAGTTACTGAGTAAGTATATAAATAAATAATATTGAGCAACAATTGTTAACCCCAAATCTGTAATCCTGCTTTCTTAAAAAATGGCTGGACCCAAAACTTTAAAGTATTTGACAGAGTAAATTAGCCAAAAAAGCTTACGTGAATTTACAAACTAATCTGACAGATTATCTAGTTTTTCTACTGCCATTGCACATAAATTCTAATAATAAAGGTGATGGATTAACTGTTATATCAGTAACAATTAGAAACTGGTTGCAAATGCAAACTTAGGTTTCATCAGCCTATGAAGAAAAAAAATACTATTTCAGATCCACTCATATGTTCTAAAAAATAATCACAAAGTTGGTTTTCCGATGGCAATTTGTTAACTACTGATCCTGGTGAATTATGGGACCTGTGGGCAAAGAACGGGATGTTATAAATAATTCAAAAAAGTTACTTTATTTTACCTACAGCACTGTGGGGGTGTGCACGAATGCAATTTTCAGCATTTGATTTGAATATCTGAAAATTCAAATTAATTCAAATGTTTAAAGTTCAAATGTATTCACATTCTATTTGAATACATTCGTACAAATATTCCATTCGTATTTGAAGATATGAACGTCCACAACATTCATGTGTCCGTATGCATTCGTACGCATTCCGTTTTTATCCCATATGCATCCCATGTTTTTCCTGTACGTATCCATACAAATATGTACGGATACAAATAAGATACGTAATATGGATACGTATGTAATGAGTACATATCCATACACATACGAATGCCCAAATAATTCGTACAAATGATTTGAAAGATTCAAAATTCGTTTTGAATGTTAAAAAATGAATGTATAGACGTTCGATTCAAATTCGAATGTCCAAATTTGAACAAATTCAATCGAATTTTGAATGTTTTGAATATCCTTGCACATCCCTACAGCACTGTTCGCCTGGCTAGAAACAGTACAGTACACCTGTTGGGATGATTTGGATCCTCTACTCTGCATCATGCCTGAAAGTTCGTATGGGGATCAATGGATCTTTAACCAAAGGTACACAGACAACTAAACGTGTTTGACAAGGCTACATATTAACTCCATTCTGTTCAGTCTGTATGTGAACAACATCCCTGAAGTTATCAAAACCACAGAAGTTCATAGAACAAAAACTAGACATACTTAACCATGTTGTCCGCATAAGGAGGATATTTTTGTTGTCCTTAAGTTAGGTAGACCTAAGACTACTGTCCCGATTCACTACATACTTACCTTTCAACCTATTTTCATTTGTCACAAGGAAGATAAAGGACTGGAGAAGCTAGACCCCTTTTTACTGAAATCCCTCTCAGCCTCGGATTGTCACACACTTTGTGAAGTCTACAGACTTAATCTAAAGCTGTTTCACCAGTAGTTTTACACTTCACTATACAGCATAGTAGAATAACCAAGGCATTGTTTTCCTTCAGTCATTCCTATTGGCACGAGAAAGTAAACTGCCACAAATCTGACATTAAACAAAAGGTGAATTCTTAAGCACTTTCAAAAAACCAGCTATTGCCTGTAGTTCTTTGGTTCCTTCTCTGCTTAAATTATAAATGCTCAACGAATTTCACATTGAACATGGCGTTTCAATGGCAAAGGATATATCCACATGCCAAATGAATCCAACTTAACATTTTTAAGCAAACTGCTGTTCTACTTTATAAAAGTCCTGTGATAATTGTAATGGACAAAGCAGATGTAAATAGATTTCACTTTCTCCCAAGAGTATTTGTTTTTGCTTAGCTTTGTGGAATACTTTGACATGAAAAATATTCAGAAGCATCATGAATTATGAATCTCGTGATTCTAAAATATATGCGGAGCTTTGGTACACTGTGGGGGACAAGAAGTGCCTGATTGTTTATAACAAAGAATTTGTTGTCCTATCCTATTTTAAGCAGAACTAACTACAGCTGTTCTTTCAACCAAAGGTGTTTGACCATTTGAAAGACTTTTACTGGTACTGGAATGAGTTGTGAACCAGCAGAGGCTTCTACTGAATGCAAAAAGGCTGCATCGATATCTCCAGAGATCATATATATGTTTACCAGAAATTATACAGTCAAAGGCAAGTTCAAACAGACAGGAAGATGGGATGAGATTGAAAAAAATTAACACGTGTAATGAACATTTTAAATACATAGGCGCGATTCCGAAGAATTGACAATGATTAGGCAAGACAACTAAGTAACACTACAAATGAATTAGTGAAGACTATGAAAAAACACACCCATGCTGTGGCAGCTGTGAGACAAAGGTTTCACAACCAACCCTACTATGAATGTGATTTTGTGTACTAAAACCAATTATTTGCAGAGAACATGTTTTTCAATTATGCAAGCTCATGGCATCTGATGAGTCTTCAGTGACAACGCTCACAAGACACTAATCTTTTCTCCAAAACAGGGTCTCCAAAATGTCTAATAAATCATAGAAAAGGGGGTCTAGAGAAATCAGACACTGAGCTGGATCCAAAGACATGTCAGAAAGGGACTTTCATCTTCAGCTGGTTGGCAGCTCACTGCAAAGCTTCTACTGGAGGTCAGGGTGACCTGATGCAGTGCTCAGTGGCAGAAAGGGAGGAACCACCTCAAACCTGCCAGATACACCTTCTATGAGAAACCTCTTCTCTGCAGTAGCCAAGGTATCCAGAAATAAATGTTACCCGCTAAATACCATAACCACGTTGGAAAAACCTAATCTTCTATCTAAATGGGACATATCCACTCCTATTAAAAATGATATACCCCTCCAGGGAACAGAACATTTAAAAATGGATGCTATTTGTGAGGGCATTTTCTAGAGTTCCAAGGAGTATTTAAACTATCAACATGCTAGCTTGGCTTATTATTTTCAATCTGCTTTCATTATAAAATTTTACAACTAAATGAAATAGCCTAGATCGTTTAACCCTAAAATCAATGTAAGCCTCTTGTAATGTTACTAAGCCCTAGCTAAAACAGGCAGATGTGTTCCCAAGAGAAACAGAAAAAAGCCTTCTACTGTCTTCTCTATAAAATAATGACAAAACAGCATGGATTAGAAATGTTCATGTGTTTCCATGCCTGAAATTGGTCGATACATTCTATATTTAAAGTCAACGCATTAAGAATCACTTTGTTACAGAGTTATTCATTTCAACACAAACTTCATGAAAATAATGAAAATAAGACATATACATTAGTGTTTACTGGACAAATAGGGACAAATCAAAGGCCATCTCCATTACAGACAATACAATTTTATTGAGTTTTCCCATCAGCTGCAGCCAAAACTGTTTTAACCTAATGAATAATCAAACAAACTTAATTGACAATTATTCAAGAGTGATTATGTTTTTTAAGTTTCACCTGGAAGGAAAAGATGAAAAAATCAAATATACAATGGGATAAAGTCTCTCTTTATGACCAATTTAATGCCTCACTAAAAGCATTCAAACTATCGAGACACCTTACTGCAAGTTATGTATCATCTCCTCTTTGGCAATCAGGTGTGTGGTTTTGTTAACTAGAGCCATCAAGGAATTGAGCTTGTGAGACCAGTCATTAAGTAAGTTATTTGGGTCCTTAGGTCTCTGAAAGTTGATTATTCCTGCCAGCCTATCAACTTTTGCAAAGATGGTCTTATTCACCACAAGGTTGGACAAAAACTCTTCAGATTCCTGTAAAGCAAACATACAAAACTGAATTAGGTTAAGTGAAATTAGAGGGAAAAGCCTAATATGAAAGTAATTTTACCAACCATGCCTTTTCTGAATTTCCAAGTTCAAACACACTTGGCATTTGGGTTCTAAGATAATAAAACAGGGATTAACTGGGATTTGTTCAACCTAACTTAGTCAAGTGATATACCTTCATCCATTTCGTATATGGACCTCTTAGCAAACCACCATGAAGCCCGAAACTGTCCAAGTAAGTGCTGCCTCTGGAAAACTGATGATTGATGGAACCATAGATGCCAAGTCTACTGGTGTTAAGACAATGGAATTTAACAGCATTTCCTTTCTTAACAAATGCAAATCCAGTTAAAAAAAGGAATGACTGGAGTTTGTTACCAGATGATGGTTCTTAAAATTTGTATAATTACTGCACTACACAGTGCAATCTCGTATTTAGCTATTTCATACAGTGTACTTTTCCTTTTATGTGGTTTACAGATTGTGACCCATGGTTACCTAAGGCAGGCTGAAGGAGGTAGTGATTACAGCATGGAAGAAGCCAAAGAGTTAAAAGGAGGACACAGAGTCACTCTTTGAACTCTTGCCTTGATCAGCACAGTAGGGACCTTTCATGTGAGACAATCCTGGGGGTGATGGCCACTGTAACCGAGGCAATACCTCACAGAGAGGCTTCC
This sequence comes from Aspidoscelis marmoratus, assembly GCA_014337955.1. Lineage (NCBI taxonomy): Eukaryota > Metazoa > Chordata > Lepidosauria > Squamata > Teiidae > Aspidoscelis > Aspidoscelis marmoratus. The sequence continues at coordinate 24,901,385 of MTQE01002208.1, read as the reverse complement.
TCTGGGTTCTGCTTTTAAGTTTTGGTTTTTTCCACACTGATCACACTCCTCCATTTCCCTCTGCTTCCTCCTGTGCTTTTCCTGAAGATAACTGTTGGAAGATGCAACTGTCCTGGAATTTGTCCTCTTCTGCCCCTCCCCACCCCTAGAAGGCACTAATTTTGCATGTGCACCCTCTAGTTGGCCTTTAGTAGGTTACTCTAACCCCCAGATTTCAAATGTTTTAAATAAAGCACTCTCACCCAAAGCACTATTGTCCTAGGACCCAACAAACATTAGCAGAGGCTGTATGCAAAAGCTGAGATCGCTTTGAGAACTTAATTATCTCTATTTCAGGTGAAATAATATATGCTTACCCACATGCAACCTACAGTCATATGCCTTTTTAGACACTAACTACAATGAGTTTTACTTAGTTTCCTCTGGAGTTCTGCTGAGAAGGTTTATATTATTTTTACTTGGACTTTATTAATGTTTTTATTAAGTACTATGACTTATTTTGAGACCTCTGAGTGAAGGGCAGGCTACAAATGTAACAGCATACATACTGACCCATCACTGAATTGTTACATAGTTTTTCCTACTAAACATCACTTACATCAACGGATAAATCCAGAAGTTGCGCCATTCTCTTCATAGTAATTCTGGTATAATATTTTGCCATTATTCTAATATTCTAAAATTAAAAATAAATAATTGTCAAGTGATAAATGAATTATGTAATGTAAGTAAAGCACACTTGGAACCCAAAGGCTTATGTAACGTAAACCAACTAACTAATATTGTTCTGGTGTTATGAGAAGCCTATAAACATGTAACACCAGAACACAGAAACACAGTTCTATAAATATTACAAAAACTATTATCAATAGAAATTTCTAACAGTGTTACCTAAGGCTAGAGGACAACTTGAACTTACATGTTCCACAACTCTGTTTTTTAAATCTTTCCATCTTTTTTCACCTTCCTCTGTATAGCTGAATACATCTGTTGCTGGACTTTCTAGAGACCCCTCCCTCAATTCTTTTCCATATTCTTCAACTAGAGCAGTCCAACGCATCAGTTCCATGGTGGTAAACAGTTTTAAAAGATCTCTGTTTAAGAGTACAAGAAAACACGTAAATAGTTGATTGTCAAAAATGCGTCCTTCCATTTTATGCACCAAAACAGCACTTTAATGTAATGATGCAGCACGTTTTTGGGCTACACTTTAAAATACCAGAGTAATGATTAAAAAGCAGCACACACTGAAAAATTACAAAGACATAAATTCATTACAGAACTTGCAATGAATTCTGTGTATTTTAGGTTACTATATATATAAATTGCATGTTAAAGACATTGTACAAATAAACTTATATAAACAGTACAGTGATCAAAACATATTAGTACGGTATTTTAACAAGTACAACTTTTACAAAATTTAAATACATGATACTATGAACCGTACTATGAAGCCACAATAACAAATAGTCTCAGACTGCATCCAGACAGGAGAAAGACTTCACAGGGATTGCACAGCAGATGTCAACCTGCCATACAAGTTTTATGATGCTTTGCAGTCCATGAGAAGCAAAGCCCAATGCTCCAAAGTTTCCTTCCCTCCACATTTTCCTGGGTGTTTGGGTGAGACCTCATGAGAGTTCCTCCTCACCTGGGAAGCAGAAGGCCTCTGAGAGAGGAGAGGCTGACCACGTGGTCAGAGGAGCCCCCTGCCACTTTAGAGGATGGGAAGAATGTGGGGACGATCTATTCTCCCTGTGGAGCTCCTTTACTTTGCAGCAAAGGTAAGTTTTGCATTTTTAATTTATGTCTAGAGGCACTCTTGAAGTACTTTCTCATTCCGAATAACTTTCTATAAACTTCAGCAAATGTCTCAACCACCACAAAGAATACAGCATTTTTGGTACCAATTTAATTATTAGGGAATATTTCCTCATATCTTGCATACCAAAAGAAAAGCATACATACTTGTACTTAGGAATATCTTCTAGTTTTTTATCACTGCTTATTCTATGCACCAAGTCAGACTGTTCATTATCATAAGGTGACAGGATAACGTAAAGAACAACACTCTTCAAGGCCTGAAACAGGAAAGAAAAAATACACTGCTCAGTTGCAAATAATATAAAATAATAAGATCTGATGTAAGCAGTAATGCAGAAAAAGAGACATGGGGTGTTTTTCCACTGTCACTAGAAGTACCCATTAAGTACCCATTAATGGGTACCTAAATGCATTTAGGTACCCATTAATGGGTACTTCTAGTGACAGTGGAAAAACACCCAAGATCAGCTGCTAAAGGATCAAACGGTTCTACAATTTGACTCATTGCCACAATAGAGCTGACTGGATTTGGTTATTTGGTGACATCAGTAAAAATACGGAAGGGTAAATTGATACCGAATGGTGAGGACATAGGCCAGGTCAGAGTGGCTTAGGATAAAGATTAGACAGCTCCCAGCTCCCTCACCCATTCATTACCTGTTGCCACTTTTCAGTCTCTGCCTGGATGCAAGGAGTATCATAAATAGCTCTGTAGTGTTTACAGATTGAAAGATAAGAACCTTCATGTTGATCCAGCTGAATCATTAAATTGTAGTATTTCAACTTTAATTTCTGAAATGGCAAATGATGTCATGTTAACAATGCATGTCAGGTCATCCGTATTTAGTTCTATTACATTTGACAGAACACATAATATCCCACAGACTTACTTCTGTGTTTTCCTCCTGGAAAAATTTTGTATTAATTTTTTTACTGATAATCTGTGTACGAATGTAGTCTTTCACAGCCAGACAAAGTCTCATCTGTTCCAAGATGAACTCTACCCGCTCCTTCTTTTCCATTGATCCATAAGTTTCCACCTGCAATACAAAAATTATTAATGATGTATGTAATAGGAGAGTTCAACTTAAGACTATAAGACTTACATAATTACATGTTTACTAAACAGAAAACAATATGGCAATTCTTTATGTATAGTTTGAATTATTAAATGTTCTGAAAACCACCATCCAGAAACATGCTTCAAGAATATTCTGAGATTAAAACCTTGGATGAAAATCTTTGTCAGTCCACAAATATTCACGTGTTCTAGCTAGTTATTTTTAAGCCAGACTCACAGAAGCTTCCATCAGATTTTAGGAACACAATTCTCTTTTAACAACACAATCCTAGCCTGATGCTTTCAATCTCCTTTGAATCACATCCAAATCCTTTTCAGCACAGCACCAATGTTGCAAGTTAAAATAATTTCCTGTACCGACCATTAGCTGGCACAGGATTTCATGAAGCTCTAAATGCCAGCCAAGGCCCCAGCTATGAAAGAGATACATCAGCAGGCTTGGGCTGCCTCTAGCATGGCATCTCAGATCTGCAGTTCTCAGTGGTGATGAAGGATGGAAGACATCATGTTTTCCAGCTTTCTGCCTATGGGGCACTATAATATCCAGATCTCCTTGAGCCACAAAGATCTGGGGTTAGAAGTGCAATGGCAGTACAATCACAGGAAAAATACTACCATTTCCCCCATAATGAACTGTAATATATTTCCTTAATCACAGTAGTGACACTACTTGGAGCACTACCAAACATTTCTGGTTTATGTAATTTTTCTAGTTTCTACTTCTGTGTTAAGATAATTTCTTTACTAATCTTTATAGATAAACTAAGGACTATTAAATGGCAGACACTGAAAAAACACCACATATTCTAAGCTATTCATTTCTGTATGTTCTTACCTGAAGCTCTTGCAGAATTGAAGCAGCCTCTTTTACTTCACCATTCTGTTCTTTTATCGCCGCCAAAGTATTTGTTAGCCGAGCCCTTTCAATTTCAACATAAATCTAAAAATGAAGAGTATAAAATGCTCAGCCTACAAACATTGCATAAACATAAGATCCTGCTTGCATAAAGAGAGCACCCGTAAATTAAATTATCTTTGCAAAACTTGCAGGTTGAGTTCCCTTCTGCACTATGTGGGCTGTTCCAGACCACATAGTGCAGACCACACTGGCAAAGACTAGTGGCAGTCCACTGTAAGGTCTGTCTGTGTTCCAAGAGCCCACTGGGCACAGCCACAGCTGACAACTTCAAAGTCTGGGCCCAGCCCTTGGAGCAAGCAAATTGCCTTCACGTGGCCAAGGAGAACTGTTCTGTTGGCGCACCATCTTCTGGTACCACTTTCTGGTACACCACCAGTATGGGTCCCCTATTGCATTTCAGCCTATGAAGGTGTACTCTAGAACATAGACTCCAATGTGCTTGTGGACTTCATTGTTTCATCCAATGTGGACAAAGTGTGCAAGGGTGTGAGGTGGTAGTGGTGACGGCTTCCAGTATTATGTGTTAGATGTGGAAGGGTCAGCCTTAGATTGGGGTATATTCCAGTCCAAGATCCAACGTGGAAAGGGCTAGAGACACAATACTTTGGGAAATACATCAGATAGACAAAATGCTTACAAGCAGTTCATTTCCTCTGGTGTAAGAAAGAGACAAATTAATGCTCTGACATGCACTGAAAACACCATCTTAAATACTCTTTAAAGTATCTGAAACAGCCACATGTCTTACATGGGGATCAGGTTTACTAAGGTGGAGCAAGATGAGCAGTCATTTGAACCCAACTTGCTCCTGGCCTGTCACACCCAGCTTCTTCAACACAGAAACAGACATGTTAGGCTGTGAATGGTTGGGAGGGATGATCAGGAACTTCTACAGCTAAGTTGAACCCGAGCCCCGGGCCAAAATGTTATTCACTATACCTCACTGGCTCCTAAATATACTAATATTATCTTGGCTTACGGCTAAACGTTGTAAGTTTGATTTTTATCCTTATAGCTACCAGCACTTGGTTCTTTTACAATATCTTTTTCTCTATAAAAAGCATGCCAAGGTCTTAGATTCAATCTCCTGCTCTTCCCTGTTGCAAAAAAAATGCACCAAGACAATACTCAGTTCTCGGCAGCTTTATTTCTAACAAAATAAAAACTAAAGGAAAAAAAAAATCAAAACTCATCGGTTTTTATAATGTCAATCTACTTTTTGTTTATTAGAATATCCAAAACACAAGCATGATACAAACAGAAAGCTTACCTTTCCTTCCGTAACCATACGCAATGTATCAATTAATCTCAATTTGATTGGTAAATCTGTGATTTCTTCAACATAAGTACAACACTGCTGGACCATTTTAGCAACTGCCTAAATATCAAAAAGAAAAACTTTTATCAGAATCGCCTTGCACAGACAGACCTCTGATAAACAAAAGCTGAAATTATCAGAATTCGTTGTGGACTCTTTGTGTTTCAACTAGGATGTGTCTGAAATAAATTCTTACACAAAGTAACATTCCAAATGCTATAACATATGAAACTAGAATCACCTGTCCCAGTTGCTGTTCTAACAAGCAAACTGCTAATTATTTAGAACAGACTTAACACACAGGATTCCCTTCACCAAAGCAACATAAATCTAATAATCAAAGTACGCTCCCCTCTAAATGTCTCTAAGGCCTCTGTGCACCTTGCTTCCTGTCACTGGGAAGCAAAGGACAAAACGGCCCACATATGCACTTGTGGATGCTTAATGCATAGAAACCCTCCCTGAGCCTCCCCAGGACTTACCTGAGGAGTGAATGGCTACCTGGACAGCATCCATCTTTGAACCTCAGTGCTGGTGCTAGTGGATGTACACGGTGTCCTCACCAGAGAAATCAGGTGATGTACCGTATCAGTGCACATGGCCCAGCACATGACCTTCCTGCACAGCTTCCAACCCGGAAGACATTTGGATGGTCCAGCCAGAGCTCCGGCACTAGTAGACACTAGGTGCATGCGTGGTGCACACTGAGTAGGATCCCGCACAGGAGAAGCCATTTCAGGATAAGAAATGGTTCCTTCAAGTGCAGACATTCCATCTGGGAATTCACCCAGTGTGCACTAACGAGCCAGGCATGAATTGATCTTAAGTAATTGGTTTGGATTTTCTTCACTAGCCTTACATTCCTTCCATCATTATTTCTCTCTAATTTGTTCCACCTCTGGTTTTACACAGTCAGACTAAGTTTTCTATGGGAAACCAGGAAAGTGATTCAGATGGTGTTTAAGAGGTGACCTGACTACAGTTTCTAAAATCATGGATGGTTTGGAAATACTGGACTGACAAAAATTATTTTCCCAGTCGCACAGTGTTAGATCCGGGGAGCGCTCTTTGTAGTTGATGGGCAGAAGAGTTAGGACAGAAAATGGGAAATATTTTCTTCACCCAGAGGATCATCAATCTATGGAATTTACTACTAGCCTGGATAGCTTTAAGAAAGGGTTAGACAAATTTACTGAGGACAAGTGTATTACTAAAATAGGTGCCTAGGTACTGCCTCAAGGTTGGAGAGACAGGAAGGATGCCTCTGAAGGACATCTACGGGAAGTCAAGAACAGGTTAAGATTGAGAATGCCCATAAGCAAATGGAGAGCTATTATGCAAGACAGGATGCTGGACTAGGTGGGCTTTGGCATGATCTAGCACAGCTCCTCTTATGTTCTTATAATCCAGGAATTCAGCCATTTGCTGGGTTCTGCACTTTTGCAAGCAATTTTGGCATTTGTAATAAAAAATATGTACTGTGTCCTTCCCCTATTTACTTTTGATTATTGTTTAATATTCTGCATTAGCTGCTCTTGACTTTGTTTTTAAATTATATAAACTGCTTCAGGATTTTGAAATAGCCAATAAATAACACACAATGTACATATTGTGCTATGAGCTGTTCAAAGCACCTATTCCTAAACATTTCCCTATCCCAAAACACTTTCTCCTGACAGCAACAAATCTGATGAGCGTCCAAGATGCTTACCCTATTACAGAAAGGGGATTCCCGTAATTCTATTCTAAAAATCTTCAATATGGAAATAGAAGATTGCCATTGACATAAATAGTTCTCTTTAACCCTTCCTTAAACACAAGCTTTTAACCACAGCACTTTTTTACTGATCCATATGAGCAGAATGAAACACACAGAGAAATCTATTCAAGCGATATGCCAGCAGAGACTCATAATATGTTTATTAACATATAACTCATCACCAGAAGGATTACTTCCAGGATAAGCAGCATAAGCCTCCAGCATATGTGCTAAAGGAGCAGTTATTTTAAAAAATCTACCAGCAACTTAGGAGACAGACAAGAGTTGGGATTTTTAAAAAATTGATGGTGCAGAACAACCTGCTTGTACAGTTGGCATTCCAGAGAGCAGGTACAAGAAGCAGCATTTACTCTGCCATGAAAACAATTCCTGTCAGTGTCTAAAAATGATTTATCAGAAGCCTTTATACACAACCCTTGCCTAGGAACATCTTACCTGTTTTAACTGACTTCTTCTCTTTGACAAAAGAATTATGTTTTCATTAAGGGCATCCCAGTCTTTAGCTTCGTAACACATTTTTACAACAGCAACCAAAATACGAGATGTAGATACCATGTCAGAAGCCTAAAAAGAAAGCTGGAGTCAGCTATAAAACTTAGCAACAGAGACAGCAATATTATTCTGTAGTTTAGGAAATAAACATTTTATAGCAATTACAATCCACTCTTCTACAATTTACAACAAGTAAGTTTTTAATCTCACGGTCTTTACAAAAAGGAAGAACCGTTCCCCTCGCCCCACCAACTACAGGCCTGCCCTGTATCCACTGATCCAGTAACCATGGATCCATTTATCTGCAGTTAACCAGGTCAGACTCCCCCTGCTCCTCCCCGCAAACAGTACCTTAAGGCGTCCTGGAAGTTTCCCTGGGACAGTAGAAAATCACACAAAATCTTGCAGGATTTCTCAGGCATCATGGGGAATTGCACAACATTTCCCAGTGTTTCATATATTAATGGTAGGAACAGGTACGTATTTCCCGCAGATATGGGGGCATGCCTGTATTTATTCTGTCTTATAGATTATGGCCTTCTTGTATATGGTCCAGCATTTGCTTTATTGCAGAACTGCTCTGCACCCCTGGTTTTGCCACCACATTTATTAAAAGGAGCAAGAGTCCATCAAGAAGAAATACTTCAAATTAAGTGATCTTGTGAAATGATCTAGATATAGCTCCACAATAAATACTTTCAAACACTAGTAGGTTACACTTACAGTTCGAGTCTGTTTTTCCAAGGAAAGTAAAGTCTCAATCGCTTCTTGCAGCCTTCCATCCTAAAAAAATTAAAAGATAAATGTTTACCCATAAACTAATGAAAACCACCAATGTTAATAGAAAATCCAATAAAGCAGTCTAAAAACCCTACTGTCAACTGAAAGTAACATTACCTAATTCAGCTATCAATTATGGCTCAGGATACCACTGCTAGACACAAAACAAATTAGGCTGACCCCTATTTATTAGTCCTAGACCAAATGGAAACTGGACTGTGTAGCTCTCACTTTTCTGACTATTACCTATATAAGGTGCTACAGGTTAAGTGTCACCACCAAACTGGACCTCTGTATCCACAGCAGTTACTGAGATCCAGCAACTCTAGACCCAGTTAACCTAATCTGTGCAGTCTAGCAGATTTGCAATTTGGCTTGCATTCTCTGGTTTTTAAACAATTCCGTCATGGCTGAATATACCAAAATGGGCCTTTGGTAAACGAGGGTTTCGTATTTGACATGATTTCATAATTTACACCATATTCTTTTTTGATGATCAGTAGGAATCCTGGAAGAAACCAGATTTTGTTTTGTTTTTGTTGCATCTGGATCAAACCTAGTGCAGTCCAACAACCTATTTCCACAGTGCCTAACCAGCTGCACATGGAAGCCACCTAGCAGGAAACAAGCAAACAACTTGCTCTGCTAACAATCTCCCAGCAATAGCCAAGTGTGTAAGCAGCTACTGGCTACTTGTGAACAAAAGAAAAGCAAGAAGATCAATAAACAACAAACTAAGCAACCCCACCTCCCCGAAAGGCTCCCCTTTGCTTTCTGGGCCCTAGGCTTGCTCAAGGGTCATGAGCCCCCTGAACATGACTCTTATCTAAATAGGCTGCCTGGTGTACGGAGCATTTTAGAGTGTGCATCTACACATTTCACAACTTTCCTAGAGTACTTGAAATTACTATGTTAAAACACCCTAAACCAATACCTTGCTTCACAGAACATAGACATGTAATTTAAAGAAAGCACTTATTTATTATTTATATTTCTATCCTGCCCTAGACCCAAAGGTCTCAGGGTGGGCAACAGCACTTAAAGTCCAATACATTAAAACAGTAAACAATCTATATTAAAACAATAGTACAGTTCACTTCCTACAGTTAACATACCGGAGACAGTGAGGTGGCAGAAAGGACACAAATTACTTTTATTATCCTAGCCATCACTGACTGGTCCGCCTCTGCTCCCACTCCACTCAATAAGGCATCTCAAATACTCTTCCAATACTACTACTCTGATAGTACTATGGAAGAACTCCATTCATTACCTGTGCAGTCTACTTGGCTTTAACGGTGCTTAGCAGTAAAAGCGGGGAGCACTTTTAATCTATCGTGGTTGTACAGACAATTTGTCACTTGAATCCCACAGATTTATACTTACTTGTAAGTTGTAAAGCATTCAGGTGAGAAAGGTCACCCTACTGTACTTCCCTACTTCAAAGAACCACCAGTGAGGATTCAAGTTTGTTCCAATAGCAGGTAAACACCAGTATTCAGATAAACATCACTGTTCAGCAGCAACTGCTGAGGCAAGGGCTCCTCCATTTCCTCACAGACAAGACAAGTAGCAACAGGAAACAACCCTTGTATTACCAGTCTTGTATATTAAGACAGCAGAAAGCAGATACCTAAAGGAAATACTATAAAGTGCCAACAATTTTAGAACCTAGCTCAGGTTTATCATTAGGCTCCCAGATTCTAACCTAAAAGGAGGAAACAATGTATGTGTTTAAGTTCTCTAAAAGATACATAGAACAAATGCCAAAAACAAACAAAACTGGACTGTTATTTTCCAGACATCAGAATAAAACTGAAAAAGGCAGGATAAAAGGGCTGTAGCACCGATTCATACAATCCCATTAATATTTTTAATGCACTTGTACATTTCAACTGCTATCTCAAGATACAAAACAAAGCTGGACCCCTTATGCAGCCCTAACTCAGGCTCTGCACTGAGTCCAGCTGGTTTACTTCCAAATGCACACATAGAACCGCAGCCATTGCTTTTGAAATTATCGAAAAAGTGGTTTTCTTGCTTTCTCAAACTCTTGTCTTTCTACTCAATCCAGAGACTGGTGTCCTGGCTTAAACAGTCATACAAGTGCAAGGAAAACGAAGACCCTGTTGCCTCTAGGCTATTAAAATCGCAGCCATTCCTGCAGCGAAACGCATCTCCCCCCCCCCCAAATGCGGGACGAGAAGCTCCCTTTCAGCTCCCGAGCCCAGATCGCCCCCCACCCCGTGAGACCCCTCCGTCCAGCCTGCCACGGCCACGACCCCTCGGAGGAGCAGGAGCATCCCGGCCATTGCTCCACCCTCGGCCACTGGGAATCATCATTAATGCGCACTGAGTGGCTTTCCTGCGCCCCGTGCGGGCCGACGACATCGTGCCTGTTGTCAGGACTCAGGCTCGACCTCCTCCCCGGATGCGGCGCCCATCAGCCCGCCCGCCCTGCTCGCCGTTCAGGCGACGGCCCGCTGAGGCCTAGGCCGTGACTCAGCCCCTCGGCGGGGCCCGGCGCCTTACCAGGGCCATTTGCTCGCACTCGGGCAAGCGCTGGTCCACCGTGGCGCTGTAATCCACCTCCATTTTCACAATGCGCCCATCGGCCCGCTCCGCGTCGCCGTCCGCCATGGCGAGCCACGTCCGGCCCGGAGTCGCCCTTCCCGCTGCACACAAAACAGGCACCGAGCAAGTCCCTCTCTCTCCCCCTCCCTCTCCCCCTCACGCAGCACCAGCTCTCTCATGCACTGACTCACCGGAAGCGGAAGCCAGCGCGGCCGGGATCGCTCAGGCGAGCTTTGGAGAGCTCTCCTTGTAAAGACCCAGTCGCCTCCCAAGCAGACAGGCACTGCAGTAGACTACTAAAGACACGCTAGTCCAACATTCTGCCGCCGCCCGATTTATGACGTCGTACGCGGGGGTCTTTCAATAGCTGCTCAAATCTGCGCGGGGCGTTAGAAGACGCGCGACGGGGGCGGCAAGAGAGTGGCGTGGGGGGCGTAGCAGCTCATTCCTCTGTGTGTGTGTGGCTCGCTGGCTGTTTCTGTGTCTCTGATAACAGTGTAATATTGGGCTGTGGTCAGACTTACGGTTTAATGCAGCTTCAGTCCGCTTTCAGAGTGAGGGAATGCATCAGCAAAGTGACAAGCTGATTTCTTTCATTGTTAAGTGATTCCTCAGCTGGCCTAATTATTATATTCCTTTCCTGCAAGCTTACCTGGAAAACCAGGTGCATCTCATTCGCTGGCTTATTATTATTATTTTTTTGCGAAATCTGGCAACTCACAACATTCAACCTTTGGGACAGATAATGAAGGAAGTTGGTTACTCGTCACTTTTTCTGATGGTTCTCTAGCTCTGAAGGTGGATTGAAGCTGAATTAAGCCTTAGGTTTGACCATAGCAAAAGCCCTTTCTGAAATTCATAAGAACATGAGGACATAAGAGGAGCCCTGCTGGATCAGGCCACAGCCCATCTAGTCCAACATCCTGTCGCACACAATGGCCCACCAAATGCTCATGGGCATCTCAAGCAGAGACAAGGACAAACCTCCTGCTCTCGAATCCCAGCAAATAGCCTTAGAAGCATCCCACTCCCCCCCCCAGCCTTAAATTCCTAGTCTACATCTCTATTAAAGCTATGGGAACCTGGACTGGATTCATGGCACAGTTGCTACTGTGGCACTTGTATGGGAGAAATTCCGGGGTCAAATGCATCCTAGGTAAAGGCATGTATGCTGTGGGAGAGCTGAGGTGGATGTTGCCCATTGTGACTAGTGCGACATAGATCAGGACAACGATGAATATGTGCCACCAAAATGCAGAACAGGTAGAGCTAATAGGTGACATACTGTTAAGGCTGAAATTCTCTACAATCCTGCATGAAGACTGGCCTCAGGGTAGGATCATGCAGACTTTATAAAGTGTGGGCTCAAGTTTTGGGCTAACTTCACTTTCCCCTCTTGGTTATTGAAATGTGGCTGCCTGGAACATCTTTTATACACACACACACACACATTTCCTTCACATGTTTTCAAGCACTGTTGATACTTCATTATGTCTGGCTTGCTACATCTCAGTTAAAAATGCACTATTATTCTGTACCTCCATACCCCTAAGAAAGAAAAAAATCATTCTAGTTAAGTGTTAGCTTGATTAGTATAGACATGACACTGAACTCTAGAGCAGTTTGAGAGAAAATGTATTTTATACCAGTGTACAGTTCTGTCATTGGATGTGAAAAAAAGTAACCAATAAATTCCCCACCCATCGTCATAGTTTTCCTGTTTATGAAAGTGGAACATGTGGCAATGCAGTCCTAACCATGTTTTTGAAATAAGTCAGTCCCATTGTGGTCAGTGGTACTTAGCCCTAGGGAAGTAAGGTAGTCAAACAGATTACTGTTAGATGCCATAGAGTCAGGTTTAACTTCTCATATCTGGATGGATAAATGCTTGATCTGTCTTAAGACCTTTTTATACCGTTTCCAGGGACATTCCACTGATCCTTCCATCTAATGCCTTCCTCTTTTACTGCTCCCCACAAACTTTTGAAACAATAGTTTCCTCTAGTCAATCATCTACCTACACTACACTCCCATGGTTCAATATGTGCATTTCTGTTTGCTGATCATTGCCCCACAGAACCTGACAGTTCTCATTGGTTTAGGATTGATTGGGGTTTTTTGCATTAGTCCAGATCTACAATGTATGAATTCCTGATGCAGATCCCATCCATAAAAAATTGATTTCTACACTCTTAAATTACCATGGGAAATAACATTTCTTTATTTTTAATTTGATTATTACAGAAGTGTTCTTGTCCTTCATGATCCTGTCAACGCTTGACAACGACTTCTTAATTAAAATTATTCTCATTAGTTCACTCTGAACAGTGTTTTTAGACCTGAGGATATCAATCTAAAATCTGTTTCAGTGGAGCTATGTCATGTAGTTTTCTTGAGCACAGTGTGCAATCATGTTATTGCAGGTTGCTTTTTCAGCTTTCTAGAATATGACCATTTCTGCACTGGGCCTGATTGTATCATGCTGCTATTCTGGAGTATCATCTGGATTAAAGCCCAGTGCAACCTGTATATTTGATTTTGGAGTTACTTCTGCTAGGTGGGTTGGCTTCTCTTGCGCCTGCCTTTCCCCCTACAGTGAATTTCTTTTAGCTTCACTCCTCCTGCTTTTCTTTTACTAACAAGGAGTTTGCCATCCTAGAGCTTTTAGAGTCCTTGGAACTACTAAGCTTTCTACTAGGCACAAGGTGAAATTCCTGGGAAACTTTAAAATTACATTGACAACTGCAGAGTAATAGGTACAGTTAATAGTGTGCCAGTTTTGTGCCAACAGTTAATAAGGTGCCAATTTTATGCAAAACCACACTAAAATTGACCCTGTTGAACATAGCTTATGCACACATTGGGTGTTTTTCCACTGTCACTAAAAGTACCATTAATGGGTACTTAATGGGTACTTCTAGTGACAGTGGAAAAACACCAATTTGCTACCTTGAATTAAAACACCCATGAAAGAGAAAGTGGGTCCAAGCTTTGAACTACTGTGTCTGCTTGGGTGCTGTCCACGTCCTTATGGGCCAGCCACTCCTACCTCAACCATCTGATTTAGTTTCTCCCAAAAATATAGGGCAATTAACAGAAATCAGATTGCTCTACTCTTTATCAGTGCAAAGTTAATTGCAATAGATTTATAGTTTACCTTTTTGTGAGAAATCAGTAGGCTTGCCTGATTATTAGAACAAAAGGTGCATACCTACTGAACCTCAGTTACACAGAAAACTGTATTTCAGCAAGTGTTGCCTTACAAGCTTTTAAAGATGCAGGAGCTTTTTCCTCTCTTCAACATGACAGTCCTGGGACTGGTTCAAACTGCTATTTCTGGCCAAGACTGCAAACGATTCTCTTCTACAGCTTTGTGAAATAACTGTGTAAGATAAACATCCAAATTGCTCAAGAAAGGACAGCATTTTACACAACCCCTTGAAATGCTTGCACATTTCTTTCATCCTGTTGTATTGTATTTTTTATTTTATTTTTATTTCTATCCTGCCCTGTACCTGAAGGTCTCAGGGCAGGTTACAGTAACATCGCAATAAAAACGAATTAAAAATATCACTGTAAAATTCTGTAAAAGACAAGAAATGCTGTTTTAAAAACACTTGTGTCATGTGCCTTCTTGACAAGGATAGATTCCTTATTTCACCATTCCTTCATTTCAATGTAGATAAAAGCAGTCAAAGAAATTATAGGAAGACAACAAACAAGGAATTCAGGAGTTGAACATGTTTTTGCCGCTCATTATGGTGATACATCTGAACTTTCCCCTGAAAGTTTTATCCTTTATTTTTTCATAGATAAATAGCAATGTTTTTAGAATAGTTTTCCCTCTTTGAAATGAGGCAGTAAAACCTGTTTGTAGGCTGATCAGCTTATACAGAGTGATTAAAAGGAAAAGATTATCTGACCTTTGTGAATATCATCAAAATTACTACAAACTGAGTTTGTTGCTTCTCCCACTAAAAACAGTGCAGTCCTTTGCTATCTCTTGTTTTCCTTTGCCAGGGTCTGTGTTTAATTTTGCAGTTATTTTCTGAACTTTTGACATTTGTCTAACACACTAATTTTCTCAGCTAGATTCAAGGTCAGGTTTCATATTGTGCTTAATTGTCCATCATAGCATAAACCTGTATAACTTGTCCAGTAAAGTCATTGGAAGGTTAATAGGCTGATCTATGCAAAGATAAGCATGCAAAGGCCAGTAATACTTCTTTGCATTTCTATTCTGTGGCATGAGTGAATCTAAAAAGTCACAAGCTTTAAAAATAATCTGTGCTAGATGGTTTAATAGTTTGAAAATTATATACACAGTAGTTTTAATGTGTAAGTATATTTTAACTCTATGCTTTTATAAAATATACTTTATAGTTTTATATATAGCTATACAATCTGGACTTTTAAAAATCTATTAACATGGGCTTTAACCTTGTTATTCTAATAAAAGGTTAGCACTTGCTTTCCTCTCTCTTTTATTCTGGTTCAACAGAATAAAACAATATATACAATCAGGATATGTGATGTTCGAGGTCATCCAAAGTAAATACTGTACAGGCTCTGTGAACTGTTTATTATAATGGAAACGAGTGTCTAAATGCTAGAGAAGAGAGCATGGACCTATGTCTCCCACTTCTTGAAGAATACTTTTCTTGTCAGTTAACTGTCAGGCCTGGTTATGAGAAATGTCTAGGCACTAACGCCCTATATTTTGGAAATCTTACTCAGTATAGAATGTTAAGGCTAAATACATACATACATACATACATACATACATACATACATACATACATACATACATACATACATACGTACGTACGTACGTACGTACGTACGTATGTACGTATATGTATATATATATCTGTCTAATATATATATATATGTCTGTCTAATATACATTTAATAGACATTAACTGACATTATATAATCATTTCTTAGTTAATGTACTTAGGATTGTGTTCTAAGACTTGGCTTGAATCAAGATCCATGGTGCAATGTTTTTTTTAATCCAGAATAGATCATCTTTGTACCATAGACCCATGAGATCATATAGAAAGAGCCTTTTGTGAATATTGCACCATAATGAAAGTCACTTTTATTTATTTTCATTTACGTACTTTCCTTCACCCAAAGGGCCCAGGGCGGGCTGCTCGGTTAAAACAATAAACTGAAAAAACAGAATAAAACTTGCTTGGAATACATATACTGTATTTTCCGGCGTATAAGACTACTTTTTAACCCAGGAAAATCTTCTCAAAAGTTGGGAGTCGTCTTATACGCCGGGTGTCGTCTTCTTATACAGCGAGTATATCCCAAACTCTTCTGTTTTAACTGGAAAAGTTGGGGGTTGTCTTATGCACCCAGTCGCCTTATACGCCAGAATATATGGGTAATTTATTTAAATATTTATATAATATTTCTCATTAAAGTAATCCATTGGCATAACAGACATGATGAACCAATGAAAACCAAAAGGATTCAGCTATTCCAGGTTACAAACTCTAAAGGAAGGACAGGAAAGGGCAAATTGGAGGTGGTATAGCATTGTGTAATAAGAGATAAAATCTAGCGAACTAGAATGTCTAGACCCTTCCTCAGAGCAGAGGTCTTGTGGGTAACAATACCAAGTCAGAAAGGAAGTCTAATGAAGTTCATATTTCTGTTTTTAGCTATTGCCTTCCTAACCAAACTCCCAAAGGAGTTCAGCATTTTGAAAATGAGGTCAAGGAGACATCCAAAAGAGCAAAGGCTAGTTACAATGGGGGATTTCAACTCATGAGAGAAAAATTACATTCCTGGATATGTTGCATGATTGTTTTGTAGAACAGATGGTTGTGTTGCCAGCTAGGGGAAAAGAGATCCTAAGTAATGCTCAAGTTCTGGTACAAGATGTCACTGTGCTTGATCCAAGAGGGAACAGCGGTCACAATGCAATAACATTTAGCATAAAGATAGACAGTAAATTGCCAGTAAGATGTAACACAGAGACCTTAAATTTTCATAAAGCGAGCTTCCCAAAATGAGAAAACTGCTATAGAGGAAGTTAAAGGAGAAAGGGTCTAATCCAGTGATGGGCAACCTTTTGAGCTGGGTGTGTCAGAATTCGCCAAAAAACCAAGCATAACTCGGGTGATGTGTCACTTCAAGAAAAAAAAAAAACCATAATTTCGCGATATTTATAGTTTAAATAACAAAAATGTATAATTGTAATATATAATTGTATTTAATAAACCAAAAACCATAAACCAAAGCCGCCGTTGACGTGGGACGAGGTCCAGCTGAGGGGGCGGCCACGTCTGCTGCCCCATGTCCCACAAGGCCAATGCAGAGTACACCCCGAGGAGCCTAGGCAACCTCATGGGGGAGACGCGCCGCCAGCAGCAGCAAACGACGACGGGCCCGCCTGAGGGCTCCTCGTCAAGCCTTGGAGAGCGGAGCCTCATCGCCACCACTGAGTCCTGCTCGAGCCTCAACAGCCAGGCATTTTCAGGCGGCAGCTGTGCGGACCTGGAGGAAGCGGCTCGGTGGCAGTTCCAGCAGGACAAGATGCCCGGCTTCATCTATACAGATGAGCCAAGGATGAAACATCTTTCTCGGTATGTGGCTCCATACTTCTCTGTATGTGGCCGCATGTGGCCGTCACCAAAAATGGCTACATGTGTCAGTGCTGACACACGTGTCATAGGTTCGCCATCACTGGTCTAATCACTTCAAAATGCATGGAAACTGTTTACAAATGCAATAATGGAGGCTAAAGTAGAATGTATACCTAAAAGAAGAAAGGGTACTGCCAGTTCCAAAGGTAGAGGTGAGGGTTAGAGTTTCCAGCAGGGAACAGCACCGAATGTGCTGTTCCCATTACTGGACCTGCAAGTGCGCAGAAGCGGTTTTGGAGAGGACAGGAGCCACTGCCGCTGCCAGGCTCCCCTCTACTCAGCCAAGCATCCTGGTGCCCCCCTCTACTGGGCATTTTCTGAACAGCCCCATTACCCCCCTTCCCAGAAGGCCAATCGCTGGGGCAGTTAAAGAAAATCCATCTTTCTTGGTAAAAATGCCAGTCTCGGAAGGCTTTAGATCCCCCCCTAGGATTTCTGCAGGATGGGGCTCAGAAAATCTGGGGGAAAGGAAGTGGAATGGGAATGGGGCTTGCCAGATTTGGATTACTGGCCAATATAATGGGAACCCTGGATCCCAAGTTCGAATCTAGTCCGGTATTTTGTCACTTTGGGAACGCAGCCCAAGAGGACGCAAGTGTGGCTTACAAGGGCAGTATGGGAAGTTATTAACAACGAGAAAAGCACACTTAGAAAATGGAAAGTTTGTCCTAACGAGAATAGGAAGGAACATAATTTTTAGTAGACCTAATGCAAGGTGACAATCAGGAATACTAAGAAGGATTTTGAGAAGGCCATTGCTAAAAACAGAAATAACTTCATTAAGTACATTAGAAATAAGAATCCAGTCAGCAAGGCAGTGAATATTGTGAGCAATTCTTGTCACCAAATCTCAGGTTATTGTGGAACTGGAAACAGTGCAGAGAATGGCAAGCAAAATGATCAAGGGGCTGAAACATTTTCCTTATGTAATCAGGCTGCAAGGTCTTGGCCTCTTCAACCTTGAAAGATGGCTGAAAGACGTTGATTTGAAAGACATTGACCTGACTGAAGTCTATGAAATCATGCATGAGGTAAAACAGTGGATGGAAAAAAAATTCCCTATCGTACAAAACTAGAACCAGGAGTCACTCTGATTTATTAATGCACAAGGAAATGACTTCAATGTCATTCTTTGTACACTGCACTTTAAGCACCTTGAAGGTTTCCTAGAGGGGCTGTTGCCTACCTTCAGAATCCTCATAGGGTAAGGGAGAGAGAATACTGGGCACCCCAAAAGCCTGTATAAGTTTAGATTGGTATACGTTAGCATAAGTGTGCAATATACTCAAGATCAAAAATCTTTGAAGGAAAATCACACTAACCAAAATCACACTACAGAATTTTCAGGTGCCTAAGGGAGCCTTTTCAAATTTTCTGTGATTGTCTGAAATGGAATGAGTCCCTTCCTTCCATAGGATAAAACTGACAGAGTATAAGAAAGACCAGATGTTGCCTTTTGTTATGGCATTCAGACGTAACCATTAAAGGCCTCACAGCTGGAAGCCCCTGGCCTGTTATGCACTGGTTGCGGGATTTTTTTAAACATAGCTGTGCCTGCACAGATTGCTGTATATTTGAAGCAGCCTGCTCCTCTGTAGGAGTATCCTTGGCGCAAGAGGAAACCCATTCACCTCCTGAGGAGCATGTATGGTAAAAAACAACAAGCATGAAAGCAAATTCCTGTGGAACTGATTGGTTCATTTCCCTTGAAAATGAGAAGTTAATCTTTATCCTCTCAAGTACTTTTCCTAAGAAATGGATATGTGTGACTTAATAGGAGATGTCCCAAAATTTAGGGTTCAGATAAAGCTTTTCAAGAAAAAGTCATACTACTGCCTACTTTTACATACTGTAGTTTGGACTTTCTCATCATGCAAGCAAGAAGGATTAAGGTTGTGTAGTAGACGATGCAACATTATTTCATCCTCAGCCTATAACATAGATCCCTAAAAATTGGCCAGATGTTGGTCCAGATACCCCTCATAGATCAGCATCAACATCAGTGTCTGAAATGTGTCATAGCAGACATCTACAGCCTCATGGAGTAAGCTAGGTTTCAAATCCCTTTCATCATTTGGTGCTCTATCAGGCATCTGCCTGAGGATGCATTGGAAGCAGCAAGAATGTCTGTTGTGAGCTATCACGCATATTAATCTGTCATCACAAAAGGACATAACCTCCAGCCTATCTCCTTCATCAGAGCAGCACAGAAAGATAGGCTAGGGAAAGCAGTATGTCTGACGTATGATTCTGTCTGCTATGCTCCAAAAAGTGGAGATTGGTCTTGAACTCTGGAAGGAGCTCAAAGCTTCATGAAGCTTCACATTAATAACTCAGTAGGCTCCTGTCAGACTTCTAGGAGAAACCCCTGTGCCACGGCATGAACTTCTCACAGATACCTGATCATATCATTATGATCCTTTCAGAGTCATTTGCAGCATTGCTTCTTGCCATCCCCGTCTATCAGTACAGCTGGCCCATATGAAAGTGACAGTCTCCCACTGTATCCAGCAGCGCAGAGCTGATTCCATTCTCCCCCTTTCTCTAATGCATTCAGGGTTGGCTAAGATGTGCATAATAGACAATGTGCTGTGGAGTCATTTTGGGGGGGGATTTGAATAGAATTGCAGCCCAATACACAGATCTGCATATGTCACAGTATTCCACGATGACCTGCAGTGTTCACACCTAAGTCTTAATTCAGCTTCAGCACTTTTTCAGAATGGAAGAACAGGTCAGCAAAGTGAAGAGTCATTTTCTTTCTGTGTTACCTAACTCAAAGGTGGATCTTCTGAGTTAACATCTTGTCACCTTGTTGATGTTTTCTCTCATTCTGAAAGTGGACTGAAGCTGGGTTAAAACTTAGGTGCAAACGCAGTCATTGGCTAGTCTTGGGCTGGACTGAGGTCAAATCGGACAGATGGCAGCCCATACCAAGGGCCAGTCACATTATGCACAGCCCACTCTGGGCCAAATTTAGAGACCGGGAATGAATGTTTATTTTTAATTATTATTTACATACCTTAAATCATACAAGCTATAAATTTCCAAGTGCCATTATACATAGATGCATACATGTTTTATATCAAATCAACTCCACAGCTTGTGTGTATGTGTGTGTGTGTATACCCACACACTTCATTCCCCCCATCCCCACCCCAGTTCATCTATTCCACCTCTCTTTCTGCAACTGAGAAATCATTCATACCCTATTCCTCTCTTATTCATTCCCCACATCTCTTTCAAAATGTTTTACCAACTTTTTTCACTCCTCCTTCAATTCCCTATTGCCTCTCTGTCCTATAAATCTTGTTCTATTATTACTAATAATCTGAAATTTCATCTGTTCAATTACGTAATACAGCAAGAGCCATTCTAGGGAACTGTTAATTAATGTTTCTTCATCCAGCTATCTGTAGAACAACAAGACTGCAGTTTCTCACATTGGTGCAATTTTGTCCTAGCAAGGAACTGAGCAAGAAGATTTTCCCTCGCTCCCCACATTTACAAAAAAAGCTTAGAAGTGGAGGTCCCTGCCAGCCTCACACACGATACTGCAATAGTTAACTGCATTGCCTATGGCCCCTAGTGCCACACTCCAGCTAGAATCAAGATGCCCATCAAGTAAAATTTAATTTGGCATATGGTCTACGTTCAGAGCAAGAGAACCCATAAGCAAATTTTCTTTCCACATTATCTGTCACAAAGATGAATTTTCTGAGTTATTTAGCACTGAAAGAAAACAGCTTGTTACTTTGCTGATGTATTCACTCACTCTGAAAGTGGACTGAAGCTGGATTAAACGTTAAGTCTGACCACAGCCAACATGATGCCACTGGGAGAGGTTACCAAGAATTTTGGAACTTAGAAGTGAAGTCCCCTGCCAGCCAACATGAAGCTACTGGGAGAGGTTACCAGGAATTGATGATACCAGGTGTCATCAATACAGAGATGACCCTGAGCTCTAAAACTCCGTGCCATAGGAAAGGCGGTCACCAAAATGCTTGACAGGTGGTTGAGGGCAGTAATGGGCTGGATGAGGGGCAGTAAATTGAAGCTGAATCCAGTCAAGTTAGGAAGTACTGTGTGTTACAGGATATCATGTTCATAAAGAAGGGAGGTGTCCTGTTCTTATCCAGATTTTTGCAACCCAGAAGGGACAGGTGTATAATTTGAGGGTGCTCTTGAACTCTGCACTGATACTTGGAGACAGTGACCAGGAGTAATTTCCAACTATGTTTAGTTTGCCGGCTATGGCCTTTCCTGGACAGAGACAGTCTGGCTACAGTGATCCATGTTCTGGTAACTTCCAGATTGGACTATTGTAATGTGTTCTCCATGGGGCTGCTCTTGAAGACAGTTTGGAAGCTGCAGCGGTTGTAGAATGCAGCAGCTAGACTGCTAACTGGCACATCATGCGAGGCCTACAAGAACTGCAAAATGGCTGCCTACTTGCTGCCGAGCCTAGTTCAAAGTACTGACGCTAACTTATAAGGTCCTAAATGGCTTGGGCCTCAAACATCTAAAGGAATGACTCCTCTCATATAAATCTGCCTGTGCCCTGAGATCTGCCAATAAGTTGGGGCAGGTGGGAACACATGGGAGGGCATTTGTGGTTGTAGCCCCCAGGTTAAGCAGTAATCTCCCACTGCGGTGCTCCAGGCAACCTCACTGTATGCATTCAGGAGTCAGGTGTAACCTACCCTGAGACCTTTTGGTATAGGGCAGGATAGTCATATAAATAATGAATGAATGAAAAATATACTACTTTATTCTCTTCTAAGCTGATCAGAAGTACTGTTTTGACTGCATGTGAGCAGCCTAAAGTATACTGGTTAGTATTAAAGTTCTGGTAGCAACTATTCACTATCTAGTGCTCTGTATAGTTGTAAAGCTCATGTTAACACATCTCAATCCCAAGCATATTTACTCAGAAGCATGGCACAGAACAGCAAGATAAGCAGTTGAAATGGTTTGTATTGTCACTAGATGGCAGCAATCGCCTCTTGGGCTGAGAGTTGCAGATCCTAAGGTGGGTTGGTTGGTGGTAAATCTAAAAAAGTCTTGCTAAAATGTGAAATTTATGTCTTGTGAATTTAGACTTCAAAAACTGCGGTTTCAGCCATCTTTTCATAAAAAAAGGATTATCTTGTTGTGTCCCTCTTGATAGGAAAGGAGACAGCAAGGACTGTAAGGAATTCCATATAAATCTAGAATATCCCTAGGTGTGCATGCCTATTTTTATTCATTTCCACTGCAAAAGTGTTCAGTGACTGCTTGTATTTACTATGTTACCCAGTAAATCTGTGATATATGATGGATGCATTTTAGAGGATGAAGAGAAGACAGAGTCAACAGTCCAAAGCAATGAAAATAAAAATTACTGGGCCAGAGTTTTAAGTATTAATAATAGTCAAATATCAAATTTGAATTTAAAACAGTATTAATTGTTTATGGTTTGTTTCATAAGCAGAAAGGATTATGCTTGCTTGTTAAAGAAAAAGTGATAGTCTATTTCATTGCATTTCGTAACTGATGTGGAAAGCTATAGTTGCTAGTTTATAGAGATGAAGGCTTTCAGTGAAGTAGTGGCCTAAAGGGAAATGGGAGAGGAGGCTGTTACATCCTGTTTGTGTTATGTTCTGTGCTCTCCTATAGTAGATCTTATGTGCGTCATTGAAACCATCTGTGCTTCACCATAAACCGCCTCATATTTTGCCTTTGCTTTAAATGTATTGATTGTTGAAACATACTATAGAAGAACAGAATGCATATTCTCAGATTCAGGATTTTAACTCAGTACAGTCTTTTTAACCTGACTGGTTTTGCTTGCTTCTAGTTTCTATCAGAGATTTAGGAGAAGACTCTAAAACTTGCATAAAAAGTTGTCATTTTTAGCAAAACACTAAATGATAGACAAAGCCCCCTTCGTTCTTCACGTGAATGTTGTTTGAGGGAAATGAAAGAAATCCAGAAGTTTACTTCTGCCTATTATTATTATTATTATTATTATTATTATTATTATTATTATTATTATTATTATTATTATTATTATTATTATTATTATTATTATTATTATTATTATTATTATTATAGTTTATTTCTAAAGCGCTGTACATGTACTCAGCGCTGTACAATATCATATGAATCTTAGACAGGTCCCTGCCCTCAGGCTTACAATCTAAAAAGACAAGAAACAAAAGGAAAATGGTGTGGGAGGGAACAGGGAAAGGTTGCACAACTAAAAACACAAAACCTGCAGCAGGATCTGTTATTGCACAGCTTCAGTTCAGTTCTCAAGTATATAAAGCTTTTCAGACTATACCAGTGGTTGCATGAGGGCAGTGGGTTGAGCATCTGGTTGGAGGGAACGCTCAGATCGCATTGAATCACATTTTTGCTGGCACAGATCTTGATGTGGTTTCGTGTGGTTCCAAGTGAGGGTTCCAACCAAACATTCTTACCTCACCTTGTTGTTCCCTAGATCCTGATCTTCAGATCATAGCTAATTCATGAACCTCTGGATCCAATCTAATTCAGTCTAATGCACCTCTTTAAAAGCTAAAAGGTCCAATTTGGGTACACTTTTTCCTCTTGATTCCTAATATAATGTTGAATAAAGTCTGACTGACAAGTTTGAGCTAGGAGAATCTAGTTCTCTTAACACATGTAATACAGTTCTTGTTTTTTGTCTGTTTTTACTGAACAATGACTGATCAGTTACTGATAAGTTCAGCAAGAGGAAATATTGCCCCAGGTTTGGGTTTCCTAGGAGCAGGTAACAAAAATGCATTACTGTATGAAAACATAAAACTGTAGATGGTGGGAATAATTTTAGGAGTAATATGAAATATCTGCCATAATATCTGTTTAAAAGGAACTTCCAATATAGATTGATGCTGCATAAATTAGGCTCTTTTGCTGATTATTTGCAGATGAGTTTCTTTTTTCCTTGATTACTTTGTATCATATACTTTCAGAGATTCAGAACAGTATCTGTCAGTTTATCAGGATGATTTTCTGGTAAGTATCAAGGACCAAGAGAAACTCCTTTGAAAAATGTAGGTTGAATAAACTGAAGGAGGACCTTTGTTTAAGAAGTGGTTCTTACTTGGGCCTGCACAAATGGATTGTTATTGAGACACGATGCAAGGAGCTGATCATGATAAGCTTCATCAAGCACAAAATGCCAGTCAAGAAATTTTGTGCAAGTGTGTTGGCTCTGCTGGAGAAGGATGATGATGATGATTGACATAACACACCAGTAACACACACCAAACAAGATATTTATGCTGGTTTTGGTCATAGTTATCACTAGTCAAGCCCTTTCCAAGCGCCTAGGACTGAGTGATGCGTCAGCGAATGATACAAGCGGATCCCAGCAAAATGGCTTTCTGTAGCTGGCAGATGGATATTTTGTTGATGCCAGTGCTTTTCAAGTGCCCACTA
The DNA here is from genome assembly GCA_014337955.1 of Aspidoscelis marmoratus. Classification (NCBI taxonomy): domain Eukaryota; kingdom Metazoa; phylum Chordata; class Lepidosauria; order Squamata; family Teiidae; genus Aspidoscelis; species Aspidoscelis marmoratus. The sequence continues at coordinate 24,876,500 of MTQE01002208.1, read as the reverse complement.
AGATCTTTCGGCACTGCCCCCAGTGTGCTGAGAACCACTGGGACCACCTTTGCTGGTTTATTATTATTGTTATTGTTCTTATTAAGAAACAGCAGTTACACATAGCA
>MTQE01002208.1:24850281-24862434 GCA_014337955.1 Aspidoscelis marmoratus | reverse complement strand
AATTCTTTAAACTGAAATAACACATGCCATGAAGACGCGCCCTGAGTGTATAAAGAAAGAACCAGCTGCTCCTCTAAGGAAGTATATATCCTATAAATTATAATACAGATCTATGGGCTGCATGAAAAGCTGTTTTGAATTACCGGACTGAGAGAGTATAGAAATCACTCAGTTGTAAAACGTTTTGGTATAGAAGTATGCATTTTTGTTCAGTAAATGGGATGGCCAAAAAAAAAAAAAAAGATTTAAGTAACTCCACCCTGATCCTTGTTTTTGATGACTCTGAAACACTTTCCTGGCTTAGTGGCTGGCTATTATGTTGGTAATCTTCTCAAGTCTTTTAAATGTTTCACAGAAGGCTCTGGAATGTACAAGCATATTGTGTGATTAGAATGTCAGTAACTGTTGCTTTCCTTTAGTTTAAAAATGTAGTTTGAGCTTATGACCTTTAAACATTAAAATTCAAAACTGATTTTTTTTCTGTCTCTCAAGGGCTGACTCCAGAGGCCAGTCAGATATCACACTAGCAAGTAATAATCCAGGAGTGTTGGTCCTGCAGCATTATTGCTTGCTAGCTAGACTGGGGTGGGTGGGTGGGGGGGTGGCACTGCTGTCTTTGCGTGTTTTAGTGGCACATACATCTGGGTATTTGGCTGGCTTGAAATACCAGAAGTGCATGTAGCCTCCACCATGCGTGTGGGGTGGACAGAGCAACGATGGCACTTCCTCCACAGGGTAAATAATAAGGCCTTATGGCGGAACTGTGGTGGGGTTGCCACAGATATGTGTGGCAATTCCTCCATGGTGTAGCTGTAACAGCACTGCATTTCTTCTGTCTGGACAGGGCCATGATCTACTGGTAGAGCAGGTTAGGGTGCCAACACAAAGTATTCTAGGAAGGGGCAGAGTTTCCCCGTCATGCACCAGCGTCTGGAAGGGGACCTTGGACCCCTTCCTAGACCAGAGGCCTCTTTGCACTTAGGCTACTCCAGTAGTCAGTTAATTAGTACAGCTCTGGTGAAGAGCATACTCCCGCCCGCTAGACTGCTACAGCCTAGAAGCGTGCCTGCCTTCACCAGAGGTATACTAACTGCTGATAAGGTATAGAGCACTAAATTGTGCTGCACGCCTATCCCAACCTAGACCCCAGATTTACCGCAAGTGTCCGGTGATGTGACCATTTGCTTGTCCTGCAGTGGGCGGGGAGTACATCGTCTGTGCACGCATGGCTGCGTTGCTAGTTGGGATCGTTTCCGCACTTCCTGCACTGATTGGTTGTTGCCATCGTGTGCAGGTGCAATGGGGCTGACATCGGGCAGGTCCCTGCAGGCCGGTGACGCAGCAGCAGGCTGGCTGGGACCGATCCACAGGGTGGGGTGGGGCATGCACCCCCAAACATTGCCGGGGTCGGGTCCCACCCCTCTGCATTGGCCTGCTGGCATGTCACGGACTGTATGATGCGGTTGGTGGTGACCAATCAAGCCAGTGAGGAGGCGGGACCTTGGCTTTTGCGGTGGCGGCATGGGCTGGTCCACAGATGACCATTTGCATTTCTGGCCGGTGAGGAACGTCCTCACCGGCTAGAAATGCATATGATTCTCCTGTATCTGGAGTATACCAGCCTTAGTGCATGGTGCACTAAGAAGGTAAGTGCAGAAAGGCCTCAGGATACTGCTGAGTGCAGAAATGGCCAAAGATGGCTTGCTTACTAATTTGTAGACTAAGCCAGCTTAATGTTAGGATCCTGATTTATAGTGAAAAATGTTTTAAAATAATCTCAGGGTCAAAAACCAAAGCAGTCCACAGGTAACAAGAAATCCTGGTAAGGATTTGGCAGCACATTGCAAATCCAGGGAAGACCAAGTGTATTTTATGTGCATGGAAAGTTAATTGATTATGAGAAGAAAACAAAGGGATGGAATAGCTTAGAACATGAATAGAAACATTTTGGTTGGCAGCATTTTGTTGGGAATTCAGTGAGTCCTTGGATGATGCACCTTTGTATAACATCGTTTTGCTTTTACATAATGGTAAAACACAACTTCTATGGTAAAGGTGCGTTCCTTTGTTTATCAAAACTTTCAAGATTTGTTGACTTGCACTGATAGACTGAACCATCCTTCCAGAATGTCGCTGATCTATAATCGTAGATTTTTCCCTTCCAGTTCTTTGAATTATTAGTAATATGTCAGGCTGGCAAAGAATAACCATGAGACTCTTTCTTTAAAAAGATGAACAGTGATTTATTTCAGCTCAGCGTAAAGGCATTTTTTGTTGGAAGCAACTTGGAATAGAAAGCCCAGCATATTTATATGTTTCATAGCTGGGCGGGGTTTGGCCTCCAACCAATGAACAATAAGTATTTTTCAAAACTCAGTGTAAACTTGGAGCCAAAATGTATCACTATATACTTATATACAGAATCACTTAGGTGGCAGAGATTTTACATTCAAATATTATGGCAGGCAGCTAGCCCTGCCTGACATCATACGAGTTCCTTTCTTCACAACCATTCACTTCCATTAGCTGACTGATCCTCCATAGTTCTCAGAAGCTCTAATTTTCCATAGGATGCAATTGCGTCTATAACCTGGTTTTGCACTACATGGTGGTTTGTGGGAACTGTACCATAATATTATTAAAGGAATTTTTACAAATTAAGATTTCAGTTTCCTATGGATGTTGCTAAATGAAAATGATTTTTAAAACTCTCTGCCTCTCTTTGAATGTTGAAATATTGTGCCATTCCATGCTGCTGTGCCCAGTAACATTTGTTTGATTCGAAGTAAGTGTATACTGTGGGAGGGTGAAAAAAGTATCAGGGAATAGCTGATGGAAAATAAAAAGCAGAGCTGCACTTTCTCCCATACCTTCCAGTTAAATGAGGGCAAGAGTTCCCTCCTTGAAAACATGGCAGAAATGGCTGTTTCCTTTGAGTTCGCCTGAGTCATTCTGGAATCCAAGTATGTGCAGGGCTCTTGATTTTGCTTGTATACTTTTTGCCAAGACGCTGAGTAGAAGTTTGTGGTTGGTGAGTGTTCCTGAATGCCGGAGTTCCAGAAATCTCTTCTTGGAACTCTGCCTGGTAGGTACAGTAAAGTGCTGTGCTTCGCCAGACAGCTCTGCTGTGTTCTCTGAACTTCTAACCTTGAAAACTCTTCCCTTTTCTCTTCTTCCCAAGAGCTATCTTCCTTGCCCCTCCCCTTTTTTTTAATGCTTTGAGAAAAAGGGATAGGGAACTGATTGGATAATTTATTGGAATCATTAAAGAGAGAGAATGGACTCACCTCTTAGTTGTGGGATAGGATTTAGTAAATTCATCCTTCACCTGCCCTAATTCATGGCAGTAGAAATTAGGGCTTGGTTCAAGTTTGACCATTCCAAGTTAGTTAATGTCCAGACTGGCCAGGGCCATTTGCACACTAGATGCTAGAACATCTCCATACTTGGCCCAGCAGTGGCATGCATGCAAATGCCCACATTCCATGCCTTGTGTCCTGGCCACGGACACCCCACCCACCCCTAGGTGTAATTGAGCAAGGGGTGGCTCAATATATCTTGGAATAAGGTCCACTGCAGAATGGGTCTTTATGGCAAGTACTGCCTGTGTGGAAGACATCTTGATATCTGCCTACCAGGATGAAGGCAGAGAGGAACTTAGAACATTTTGGTGACCACCTGTTCTCTTTAGGCATTTCCTGCCATCCTGAGTATTCGGTGTCTACGTATATCCTTTCTGCTTTCTTTTTTTTTATCCAATGTTGGGCCAGACACCAGACTGCATTATAAAAAGAAGCAATAGCTAAGTTATACACATGAGAAAGCTGCAAAAGCTCTAGATCTAATATAGTGCCATTACCTTACGAAGTTACCTTGTTTGGTAAGCTGAAGGCTTCGTAATAGATCAAAACAAAAATGTAATTCTGAGAGTGTGTTAGTAGAAACAGCAGAAGCCTTTTTCATCCTCTGATTGCTTACAAAGAATCTTCATTTCTCATGAACCCCTTGTTCATGTTAATTGGGACAGAGTAGGAACTATAAATACAGGGAGGTATTTTCAGCATGTTTTTGCTCTGGGTTGAATTGTGTTTATGCAAGGAGTGTTCCTCTGCCTTTGGGGCTTAACCATCAGTCCTAATAGTCTAACTTATAGTTTGGCTTTAATGCTTTTCCTTGGACTTCAGGCGCATAATGGTGATCTCTCAATGCATTATATCTCAGTTCAGTGATAGGAATGGTTGTTTTATCTACACCTGCACAAGATACGTTACTTAAGCTGCATCTCTTCTTGAAAATGGAGGCAGCTGCATTTGGGGCACATGGTGGAAATTCCGAAATCACTGCCCAACAGGACAACCACCTCCTCCCCACTTTGGAGGAAAGGGTCATATGTGTTCCAGGATGTCTCTGTTGAGGGCAGCAAAATCACACCCTCAGGAAGTAACACCTCGCACAGTGATCATGCATAGAAATGGAGCAGTAGAAGTTGCTTTCCCACATGCCTCTTTGGGTAAATGGATTTGCAGCATTTCTGTTGCTGATATTCCCGTATGTGTGTCAAACAATTTCTCTCATCTTCCCTTCCTCCCCACCCCAAAAAAATCAACCATGATAAATGCTGTCCTTTTTTTAGCTAGAGAGGAACAGCCATGAATGTTTCGTTACAATAGTAATGTTCCCCATGGCATGATTTGGTACTGATTTGTGTGATGCTTACTAAAATATATAAGCATCTAATTTGCTCTGTGGAGTTGATTGCCCTTGGTACAGGTGCCTGAATTTTAGGAGAACAAGTGCTGCTTAATATTTCTCTTAAAGTAAATTCACTGTTTTCTAAATTCTGTGGTTGTTTTGTTGATTTTAAATAGCATCATTAAATAGTTCGGTGCCAGCAGAGCAATGTAGTGGAACACCCAGCCTGAATTTGTGGAGAGTTTGTTTGTTTGTTTATGGCATTTGTATCCCTTCTTCACCTGGATGTTCAAAAGTGGGTCTCAATGTAGGATAAGAGGTATATTTTAATCTGGTGCCAAAATCTATACAAACTGGTGTACCTGCACTGGGAGGCTATTCCAAAGCCAGGAGGGATCTTTCCTTCTCGCTTTGTGGGTTGTGGTAGTTAGGGTTAGGTAGCTCCAAAGGATAGTTGTGTCTGACCTCCTGGGTTGCCTGCTGTTCTTGATTGGGTGGACTTCCCTTCTGTTTGATCTCTTGCAAGGATCTTCCTTACTTTTTTTTTTACCCCTACAAATCACTGCTATTCCTGCTTAGGCTTTCCACCACTGCTGATATCATCAAGGTGGTGAGGAAACCTTCCTTTCTCCATGGCTAGAATTCAACAATCAGAGCACTTTCTTACTCCATCCACCCTTGCGATTTTACTTTGGGCTTTTCTGCTGGCCAACGTTTGCCTGTGAGGAACCTTGTAGCTATAATGACCCAGTACCATGATAAGCAGTTGCCTGGTAATAAGAAGAAAGAAGAGGAGGTTGGTCAGTCAGAAGGACCCACAAGGCCCAAATGAGCTGGGAAAAGCAAGGGGAGCATCTGCAGCTGGAGCCACCAGAACCCTGTTGAAATAATCCATTTTATTAAGAAACAGAACTTAAAATGCACTAATTCCAAGTGCACGCAATACCTGATAATCCTTCCTCAGTTTGGGTCACTATGCTCACTCCTTTCTGTTCCCATCCTGATACTCCTTTACGAGACTTTTTTTAGATCTCCACCCCTCTCCACTATTACAACACCCCGTTTGCTCTGATAGGATAAATGTTCTGTCGCTAAACAGTGTGTCATTACCCACTGGGCAAAAGGGAAGGCAAATTCATGTAGTATCCACCCACTGTAGTATGGTTCAGCCTCCTTTAGTCCTCTTCCCTGATCTCATCCAAAAAATGAAAATGGAATAACATTCTATAGCAACTTGAGACCCGTAAAAATCAGGACTCAGGAAACAATGACTGAACGGAGGAAAGTCCACGAATAAAATGGATTGGAATAAAAAGGTGTGAGTGGTGAGTTCTGACGATGGATTGAAGAAGAAATGAAGGTGACCACAGCCTCAGTTGTTTGTCTCTCAAACATATACAGCAGGCTGTCAGCTCGATCTCTCCACCTGTTGTACAGATTCCTAACTTTCCATTCTACCTTATTCACCTAACTCTAAACCTTTTGGCCTTCTCTATTAAAAACAGACTGTAAAATCCCTTTTGTCTATAATATAAGCCTCCTTAACACATAGGCAGCTTATTAACTTTCCCAGCTATTTCATTTTCTCATCAATATCTTTGACAAGGAGACAGATGAAAAGTCTTTTACCTCTCTCATGCCTTGCCTTCTTTGTTCTCCCTCTCAATATCTTAAATTGCAGTGCAAGCTAATAGATTTCCCTCTTTTGTTGAAAAATCTATCTAAGGCTTGAGAATGTCCTTTCTCAAGTCCCTAAACAAATGAATTTACAATTACAAGAGGTTCTAAATCTTCTCTTTGTGGAAGGGTAACCCTAAAAGATGAGAAACAGTCTTGTGGTGGGTGCTTTCAATATTAAGTATTATTCAGTGAAATTCTTTATAATTCTGGTTGGAACTGGTATGTAACATTTCATGCCTGGTGTTTTTTGTACCACCCAACCAAAGGCCAGTTTTATGAGCAGTCTGACCACTCACGGGCTCAGGTTTATGGATCATGGGATCTTGAACAAGTTCACAAAGAAGTTCATGGTCAGCAGATTCCAGCTGTGTGCTTTTCTGTAAAGAGGCTTAATCTTGCATTGACAGTTCAAATACTCTGGAATTGGACTATGATGTTCTTGAAGGGCAAGTCAGAGATATCTGGTTGATACACAGGTCAGTGTAGGAAACAATGGGTGCTTCTGCACTGGCCACCGAGAAACGGATCAAAGTAAATCCGTTTCCCGGTGATCCGTCCTCTGCAGGATCCATCCGAAATAGGGACGGATCCGAGGAGGCCTCCCTGCGTCCACACCCGCGCGGGCAGGACGGATCTTCAGGGCTGGATCACCTGGGTGCTGTCCTGCTTCCGAACAGATCAAGGCAAGGGGCCGGATGGAAGACCTAATTTTCGAGGTCTTCCCGGAGGCCGGATCTTTTGGTGGAGAGACCCCATTAAGAACGGGTCTTGCGTGCCGGAGTGCGGAAGCGGCCACCTCATGCAGAAGGTAAGTTTTCTATGTGTGTTTAATGTGTCCTGTATGTGTTGTTAATGTGTTTTTAGTGGCAGTGCGGAAGCACCCAATCTGTACTTGAAACATCACTGGGTTGGGCAAGGTAATTAAAAGGAAAAGCTTGAAACATATCTCAGATAAACAAAGGCTGGGGTGATTTCTCTGCAAGAAACCCATGCCAACAAAAAGACTGGACTGCTATACAGCCCTCCTTTTTATGAAGAATACAAGCCCCGAGACCTCTTGGGGAAGGGTGGTGGTTGGGAAACAAATAAATAAAATGGAACTTTGAGTGCTAAAGGGGTAACAATCCTAATACATAAAACAATCCCCCATCAAGTACTTGATGTGAAAGTGGATCCCAAGGGCAGATTCCTGTTTTTAGAAGCTACTGAGTAGTAACATTAGTGTCCCTCTATATCCTAAGCACTAAATAGAAGGACTTCTTACATAATACCTTGCACAAGCTAAAAAACTTCAGCCTAGGAAGCCTGTAATAATAGCAAGGAACTTCAGTCTCCCACCTGAATTCAATCTGGACAAGTGATCAGAAAATCCTCACTCCCTGAACCCGGTAATGGTTTAGCTAACTCTATTTTTAACAGAATTAACTTAAATAGACACATACAGGTTCATTAACGTCCCACAAAAATATTATTCCCACAGGTATGGTGCCCATTCTAGAATAAACTATGTATTGATCTTTAAAGACCTGGACATCCTTCTCAAATCTCAAGTATTGAACCTGACATTTTCTAACAAAAATGCAGCAGAGAAAATAACAAAAGAATTAGAATCTTATTTAATGGCTAACTCAACCCCAGAAGTAACATCAGATATTAAATGGGGGTCTATGAAGGCTGTAGTTACAGAGGTCTGGGCCAACTAACCTACCTACCTAAAAACAAGATATGGAATATTGTTCTCATGCCTTATAGGATACAAGAATCCTGGAGGAGCAGCACACGGTCACACAGTCTCCTTCAGTATATAAACAAGTTTTAAGAAAATATAAAGAATTAGATTTACATGATTCTAAAAGCAAATGTCATGTGCATGCTAATAAATCCTCTGGGCTCTTTGCTGCTGAGCTAAAGGCAAAACCAGAAAAGTTACGTAGATAGAATGAAAGACACTTAGGGTAATGTACAAATAGATAGCAGAAGAACAGCTGATATCTTTAGTAAGTTCTGTACCAGTGATGGCAAACCTTTTGAGCTCAGTGTGTCAAAATTCGCAAGAAAACCTAGCTTAACTCGGGTGCTGTGTCACATCTAGAAATATCCATAATTTTGTGATATTTGTAGCTCTAGTAAAAAAGTTATTTTTTTATATATGTATTTTATTAAGAGCAAAAATAAATAGTTCTTTACATTAGTGACTTTTGTTGCTGAATTTCATTGCTGAATCTTCAAATGAAAGTTGGTATTTCGTACACTTCAAGAACAAGCAAGCGCTACATGCCCAGGTGCCAGGGTGACCATGTGTGTCACCCAAAAGGGCTTGGCGTGTCACCTGTGACACGCGTGTCATAGGTTGGCCATCACTGTTCTATACCAAAGGAAAAGTCCAGAATAACCAGATTGATAGGTTGCTTGCCCTGGGACAGGATGACCCACCTAAAGCAGCCCTCACAGAAAGGGGCCTGGATGAAAGCCTGTCCCATCCTTTCCTATAGTGAACTGGTTCATGAAACTGTTGAACCAGTTTGAGATTCTGGGAGGTGCCATCTGTTTCAATTAGAACTAAACCAAACCAGGGAAAACCTGTGGTGCATCCCTATTCTGATCTAATCTTACATTCTTCTTTGAAGCTATCTCTTTCTTTCTTCTAATTGTCGCATTTTTGTTATTATCAGTCCACTGCATTGTTTCTCCTTTTACACTTCTGCATCATATAATGTGTCACTGTTTTGCCCATTGCTAAGAAGGAGGGGAAAAACTCAGTTCCTCTTCAAAGAATGGACAAAACCAGCTCTGCCCTTTCCTCTTCCTTTCTTGTCTCCATTTACTTCTGTCCCTAGGTAACCTTATTACAACTTACTTTGTTCTTACTTGTGTGCTGATGACATCTATCTCTGCTTCTCTACACTGAAATTTTCGCTTTGTATCCACTTCTAAATCTCAAGTGCTCCTCTGCTATTTCTGGCTTCCCTATTGTCTTCTCTGTCTTAATATATCCAAGCCTGTTGAACAGGCATACAGCTTTCATTTCCTCTCCAACACTTCTTATTTTGGCCTGCTTTTCCATATCCAATCCTTGGCTAAAGTCATATCGCTTCTTACATTTCACCTCCTACCCTTCCAGACTGTTACCCTCAGGCAAGATTTTTGGCAGTTCCCTGGCCACTGTCTGCAGTCTTATCTGCTCTCTTGTCTCTGTTTCAGCCTTTTATGCTTGCTCTGTTGCCACAGTTATTAATCTCTCTTTTTCCTGATACTGCTTTTGTTGACTTATCGATCTCCAGGATCCCCACCCCCAAAGAACTCCATTGTTTCTTAATTTACTTGGCTGCCTGGAACTATTGCATAGAATTTCAATACAACACTCAATTGTAAACTAAAATATAGTACAGTGTATATAACTACTGGACATCTTCATACCGCATCCTTGTCTACCAGGCGTAGGGGGTCACCAAATGCTGTCCATGAAGCCATTTTGACAGCATTTCTTGTTGCAGTGTTAAAATGGCCCCTCGTGGTATGGTAGACTGTTTGTTTGTTTGTATTTCTATCCTGCCCTATACCCAGAGATCTCAGACTACAGAGGCTGGCTGCTTCTGTGGTCCAGTATACCACCCCCTGAATATATTGGCAGACCTCAACACTGAGGTCTATTGGTAAGGAGATTAGGATGCCATTTTGGGCACCCTAGCCCAGTCTACACTCCATCCTGTGTGGACAGAGCCTTTTAGGCTTCCATTTTCCTGCACCAGTGTGCAGTGAGGGAGGTCTCTAGACCCTATCCTAAACTGTTCTAAGGGTGCATGCAGAAAGGGCCAGAGTCACAGAAAAGGTTACTTTGTTCACTATGAGAAGTGCTAAGGTTATTTGACTGTTTAGTTGTATACTGTTCTGTAACATTTGATAATCGGTTTTAATGATATTGATATGGTTTATTTGACTGAGCAACCAAGATCTATTTGATAGAGGCAAGACAGTTGGATTTATAGTTTCTTGAAATTTTATTTTTGGAAATAGCACAAGCTTTGCAATGAATTCACTTCAAGTTAACTGCCACAGTGCCTAGCTTGGCCTCAAGCTTTTGCCACTGAGAAATATCACTTATGGGTTTCTAGATGGCATTATTTCTTTTTAAAAAATGTAATGGGGACCTCCAAACTAACTTTTGTGTGGTCTTGCCTTTATCTTCTGAACCCTAAAGCTAGCACCTCCTAGTTTAGCGCTTATAGCGCAATTGGTTGCCACTGAATTAGACTTTTACCGGCCTGATATGTTATTGTTATATCATGAACGATTTTGTACTTACTTTCCCATCCCATGTATGGGAAAGGTGCGTTAAAGACTAATGTTGACTAGCGCTCACTCTTACCTGCGATGGATCACACAGCTGATCCTCTGCAGGGTGCTGCCATATTGAGCGTGGCACCCTGCACAACTGCCCGTGTGTCACCACCGTCGCTACAGTGACGGTGACAGTTTGCAGTAAGCGCAGTCGCATCAGGAAGTCATGTAAGCTGCCAGTGCACTTGCACAGCAGCTCAGATGACCTCCACAGCCAGAAGAAGTGCGGGTGCTTGCAGGCTGGATGCTTATGGTAAGGATATGGTTAAGGTTAGGGTGCTTGTGATGCATGATTTCATTCACCACAGCTAGTTTACAATTAGGCAACATCTGGGCAGACAATGGGTGCTTGTAGACTGTAAGAGCCTCCTGTAAGTGCAGAGGCATCTGCCCAGATGTTGACTAATTGTAAACTATAGGCCAAAGTGCGAGTCAGCCCTATACCAGGCTGGCAAGTGTGAAAGGTCTTCAGAATGAAACTGTAGGAAGAAATCACTTGGCTTAATTTTATTTTAGATTTCAAAGAAGTCATATACTTTATAGTACTGGGATTGAGAAGATCAGAGCTGAGCTTTCCAGTATAACTGTGAGGTTTCTGTGAAAGTAATGAAAAGATTGCAGTCCTGATATTCTATGCTCTGTGTGTGCGCACATGTGGGTAGAGAGAGCAACCATATTTGAGATGTGAGGGGACTAACTGAATCATTTTGCTTCTTTGTTCAGTTGTCTGTGGCCTTGTCAAGTTTTAATGTTCTTTTATTTGTTCACAATAATTGTGTGCCATTGTCGTAATGAAATAATTGAGGCTTCTAACAGTGTTATGGCCCAAAAGACAAATGAGTGTTCTTAATCTAGTAGGATAAGTATATTTAAAATGACAAGTCACGTTAGATGAAGAAGCACATGTAATAAGCAAAGGATTTATTTAAGCCCTCTTTTAAAAATGACTCTCTGAAAACACATTGATGCTGCGTAGAACTTTTAAAGTGCACACAGATACACAAAAATCTCAAGGGTGTTATGAGTGTATTCTGCTTAGGTTAGTCCAGATAATAGGCAAAAGGTACATAAACTAAATCAGGTGGCAAATGTGTGGATTTTCAGGTGTTGTTAAACCATAGTTCCATCAGTCTTAGACCATTTGACCAGTGGTAAGGAAGGAAGATGTTTTTAGAATGTGCTTCTGCATTTGCTGCCGAAAAGCGGATCCACTTTTAGATCTATTTTTTGGCGAACTGTCCTCTCCCAGATCCGTCACTATTTGTGACAGATCAGAGGGACCCCTTCGCATCCGCACACACGCGGGGAGGACGGATTCCAGAGGACAGGTAAGTGTCTTTAATGTGTTCTAGGAGGTGGTTAATCTGGTTTCCGCAGCTAGTGCGGAAACACCGTATGGCCGCATCCCCATTACAAGCTTATTTCGCTTTCCCTAAACCGAAA
>MTQE01002208.1:24831552-24848645 GCA_014337955.1 Aspidoscelis marmoratus | reverse complement strand
CGACGCCTGCCGACGCACGCCGACGCCCTCCTTGGGCCGGAAGGAGGCGAAGCGAGCGAGCGCACGGGTGGGCGGCGCCATGAACAGCCAGCCTCTCCCTAGCCCCGCCCCGGCCCCGCCCCTAACCCTCCTCGTTGCCCTAGCCCCGCCCCCAACCACGTCCCAGCCCTCCTCTGTATCCAGGCCACGCCCCCGCCACGCCCCCCGCCACGCCCCCTGGCCCTCACTTTTTTTTTTTTGAATCCGGCCCTCGGCCGGATTGAGTTTGACACCTCTGTTTTAGCGTTTTCCCCTTCATCAGACCAATTGGTAAATTGTTTCAAATACCTGAGTGCCTGTTCTGTCCCTGACACATTACTGTTTTCTGTGAAGCAGCAATTGATTGTCATCTGCCCTTTGGTTTCACACAGACTTGTTTTGTAATAGTAGACAGAATGGCTCTTCCACAGAGAAATCCTTCCCAGTCATTCAACAGCTGACAGAGAACAGCAGTCTGGGCATGTTAACTCTATGATTGGGTGATTGTTCAGTCATTTTACTGAATAGCTAGTTAGTGGTGGAACAGGCCCTCTGCTGAAGAAGCCAATGTATCATATGGGTTTTATAGTGGTTAAGCAGTTCAGATGTGCACTGAAACCTCTTTTTCCTGCTGCTTCAGTTAACCACTGAAATTTTGTCATGGGGTGTAGCTTAGGCAAACCAGGAACACACAGGTACTGTGTATCCCATATGTTCCAAAGCTGCTCTGAATGTTCTTATTTTGTTACATCTGATCAGGCAGAAGATAGGACCTTCCAGGTGGATGTGGCTGTGTGGTATATACAAGCTTTGGGAATGTGCAGCTTCTGTGTCATCAGATGATATTAGATTTTCTTAAAGGCAGAAGGCTGAAATATAGTGGGCAGAAGGAAAATATGTTAGGATGGAAAAAAATGGAACATGTTCTTAGAATACAAACAATTGGATAAGAGGAACAAGCAATTCCCAATGGGCTGTGGAAAACTATTAGTATTCTACATTGCTTCCAGTTTGGAGGGGTGGGGATAGAAAGGAGCAATTTAATGAATTGACCGTATATGTATAATATATAAAAATATACTCTTTGTGTGAGAGAAAATAAAATTTAAAAAACGTATGTGTTACTGCTTAAAGTAAGAATAGTCCTTTTCTCGCCTCCTGTGTGTTTTTTATTTTGTATAGATAAAAATTTCCCATTAAGAATTAAAACGTAAACACACTGCTGTGCTTAACAGATCTGTTGATCACTGATGTGCTGACAGCCGCTTGTGTTCTTGTGTTCTGTTTATATTCTATTAGATTTACACTGATGTTAACAAGAGGCTTTTAATTTGCATCAGATTTGACTATTCTCTTTTAAATTGATTAGAGCCAATTAAAAACTATTAATTCCCTTAAGTTGTATTTTTTGGAATTAACTTTTTTAAAAGCATCCTTTTTTAATAGAAAAAGTATCTATTAAAATATTAACTAGGCAGGCATCATTTTAGAAGAAACATTCTCTCTGGAATCAAACAGGTATGAATGCACAAAACAGCCAAGTATGGTACAGGTATTTTGGAATTCAATTCCTATCAGTTAGTAGTGATTAATATCTCCAGGGACGCTGTAGCTATTTTTGCAGCTGTGAACAATAATAATAAACAATTCCAAATCAATAACTTGACTATGATAATGCATCTCCTGGTGGATTTGTGCAAAAATTTATTTTTAAACTATTTTCTTCAGAGTTGCTTTTTCCAGTATTCTGCTTCAGTGACTTATGCGAAAAGGACTTTTAGCAAAAAGGTTCTGTCATAAATTCGTGAGTGTAATGGGTTAGCTACATGATTTACTATGTATAACGTAACCTCTTCCTCCAGGCACCTCTGTTTATGTTACCATGACATTGCATATCATCCTTGAGGGTAAATGGAAATTAAAATAGAAACGCAAGAACCAAAATAACAGGCTAACAGGTGGCTACATATTTATGAACGTGCATCTTAAGTTCTTTGCAAAAACATTTAATAACTTTTCTAGTCTTTTGTTTTGAAGCAGATAATTTAATAAAGATTGCTTTAACTTTCTTTAGTGGGAAATTTTGTCCAAGTTATGTATTAGAACTGAACTGGAATAGGTTTTAACTCCGACATTGGATAGAATTGGATTTAGGGTGTGATCAGACATGGGCAACTTTCAGTCTGAACCAACAGACATTCATTGTCCGCGTGCAACTGCTTTGGTGTCATAGCCTCTGTAAGGGCAGCTTCTTCTCTGGATTTCTTAGCATCAGAGTTGTCTCTTTTTTCAAGCTTGGTTGGGTGGGAAACCTGTGTAAGCAACAGGTGGGGTGAGAAGAGGAAACACAGGATATAACCTCTTCCTATTCGTATATTCAGACATCAAATGGAAACACCTAATATGCTGAACAAGGAGAGTGCGGTATTTTCTCAGCTTCAAAATCCACCTTCTGAACAGTCTACCAAGTATTAACTCCAGGCCCAGCAGATTGGGAGAGGGGCTTGAGACCTTAACCTTCAAATCCAAATATGAGAAGGCATAGCTTCTTGCAACTGGTCTTTTTTGGGTGCAGGAGTAAGATTCAAAGAAGGGCCCTTTCTGCACTTGTCCTTATTCTGGAATATATCTCAGGATCAGGGTCTCTTATCTGCATGTTATTGCAGACTACAGCAGGTCCTAGTGAGACTTGCCATAGCCTGTATTAGCATGTGGACAAGAGACCCCTATCCTGAGATATATCCCAGAATAAGGCCAAGTGCGGAAGCAGCCAAGAGGACAACACACACATCATGAAGGAAACAATTTAACACTTGCAGAAACTGGTGGGGGAAGTAAGCAAGCAAACATCCCTTTTTTGTTTCTTTCCTGCACCGAGTGGTGTTTGTAAGCATTAATTCTCTAGCAGATGAAGTTAGAGACATGGGGTTCTGTGTGTGAAGGTTGTCTTGTTAAGTGAAAGCAAGCGAGGTTTGAAATTTCTGTGTCTCTTTTTTACTGCTCAAAACAATTCAGAGATGTAGCAATAACCTTATATCCTGAAATCTGACTATTCAGATTTCTAGAAGTCTGGAAAGAGCAACCAAGAAGCAAGAAATGTAGAAACCATTGCTACAGCTGTTTTACCAATCAAATAGAGGGAAAGCTGGGGAGACTACTATCCAATAAATGAATAACTATTATCAGGGGAGATATGCCCTGATCTGGAGATGAAGGAAGGCTGCTGTGTGGCAAAATAAGGTGGGTTGTCAGCTACATATACTAACAGCTCTATGGAAGGCCCTTTCTTGTGTATCTGACAATGGGATGCCTTTTCCTAAAGGAATAACTGTTCCTGCTAAGATGCCTTAGAAAGGCCAGCTGTTCCCAAGATGACTTCTGTAAGCAAGCAACAACATGTATTGCTCCTTGTCTACTCCATTTTTTACTTTAAACTAGGCAAAGTTGGCCTTAGAAACAGTGGGGTCCAATTTACAGCCACAAAGCACACGTCAGGTTAGCTTGGGGCCAGGCCATAGGTGCACTTTATGGCTGGTCTACAGCCTCTTGTACCCATAGGGCTGTGCCAGGCAACTGAACTCTGGCCAAACTCTGGTTGCTGTTGTACTCCAAATGCTGGCTCAGACCACTAGTGTGGGGCCAAGGACCTGCCCTGATTGCTAGTGTGAGGACATTTGAGCATGGAGCCCCATTGTGTACAGTTGGCCTAAGACCAGTCCTGAAAACATCTACCTTATCATAACACAGGAATGAGAAATACTGTAATACCAAAACTGCTGCAGAAATTTATTTATATTTCTATTCTGCCCTATACTGGAAGGTCTCAAGGCAGGACACAATAAAATCATAATAAAAGCAGATTTTAAAAAATGACTAAATTACCAGAAAATATTGACAAGGTGTTCACTTACGTGCTGTGTTGGTCCATTTTATATGTTTCAGCAAGGACTGAACAATTAACTGTTTAACTATTGTTGACTCAGGAATTGGAGGGTGTAAACACTGTGGAAGCCTGGTTAAGAATAGTTTCCAAATTGAAGCTTGGCAGTCTGCCCTTGAATTTGCCAAAGCTGGAAGGTGATGCCCTCCAGTGGTCTTCATCCCACGGCACTTTTTAGTAGTGAGAGATGATGCGTGCTTTCAGTTTTGTGCTCTGATTTTGTGTTTGTATGTGTATGTCTGAGGAGAAAGTTGAGCAGAGGTTTTGCTTTGGCTGAAATATCGATTCTACCAAAGGAATGGAAATTTGACTGATTTCTTTCTTACTCCCTACTATATATGCATTTCTCCATGTGTGGAAATAAGCACCTTTTAAGGCTTTTCAGTACAAGGGTGAGATTAATTTTGCAATTTTTAAAACATTTTAAGAATTTTAATTGTTTTAGTTATGTTTTTACTATGTTATTTTTATATGTGTGCTTACTACCTTCTGCGTAGATCACCTTACTTTTTAAAGAAAGGCCATTAAGAACAACAGCCATAAGCCCAGTATTAAACTATGGAACCACCTAGGACTGCGGAATCAGAGTCATAGTTATGAAGGAGTTGTAAGCAATTATTGAGTTACTGGAGTCAGAATAGGTAAAAACCTACCACTCAGACTAAATTGGAAATTGCAATGTGATGGATTCTAAAAAAATCTCCTAGGAAGATGCCATTATCAATGGAGGCATCTAGAAGAAGTGACGCCCTTCAAGTTAAAAGTTGCTTAGAAGCACATGCAACCCCCCCATCCCTCCCCAGTTGTAGACTTGTAGTGGTTAAATTTCTCAGTTCGTAGAACTTGCTATATTCACAAATTAGAAACAAAGGAGTTAGAGTCAGAGTCCAGAGGTATCATAAATTGAGGAGTTGGAGTTGAAGGTTTTGTGTTTCAATGCAACAAGCTCTGGACCAATCCAACATAGGATAATCCACTTATGCCGTGCTTGAATTATTTACCAGTTTGTGAGACAGTCTTCTTCAACTCAGGCTGCATCCATAGGTCAGTTATGTATTCCACTATGTTTGGATATTCTAGAATAAAGCATGGATATTCCATGGACATAAAACATGGACATTTGGATGCAGCCTTTGTGCCATCCAGATGTTCTGAACTACAACTTTCCTTGGTTCCAGATGACACACTTGTACGATCAGGAGGAATGAGCAGGCTAGGGATGAATGGGCCTTGTTGTGGAACGTCTCTATGAACTCCCTTGGGTTATTGGAGTTTGGTCTGTGTATGTGTTACTGATTGTCCGAAATGCATATGTTGTATATGTGTACATATAATCTTGTTTTCTTTGGTCCTGGATTCATCACTGTCTCATGTGGCAGCGACTGCCAGAAGTGCTTACCGTTATCTCCACCTTGTCCACCAACTTAAGCCTTACCTGGATATGGATAACCTGGCCACAGTGATCCATGCTCTGGTAACCTCCAGATTAGACTACTGTAATGCGCTCTACATGGGGCTACCCTTGAAAACAGTTCAGAAGTTGGAACTGGTGCAGAATGTAGCAGCTCATCTGCTGATGTGAGTCTTTGGACAGACTCACATTATGCTGGTCTTAAAGGATCTTCACTGATTACCTATTCACTACCAAACCCAATTCAAGGTGTTGACCCTAACATTTAAAGCCTTAAACAACTTGGGTCCTGAGTATCTGAAGGAGCGCCTTCTCCCATATAGACCTGCTTGTGGACTGAGATTTCAAGGAGAGGCCCTTCTTGTAGTTCCTTCAGAGGTACGAGGTGCAGGAGGGCCTTTTCTGTTGTGGCCCCTAGATTCTGGAACAGCCTCCCTCTCGAGGTTTGCTAGCCGCCTACACTGCATAGTTTTTGGTGCCTGGTGAAAACATGGCACCCAGGCTTTTGTTGTTTAATTAGCTTTATCAGGGCGTTATACTGTTAGTGAAGGAGGGAGGGAGTGGTGGTGGTAATATTTTAAATCATGTTTTAATATTTTACATGTTTTATTTTACATGTTACCTGCCCTGTAACCATGTGGTGAAGGGTGGGATATAATTTTGTTAAATAATAAAATTATTATTATTATGAAATGATAGTGTTTGATGGTTCCAGATTTTGGTGTAAATGCCTTTTAGTTTAGAGGTGAAATGAGCTTTATTCCTGGGATATCAAACACATAATGGAAGTCACTGTTCAGTTTATTACATTCTAGATATTAAAAAAAATATTTTTCTTGAATGTCAGTCCTTGACAGCATTCTTAAAGGATATATATAGCAAACAAAAAGAGCAAATGGGCTATGAACTAACATTTTCCGATATACTTACTGGAAGGTCATAAGATATATTAATCTTTGTTATTTTAGAAGCAAAGTAAGACATTTAAATAGTTCTTATTTTGTGGAGCAACGAATCGTTTCCAAACTGCAGTGTAAGAACTTATTATAATTTACTAAGGAAAACTTGAATCAATTATTTTCTATTTTTTTTCTTTCCTCTTGACTTGACATTTTGATAAGGGGCAGAACATGGTAAACCAATGTTCTCTGTAATAAAAGATTATAAAAATAATGTGTTTTAAATAGATGCATCTGTCTTGCTTACGGCTTTGATTTCTATTTCAATTGTATTGTTAAAAATTTATAGAGCAGAACCCCCTTCTTTTTCAAGAGATCAGTATTGTACCTGTCATTTTTATCTTTCTGAAAATACCTGCTATATATTTTTTAAATTATGAATGTCTGTTTTGAAGTGTCACTTTGTCTTTCATACTTCCAACCAGTAACATTTTTTTGTGAAGGCTTGTAATTTATGCTGCGCTCCAAATGAACAGAGAGAGAAAGGATAAGATCCCAGAAGAAAGTGTGTTTTTACTTGATTGCTTCTGAGGGCACAGGCCAGGTTGATAATTGATGGAGCCGCTTGAGACAATCTTGGAAGGACATATTTAGAACCAAATTGCCTCTAGAGGGGTAGAGGACAGCAACCTAGCATATATTTGGGTCCCAGCTCTTCTCCTTGTGGACAAACCCCCAGCCAAGGATCTCAGAGGAGATCATAATGACTAAAACCGATGACTTCTGGATGCTGCATACATTTACTTGGAGGCTAGGAAGTGACTCTATGGGTGCTTCCGCACAGGCCTTTTAACACCCATTAGACACACATTCTGAATCCCATGTCCGCATACGCGTTGCTGTTTAGGACACTTCCGGTGAGGCGCGTCCGCACAGCAACACGCATTCGGCACACTTTTGGGAGACCGCGTCTGCATTGTCGGACCTATTAGGCACACTTCTGGTGAGGTGCGTCTGCACCTATCCATGCCTAAAGTGTGCCTAATGGGTGTTAGATGCGGATCTACCCCGTAAATCCGGATCTACTGGGCATCTGGATTTGGTAAAACCGGGTCTACTAGAACCCGGTTTTACTAAATCCGGATGAGGTAGATCTGGATTTATTAAGGCCTGTGCAGAAGCACCCTTCCTGACAAACTGATCTCAGAGTTGTTTAATTTGATTTGCCGTAAGGTTGCCTTTGTCAGTGGCTGGACAGGTGGAAAGTATATGAATGGGTGTCCACCTGCCCCACAGAAGCCCAGGGGCTTTAAAAAAAGAAGCCTTGTGGCTAATATCCATAGTCAGGAGTGAAGGGGGATGTAGTCTCTCTGCATCTAGAGGCCCATTAGACTTACAGTGTCATGTGGGGCCACAATTTATCATCTATACAGGTTTTCTGTTCGGTAGCCACAAGCTTACACTTGTATGGTCTCAGAAGAACTGATTAATATGATTCAGGTATAAAAAGCACAAAAGATCAATTTTAAAATGCAGAGTAGAGGTATCTTCTCAGTAATTGCTTGGTGTTCTGCTATGAGCATATTAATGATGATAATTGTAGGGATGAAGCATGCTGAACTAAAAAAAAATCCTATTCATTCCCTAATTACTACACTGCTGTTTGTCAGCCTAATACATATGTCACAAGCATTAGACTTCTTTGAGCTGTAAGATTTGCAACTGGCTAGTACAGTTTAATAGTATGCAGTATGTTTTCTAGGGCACTTGAGAATAATTTTTAGTGGCACATGCAAATGCTTCTCTGTTAAAGATGGCACACATGATTCTCTGACTTCAGCATGAAATTTATTATTTCTCACAATTATGTAGCCCATGTTATAGGGTACTTTTCATAAATGCAAAATACTTCTTTTCTTTTTTAACAGCAGAGTGGCCTACTTTTGGGTTCCAGTACACACACAATATTCCTCTCTGTTATTTTCTTCATTTTCTTCCCCTTCCAAAGGCAGAACAGCAGGTATACTACAATCTTATATTGCTATCAGTTTAAATACTTCTTTTATCATTTCCATAGCATCTAATCTACTATATTGGATCAGGTCTTCCTTGCCTGTTTACCCTTATATATTAGTCTTTTATTCCAGTAATAGTAACAACATACTGACATTGTTGGTTTACATGGATCCATTAATTTATTTAATTTCTTTCTATCCCATATCAAAAAATATTACATTGATTTCTTTTATATTGTTTATAGATCTTTGTCTTTACTCATTCCGCTCCCTTATTGTATTCTTTTACTCCCAAAAATCCATTTAATCAATGTTCCATTCTATTTCCTTAATTTATTATTTGGTATAGTTTCTGGAAAAGTTTGGAACAAATATAACAGTTTTAAACATTATTACAAACATTTCACCATCTTTATCTTAATTAGTATATTCATATATTTATTTTTCCACTCTTATTAGCTTGGTGATGTTGCCCCAAATCTGATTGTAATTAGTTACCCCAATTTTTAAACATTTCTTCTTGTTATTACACCCAAATATTTCATGTTCTTTTTATTAGACTCGAGACCAGCCGTTCTCAACCTTCCTAATGCCGCGACCCCTTAATGGAGTTCCTCATGTTGTGGGGACCCCCAACCACGGGGGCAGAGCAGCTGGGAGGTGGGAGGGAAGGGTGGTGGGAGACTCATTGCGACCCCTCTGAAAGGGTAGTTTGACCGCCAAAGGGGTCCCAACCCCCAGGTTGAGAACCACTGCTCTAGACCTATCCTGATTCTTACTTCCTTCTGTTCTCTTTGTGGAGTATTAAAATAGATTATTTTTGATTTTGCCACATTTATTTTTAATCCTGAGAGTCTTTTGAATTCTTCTGTTCTTTGCATTATACTTGGTTACCATTTCCACTGGTTGTGTTGTAAATATAAAAGCATTGTCTGCAAATACATTTATTTTTAATTCATCTTCCCCCATTTCATATCCCATCCAAATAGTATCTTCTCTAACCATCTTTGCAAAAGGCTTCATACCTAACACAAATAGAATTGGGGAGGGGGAGAGATTACCTCACACCTGGCCAACGGCATTGGAAGAATGCATATGGTAGTGGGCAGAACCGCTCCATCCCGTAAGTGCGAATAGAGTCAGATCCTATGATACTTTACAAGAACAGCAGTAAAATACTACGTATTCCACAACTGTGTTGCTTTCTTTTGTTATATTTGAGTAACCTTATAGTATTAATTGGTCCTGTTGTTGCTCTCTTTTACCCTTTTTTAAAGATTTGAGATACGAGTATGTAAATACAGTACAGTACATAACAAAAACAACTGAGGTGGTGTTTTGGGAGCTGGAATGGATTACAGTGGTACCTTGACATACGAGTTTAATTCGTTCCGTAACCTTGCTCTTATGTCAAATCGCTCGTATCTCAAAGCAATTTTCCCATTAATCCATTCCAGCTCCCAAAACACCACCTCAGTTGTTTTTGTTATGTACTGTACTATATTTACATACTCGTACCTCAAATCTTGCTCTCATCTCAAAGCAAAATATCACTCGCTCGGCGGCTTGTATCTCAAAACACTTGTATGTCAGGGCACTTGTATGTCGAGGTACCACTGTAATGGGAAAATTGCTTTGAGATACGAGCGATTTGACATAAGAGCAAGGTTACGGAACGAATTAAACTTGTATGTCAAGGTACCACTGTACTGTGTATAACATCATTTTCCCGTATATTGTTTACAAGGCATATTTGATGTTTTTATTATTGGAATTGGATGCTTTAGTTTTGCTTTGTTTTGTTGTGAACTACCTCGAGCATTAATCGTAAGTTCCAACCAGATATTTGTAAAATCTGTGGAACTGGCAATAGCTCACTTAATTGACCAACTGTCTGGAACCAGAGGGTTTCTATATTCACACCTCACCAGAAGAAGTAATAGCAAACAACTTTTGTTCTGTATCTGCCAAGAAAACTGCATGGTCATGTCATGAGCAATCAAAAGTAACTCAGTAATATCGTAAATAACAACCCAACTACAACAAAACAACCTTTAAGGATGTTTTGTTTGTTGTAGATCTAGATCTATGTTGAAGGCAATAATGCACAAAAACACAAATGCTTTTATTTTATTGTATTTTTAAGGGATTATATAAAGCAAAATTCAGTACAGCCAATATGGTCTGAAACATAGTTCTTTTTTATCTGGTTTTATTGTAATCTTATTGTGAACATGCCATGAGACCTTTGAGTATAAGGCAGGGTTTAAATTTAAATAAACAAATAAATAATGGGTAATTTGGTTCTTAGCAATGCTACTCTTCTGCAAAGCTATTGGTGTTCTGACATCAATATTTTTTAAAGATTTGTTTTTGTATTATCTTTTATTTTCACATGTTTAACTGAAAGATTTTCAGTAATATGTAAATATAATTCTTTAAACACTGGGGAGCCTGTGACTTAACTCTACTGTGTTGGATCCTAATTAAATAATAGCTGTTAACAAACTTTGTTTTTCATCTTGCTTGTGATGATTTGCTAGTGCAGCAGCAGTGCTGTAAACATTAAAAATACTACTATTAAAATGCACAGAACATTTACTAATATAATTTCACTGGCTTTATCGTTAGAAGAGTAGTGTTGTTATGGGTAATTCTGGAGCTACAGTACATTAGTGGCACCAGCTGCATTTCATGGCAGATTGGGCTTAGCCAAAGAAAGATCTCGTGTCTTGTAGGAATACATCTTTTGAATAGCTATACCTCCACTTCCAGCTGTGTTACAGATCTGCAGCTGTGAACTGGTATTTCATTTCCTGTAGCTCCAAATGTGAACACATCCCATTAGTCATCAGCTCAGAGAGGGTAACAGGAATATTTAGCACTTTGCAGTCATAAAATTGCAATAGTGCTAGGAACATGCTGAGCACTTAGGAATGCTTACTAATTATTACCAATCTGCTTTTACTTAAACAAACAAACAAAGAGTAGCCCATTCATCCTTTTAAAATCAATATGTAGGAGGGATTCCAGTTGTGTTCCACCAAATCTGAGCCTGTAGAGTAATAGAATTCAGCACAGAAAGGCTGGCAAGATCTCCATGACCCACAGCAGAACGGGGCCCAGACCGTGGTGTTATATGTCACTTCATGCCGAAAGAGAGTCAGGAGTACAATGAGATGTGCGTACTGCCTCGTCTGCATTGCTGACTGGTTTACCAGAAGGCCATACCTCCCGTGGAACACCACATCCTCGTGGGACACGGTGCTCGAGTGGTCTCCAGCAAGAAAATGGCGCTAGAACCCATTCCTGTTTTGAAGAAATCCCCCATGCATTCCACAGCAGTACATCAACCTGGTGGCTCACAGCGTAGATGGCACTGAGTGACTGGGCACAGTGCTGGACTTCAGAAACGGTCTTGGAAGTGGGCTGCTTCTGGGATCTTTTGAATGGGAATTTTTGTCTCGAGCCTCCAAGATTTGGCCACCTGTGCCACCACAGTGATGGTGGCCCTAGACCCAACACTAACCACTCCTCTGATCCTTGGCAGGGTAATTTGATCTGGCTCATCATCAGCCCAGAATGGTATGGGACAACATGCTGTTTGCATGTCTGACCATTAAGATCATGCAAGAGGAGCTCAGTGATTGAATGAGGAAAAAGAAGCAGCTGCTTTGCTTCCATTGTAAAATTTCAGATTACTTAGAAGATTATTGGTTATGAAGCAAAGTACAAAATGCTGCTGGCACAGTCTGCATATTATTAAAATGGTAATAAAAATAAGCTGAGAAAATTGTCTAAAGTTGCAGCTCAAGGGAGTTATGAAAGGTAAGAGTTCTATGAGAGAAGAGTTGTTACAGTCTTTGCTATTTTATACAGTCCAAGACTGAGTCTTATGACTCAGTGCAAAACAGAAGACCGGATGTGAGACAAGTACATGCTGTATGTAGAATGTCTCTTTGTGGGGAGCGTGTTCTATAACTATTTTAATTTTGTTGTTTTCCTTCTAAATGCATATTTGTTTTGTGCAGCAAATCTTGCGGAGTACTCTGTCTTCCTGTTTTAAGACCTCGGTCTGGTT
Source organism: Aspidoscelis marmoratus (assembly GCA_014337955.1). Classification (NCBI taxonomy): domain Eukaryota; kingdom Metazoa; phylum Chordata; class Lepidosauria; order Squamata; family Teiidae; genus Aspidoscelis; species Aspidoscelis marmoratus. The sequence continues at coordinate 24,836,281 of MTQE01002208.1, read as the reverse complement.
CACGCACTGTGATACCCGCAGAGTTAACTGGGACAAAGTGGTGTTGGTTTATGCTCACCGTTGAATTGCTTCCATTTTGTGCCATTCTGCCTGACGCCACCAGGAGACTTTATTACTCTCCAGACAGTCATCTGTTGGAGAGAACATTTTCGGTCACCGTCTGGAGAAACAGACCACAAGGGCTGATTCCCATATCATGTCAAGCCAAGGCTTGTGGTTCAGCGTAAACCAAATAAATGAACAGTTGATGTATTTTCTTTCCATTGCTATATCTCCTTGTGGCTTCCTATTCCCACTTAAAGCGGTAGCAGTGTCAACCTAACCTCGAATTGTTTATAGATCCTGCTCCTGGAAATATTAGAACATATATAACAACACATACAGAACATATTATTAGATTATTAGAACATATATAACAATCTTATCCATTAGCCACCTGAGGGGTTCAGTGAAATAGAAATGGAGTTATCTGACAGTGTTTCACTTTCTCTCTACTGCCTTGCAGCATGATCTTGCTTCTGAGAAGCCACCATAATTATGTAGCTTTTGGTGTCTGATTCAGAGGCACCACTTTGCCCAAGCCATTAGTCTCCAGGGCTCTTTCCACATTTACCCAAACTCTGGAATAGGATGGGATCTAAGGGCCTGCCTCCTACATCCTGTTGTGGAATGGCACGGACCAGGCCCTCTTCTGGTATATTTCATCCTTACTGGGGCACCAAAATGCCATGCTATCCTGGTTTTGTGGCAAACTTCTTTAAACAGGTCCACAAATGGATCAGACTCCATATTCCAGACTACAAAGATGGCAGACAGCATGTCCCTGTAGTCTGGAATACAATGGGTGGGCTGTTTTGGTTGTGCACCACGAAGCACCATCAGAAGTGGTGTGGAACGTCAGCAGCACACTGCTGCAGTGATCCCAACTAGAAAAATTGAAGGTTGAGAACTTTAATTCCCAGCCTTTGGGTGCTGAGTGCTGGCTTTTGAAATGGACAACCCTTGGAGCGGGCTAATGCTAGCCTACCCCAGCATGATCTGCACACACTGGCTCACACTATGTGGCCTGGAACAGCTCACATAGTATGAAAATGCCTAAATGTCACTACTCTACCCTGTCCTGCTGTTGTAGGTATGCATATATTTTTTTAGTATGTCTAAGTTGTTAGAAAAAGATGTAAGAAATTCCAACCCATTGCATACATATACCTGCGTACGTACAGTATGAAGTAGATTAACTTTGTTTTCAAAATTAAAGCTAGAGGCAATTTGTATTTAGATCTCAGCAGGCTATTTAATGTTTTTGAATAAACAGAAAATGTTTATGTCGTCGTACATCTTAAGAAAGTAATTATTTCCCCTAATCGGGGGAGGGGGAGAAAAAGAGTAATGAGCTGAACCACTTGCTTCTGCCCACGTTCTTGTCATCAGCTGATTAAAACAGATTTCCCCTTTAATATTAGAGCCCTAATGCAAGAATTCAGAAGATTCTGCTTCCCAGGGCAGGTTATGGTTTGGATGAAAGGCATCCCAGTGAATAGCTTCTACAATAAGAACTTGTGTCCTGCCCTTTTCAGCTGATTTATTCACAAGGTCAAAGTTGTCCTCTTGTCATCTGAACTGGATTTTCTTTGTTTTACTAAAAACAGCTTTGTGTATATTCCAAAAACATTTACAGCAGCCATCTGGTTCCTGAGAGGGTGTGCCAGGTACCATAACCTTGATCAGATTTCTTTTCCAAGGACAGAAAAAACTTCACAGCTAATTCTTTATTGCTCTGAAGCTGGAGAGGTTGAAGAGGAAGGGAAGACATAGGAGCCCCATGATCTGCAGCCGCCTTGTTCCTCTGACATCTCTTCGGAACAGACAACAAATCATGCCAGCCCTGCAGTTGGTAGAAGTCTGTTGTCCTCCGGTTGAGTGCAGGACAATTGCAATTAGGAAAGTTAAGGCTTGGTAGACAGCTCTTCCTAGGTAGTTGTGCAGACTAAGGGAAGCCCCAGCAGAATCACCAGCGTGTGGAAGGTAGGGTCCTCAGACATTTGCTGGTCTGGTATACCAGCCAGTGTGGAATCCCCCACAGTTCAGAACAGATCAGAAGGAGGCTTCCAAATGGAAGCCCTGCACGCAAAGACCTTTTTTAGAAAGCATTCTATCTGCATTGCCTTGTGCAGAGTGAGGCAAGGGTGAAGTGGTGCTTGGCATCTCACCTTTGGTGGCATCTACTGTGCTTTGAACTGCAGCATACTAAAGCACAGCATGGCAGGAAGTTGATGTCCCAGTCACTACTTCACCCTTCCTGTGTAAACCTTTGGTTTAGTGGTTAAGGAGCCGGACTCTTATCTGAGAATACTGGGTTCGATTCCGCTCTCCCTCATGAAGCTAGCTGGGTGACCTTGGGCTAGTCACAGATCACCTCTGAGCTCTCAGAGCCCCACCTACCATCTGATTTACTGCATTTATCATCTTAAACCTCCTGTGGAATTCAAGGGAAGGCAAAAACACCATCCTACTGTCCCTTGGATTTATTTAAAAAATTGTAACCAAAGTTACATTATTTATTCTTCAGTGACTAGATAGAAGACTGGAATAGATTCAAGAAGTCTTTTTTAGAATGTGTGGGGCATCGCTATTCTTCCTACTCAGTATCTCTTTTGTGAATATCCTCAATAATTGCATCAAACTATCAAAAAGATTACAGCCTTCCCTTTTTACAGATTATCTAAGACGGTGCAGTATATGTCATATTAGTTTAAAAATAGTTTTAGGCAAATTGGAGCTTGTGGAAAACCATCTAATTTTCATCAATCATAAAGTCATGTCTTGGGATGGCTAATAAAAACATTTGTGAGTCCATATTAACGAAATAGCACAGAGAATTTGGGCTTTTTCAACACAAGCTGTGTCAGAGATTATCTCAGTGCATGCTGCGAGTCTTGGCCATCTGCTTTGCTTATTGAAAAGGATCGCTGTATCTCAGAATAATTTCAAAATGCCCCCCCCCATCCCAGGAAGACTGGTTTCTTCTTGCCAAAAATCAAGCACAAGACTTCTCCCAGTACTTCTTATTAGAGGTGCAAAGAAGCTGTCTGCCAGATCCTGCCCCCTCTTACGTTTCCCCAGAAATAGTCACATTTGTGACTCCATTTGTCACAGTTTGCAGGAAACTGCTGTATTTCCGTTGATAATAGTCTGCCCTAACTTCTCCTTTTCCTGTTGCTCTCCACCAGGCAAGATAATCTCATTCCCAGCTGCTGGTCTTAACTCTGGACTACCAGAACTCTTGGCTGTTCTGAAGATTTAACCCCCAAGGTTCCAGTTCCACTTTGGCTCTGTTTGAAGTCTCTGGTGCTGAAACAACATAGGTGGAAGCGTTGTCCCTCAGATAAGAAGCAAATTTAGTGTCCCCAAAGCTCAAGACTTTTTCAGGTGCAGGTGGACCCTGTCCACAGCAAACTGGAATAAAATTGCTTGTGGCATGTCAGCCTCCACACCAGCTATGAAGCTCACACTATTTTCAGACCCTCTGAATGCTCCTAAGGCCAGCAATAAAATTTCCTGGCCTTCAGAGTTCCCAGGGGACCCACCATTTCAGCAACACTTCTTCTTGTGCTGCTGAAGTAAGTCCGTCCTGGTATTCTGGACTAAAGAGGCGTGTCATCTGTATGCTTCTGTGGTCCGGTGTAGCACCCCTCAGTATGCGGATAGGCCTCAAAATTGATGCTTTGCCCGGTGTGGACAGAGCATACTGTGGGGGGAGGGGCCTTCCCTAAACCACTCCAGGAATCTGTGAATCCTTTCCTGTCATGGTACAGTGTCCCATACCAGCCATGAAAGGTCCCTGGGTGACCTTGGGCCGGTCACACCCTCTCACAGGGCTGACGTGGGAATAAAATGGGAGAGAGGAGAATGGTATACACTGACTTGAATACTTCTGAGGTAGTATATAAATGCCATAAACAAATACATAAAGACAGTAAGTAAGTAATGTAGACATCAGGTGCTGGGTGCCGAACAGTTACACAAGCCACTGCCTCTGCAATGTGAACATCCAGAGTTTGTACAGAAACTTCTGGTGCTCCTGATTCCAGGGCATCTTCATTCCAAGCCTGCCGGTCAGCAAGCGACTGTCATGAGAACTACAAGTCATATTGCAAGGCTTGGAGTATCTGTCCCTCACTGGGTCTACTCCACTGACGAAACCTTTGGCTGAGTCAGAACATATGCAGCGTAGCTAACAATTTCTGAATTGCTTTAGACAGGCTTAAACTAGGGAAAGCGATGCTGTGTGGGGCAGGCCAACTGAGAGGAGCCTTCAGTATATGATGTTCTTGAGGCTGGCAGCCTGGGGGAATGACTGAGTCTTCTTAGTCATTCTCAGTTTGGCGGCACTAGCAAGGACTGCTTGCTTTTGTGTTGATTTGTTTTATCAGTTTAAACTGGTTATCTCACTTCAGCTGCCCATATCATGTAAAGTTTTGACCTCAGCAACCTATGGGCCTTTTTGCACTTGCCTCCAGGTCAGTTCCAGGTGGATTGCTAGAATGTGCTGTCCACACTAGGATCTGCTGCAGCAGTCCCTGAGGCATCCTGCGCTGTTCCTGATCGTTACCTGTTGTGAACAGCTTAAATGCAGAAGTGCAGAAAGGGTCAGCCATAGAGACTTTTTGGGGGAAGACGAAACATAAGAACATAAGAGAAGCCTTGCTGGATCAGGCCACAGCCCATC
>MTQE01002208.1:24816528-24827075 GCA_014337955.1 Aspidoscelis marmoratus | reverse complement strand
ATTTCGAATTCTTTAAACTGAAATAACGCATGCCGTGAGGATGCGGCCCTTCTGTCCCAGAGTGTCCTGGAGCGTCCCAATCCCCTCTAGCTGTGAAGAAGTAAAAGCATATCCACAGCTTGACTGGGAGCATCTAGTACCTCCCCGGGAGGTGAAAATGGGAGGTGGGGTGTGTTCCAACGTCTGCATTTACGGACAACCACTTCTCCCCATAACCTTGCCAGTGCTGCTCTGAGTATCCATGAGGTGTGACTTGCTGCTAGCAGCAGCGATTTACAGAACTGTACCAATGGCACCAACATGTTTCTGTGGTGACGTAGCATTAACTGTGCTTGTATTGCCCCACCCCCAACTCCCTTCACACCTCTCCTGGCAGGGAGAGTTGCAAAGAAGGCTGTGCTTGGCAGTGTGGTGTATTGATGTAGAGCAGGTAGAACTGCTCTACATCTTCATGCCCCAGGAATCCTGCTGCATGCATGCAGCTACCCCTGGAATGGTAATTGTTCCACCAAATGCAGGTGTTCCCAGGGTTCTCTTCACAGGTGAATGTGAATTCGCTCTAGGGCAAGATTTTTGTGGGATCTGTATGTCACTGTGGGACCTCACTGAGAGTACAAAAACCACACATCTCCAGTTCTTTGAGTACTCATCCTTCAGTATAAGTACTTGTTTGAGGGATACTGAAAGCTCTTCCTAAGTGACTTTTCCTCACCCTGCTGGCTGGACCTCTGTTGAATCACTCCCTGTTGTTGAGAACACAGAAAAGGATAGCTTCCGTGGCTGTTTCCTGTGTTCTTGGTATTATCCCCAGCCAAAAATATCAAAATCATGTAATGAAAGTTCCTTGGATGTGAAGCTTTTGCAGCCAGAGTGAGGGAAAGTGTGTAGACGGCATGCTGCTACTTCTTTCCTTTTGAAAATTTTTGGCAGGCAAGGCTGCTACCATACAGCTCTTGTCTATAAAATAGATATTTGTTTGCATTGAGCTAGATGCAGAATCCTGGCAGATCAGAGACTATTTCTGCACCAGAAGGAGGAAGAAACGTGCTGTAAGTGTAAGTGCTCTTCCCTCTTAAAGTGACAGTGTGCCCTCTGACTGCTGTCTCCACCCTTTTAGATACCATCCAGAGTACCATCAGAATTGAAGTTAGGGGATCCCTGTGTACAGTTTCAATGGTGTGAGGAGGTTGTCTGTGCTTAGGATCAAAATAAACTGCAATCTAGATGTGGGAGGGGAGGCTGTCCCTCCTCCTGCCTCCAAGTTAGGATTGGCTGAAGTCTTGAATTAGGGGGCAGGGAGAGAGATCCTCCTGCCCAGGCTGTAGCATGATCACAACTAATCTTGATGCATGGAGAGGCACCATCCACACCCTCCACGTGTTGACAGGATCCTGATGGGGGATATGGGCAGGCTGCTGCCCTACACCTTTGAGACTGAAACCAGAGAATCCCTGGCTGGCTGGGAATCTAACAGCGGAGATGGGGTTCGTCAGCAATGTGGGTCATTAACTATGGCTGCTGAGAGACAAGTTAAGCCTCTTGGAGTCGCCACAATGTCAGGATGAAGATCTGTGAGAGCAATTCATCCCATTTTGCTAGAGATGCATTCAAGTGAAAATTGCATGTTCGGTTCAAAATCGATCCAAACTTCCATTTGTTCGGCTTGATGGCAGTTTTCTTTAATTGAGCAAATAGTTGTTTGCATTCAGTTTTAAACTATTTTAAAAATACCATTTTTTTCCATTGAAAACAACAATTTTCAAGTGCAAAAACACAACAAACATGAACTGTTCAGTCGAAGAGTTTCTGTCCATGAGTCTCTGGTTCAATTCAGTTGGCCTTCTAATCTTCCTGTCATATGGAAGCAATAAATATCATGCAGAGAGCATGAGTCTGATATTCTCTCTGTTCCGTCTGCAAAGCGGGAGCACGTGCGAACCCCTATCTCTAGACTACAATACTACAAACCTCAGTATTTAGTACTATACCTTTTAGTCTTGTGTATTGCAGTTTTATCCTGCTCTGTAAGCTAAAGGTCTCAGGGTGGTTTACAATGTTAAAACCAAATGTAAAATGAATATACTAAAATCATAACAGTGCCTGAAAGCGGGGAGGAGAAGCTGTTTTTTTTATTCAAAGGCCAGGGGAAGTAAGTGGGCCTTCAGTGCTTTCCGAAACATGTGAAACATCTGTTGAATGATGCGCTTCAGGGGGGCAGACTATTCCATAATCTGGGGGCCATCACTGAGAAGGCCCTATCTCAGGTGCCTACCCCTTTTGCTACTGTGGGTAATCTACAGAAGGTCCCAGATCCTACTAGAAAAAAAAGCAATTTTTGACTGTTTTTATATGCTTGCTGAGAAAACAGCATAGGTATCTTTATGGAATCACTAGGCTTAGTTTCATCTGTGTCTTCACTTACAGATAACATTTAACTGGCAAGCTTCCTTCTGAATGCACATATCAGAGAACGTCTCCCTTTTGCAATCAATGCAATACTTTAAAAAAAAATAAAACCAGCATTAGCTTTGAAATCACTTAGGTCACCATTGCTACTCTTCCTGAAATCTGAAACTTTGTATTTGAGTTTAGTAATGAATACTTCCATTAGCTTTGTAGTGCCAAGTGATTGTCTATGAATTCCATGGGAGATAAAGGTAATGACCATTTAGCCCTAGAGGGAATAATTAAATGGAACAATGTAAAGCCACACTTATATTAATTTTTCTTTTAGAGACAAAGTTACGTCAATTCATATTGGAGTCTTTTGAGAAGGAAGTGGAATACTTTCAAGGGGAAAGTGGTTGATGAATTACAAATAATTTCCCTTGCTAGTTTGTCTCTTTTATATACATTTCATGCTTAATAATTCACACAATAATGGTTTTGGATTTACATTTAAATTTTATATTTTTCTTCCCTGTGAATTTTCCTGCCTTTTGATATATGTTGCTTACTTAAAATGTAATTTTGCAAAATACTGGTAAGAAACAAGACATGTCAACTGTCCTGTATCTCACAGGTACATCTAAGCAGTAGAGCTAATAACGTCAGAGGGGTCTCACTGGATCAGCCCCATCCATCCATCCATCCATCCATCCATCCATCCATCCATCCATCCATCCATCCATCCATCCATCCATCCATCCATCCATCCATCCATCTCTCTCTCTCTCTCTCTCTCTCTCTCTCTCTCCATTTTTATCCTGCCCTATACCCGGAGGTCTAGGATCCTGTCTCACTTGGTAGCCCACAAATTGCCACTGGGTATCTCAAGCAGAAGGGAAAGGCAAAACCTTCACCTGCTCTCCACTCTCTGTGCAGATGGCCTTTAGAGACATCCTGCCTCTCTCTTCAACCTGGCGACAGTAGCTAGGCATCTGACCAGGCTGGTTGATGACACTACCTCTTCTGGTAGTAAATTCTATATAATCAACTGTCTGAAGGAGAGATTTGTGTTAACTTCCAATGACATAGTGCCAGTTCTTAGTTGTTTTTGATTTAGACACTTAGCACAACGAACAAATGATCTGTTGAATGAAAGCTGTGGGGATCTTATCTGAGAGACAAATACTTAAGACTGAGTGGTAGCGGTAGTTTTCCCTCTCACATAATTTAGAGTCAGGGAAGACTTAAATCCCGTTCATGCTTTTGTAGCATGTAAATCTCCCCTCCCTCAGGACTTCGATGTTTACAGGTAAGTAACCATTTTGTGCCTGAGACAAAGTTGTAAAGAGCACATGTGGGACAAAAGTTGCCCAGTATGGATTGTGTAATAATCTCCTGAGTAACCAAAGTCACAGATCTCATTTCCTCCCCGCCCCCACCCCATTGCAGTAGTTCCTAGTTATTTCTAGATCTCATAGCCCTCTCTGCTCTGCAGCCTTCTAAATACGTCATGTTTCATTTCTATAAGACATTACTTTAGTTTGCTGGTTAGTTTTCTGTTTCTGTACTAGATGCTTTTTTTCCAAGCAGTTTGGTAAAAATAGCACATAGCAACTCAAAAGCACCTTTTCCTTTCAATTTTTCCTCCATTTTTGGAATGAAATCTATGAAGACTGTCTAGATATGTGGAGCAATAACTATTTGAAGCTTAAGGCAGCTGAAGGTCTGGTGTGTGTGTTTGTGTCTTTGTGTCTGGAGAGACTTAATCTTTTACTCCCATCAGATGGCACAAAAGCACATCAGCCTTAACAATTTGCATGATGTCACATCTAGCTTAGCTCTTTGAGATGCATTAATGTACATCTGGAATACAGATGCTTTGTGGCTTTCCTCCTAAACTAAAAGCTGCTAAATGTGCTATGCTGCTGGCTTCTAATTCTTGAGTTAATATTTTCTGCTCTGAACTTTATAAGTACTGTAGTTTCTTAACCTTTTATTTTCCCCTAACGCCCAGCAGAGCAATTCCAATTTTTCTTGAGTTAGAAAGGCAGGACGTTCAGGGGAGGGAAGAAGAACATGGTAAGTGTAATGTTTTTCATTCTGTGAATTAAGACGAGAGCTACTCTTGAATCGTTCCTCTTAAAGCAGCAGTGTGCTATCTCAGTGTGCTTATAGCTGGGGAACTTCTGTTCCTCTGCTTTGGTCTTGACAGCTAGGGAAGATCATTGAATACAGGAAGTGACCTCATGGGCTATTCCTGTGTTCAGTGAGGCCAGTGAAGACACGGCTCAGTCTGCTTGAGTAGCAGTAGAAGAATAGTAATAATGGGAGCACTGGAGTGAGTAGGAAGCACACTTGTGGTGGTGTGGCAGTGGGATGAGTGCAAATCCATGCAGTTGTCACACTCGTCCTGCACACCAAATGTGCCATGAGGGGGTTGAGTTGCACAGACCCTGGCCCCTTATGGCACATTCAGGCACTATGCGGATCCTGCCAAAGAAAGCTTTGGACTTAGGTGGCTGAATCTTGGTATAAAATAGTGGTTAGATCTGGCACCCAAAGCTGTGGTCTTTTGCTGAATAACTATGTTCATATTATATTCCTAAAAAGCTAAATCTATGAGTGGTTAATAGCGGACAAGCCTAATAGTGATTTGAAAATCAGCATATAACAGAATGTTAATTGTTTTTTGGATATTTGATGTGCTGCCATGAAGCTTCAGTTGTGTGTGTGTGTGGATGGGAGAATGAAGGTTTATGATTTATGATGACAGATATCCAGGTGGAGCAAATGCTGTTTCATTGTGATGCTGGTGGTGGCTGTTGTCAGCTGGAACTGGTGATGTGGACAGCAAGAGAATTAAAAGGAAGCAGTAACAGGGAGTAGAATGCCAGGAACTAATGATAAGGGATATATTATCAGGTAGAGGTGTACAGGGGTTTTGCTCCCCCTTCTCAAATACTGCAGGTTAGTTGGCTTCAGAAGAAAGCCAGGCAATATCGGAAGTGATGGAGAGACTGGGAATAACAATGCACCAGTAAGTGTTTTTGCCAGTACCAAATGGCAATTAAAACAGGCACTGCATTAGACATCAACTGAAGTGGTTTGATGCCTGAACTGCCTCAGGCCCTTTCAGCACTTACCTGCAGTAGGTTGGGATCATGGGTCTGGAATAGCTTGGCCAACTGATCCTGACCATGGGGAAGCACGGGCACAGTCAGCACTCTCTTCACTGACACTGCTGATCCTGATCAGGCCGTACCATTTTGCCACAGTCTTGAAAAACATGCGTGCTTCAAAGCTGGGCACAGAGGCTTCCAAGGGTGGCATTTAGGGGAGGCACTTTCACGCACTGTTGAAATTGATCCCCATTATCACAGACACGGAGGTATACCTCTGCACAAAATGTTCAAATTGTTGTGTTTACATATAGGTTTTTTTCCACTAGCGCTAAGCACCCATTAAGGACCCATTAGGCACCAATTTGGTACTGATCAGGAAGACCTTGTTCCCACTTCAGACCCCATTAAGACCCAGTGTGTTCACACCTCTTCAAGGGAAGTCTGGATTGAATGGGGTCTTCAGGCCCTGAAATCCACTGGACCCCTTTATAGAGGTCTTCAATCCGGTCTTCAGCTGTGAAGATTGAATTAGAAGTTGTGCGTTTGCACTGCGATTGGGTCACTGGGGTGGGCTCCTGGGGCAGCACCCTTGATAGGGTGTGGGTTCCCTGAAACCCAAATCTACGAAGCAAGTGACCATTCTCAGCCATCTTCCGGAATTCTTTGAAGATGAAACCATCCGTGTTACAGTCAATCAAACACCCTCGTACAATACAGGCAATGCTCCGGAGAGCGTTGGGTGCCCCATGTCCTTGCCATCCGCTCAGAGAGGGAGGTGGAAGACAGGGAAAGAGCAGCAGTTTGTAGCCGCTCCATAACCACTCTGTAACTAGGCTACAAAGATGTGTTGCGGAGCTCGGGACAGGCACTGAAGACGCTCTGTAGCAGCTTTGGAGATTTGCACCCCCAAATCGCTCAGCGCCCCCCCCGAAATGTTGCTTGACTGATGTGCACATGATCCAATCATTCAGCGCCACCTTCACGTCTTCTGCTTGGGGACCGACGGATGCTCCACATGGGCGCTCCGGTGTTCCCACCGTGATCATGTCTAGCACCCATTGCTATCGGGTGCTACATTGCCCATGGAGAAGCATTCGGTCCTTGCCAGGATCCGGATCTTCTAGGACCAGATATGTTGAAAGCCCCATTTCTTAGATCCGGATCTTCCTAGATCTGGATTAAGGGGGGGGGGGTAAGTGGAGAAAAACCCATGGAGACCTAGAGCAGGCAGTCCTAATGCTAGAGAGTTTTTGATGAAAGTTCTGGTCTGAGACCCACCTCTGGCAACTAAGTTGTCATGGTGCTGTTATTGAGACATGTGTGTGGTCAGGGATATTAAGTGCAGAAAAGAGTTGAGAAGATAGAATAGGACTGTGAGCTATTTTTCAATCCTGTACTTAAAGCCTGAAGAAATACCTTGGTAGCATTACATTGCACTGTCAGCAGTAACTCTGGAAGGTCAAGTTACATAAATCCACTGACAGGAGAGTTTCTCCATTATTGTAATAATCAGCTGATCTTTGCACAACTATCTCCTGTAGAAGTGGGTGAAAGATAGAAATAAATTCATTCCTGACTCATTGGGATTATTAAGACAAGAAGGAAACAAAATGCCTTAGTTATTTTCCTGCAATGTAAGATAAATCCATTGCTAGAATTATTTTTTTCCTGAAAATCATTGATTCCAGGCAATCTTCCCTACTCTTCTTGCAAAAATGTGCCACTTTAGATGAGTTGTTTTGCTGTTTCAAAAATAATATCCCTATCATTGGTTAACTGACCTGCATGCATCAGTTTGAGTAAATGCTGAGGTATGACTGTGAATGATTTGTGAGCCTTTATGTATTTAAGGTCTGAGTAATTTTATTTTTTAAAAAAGATGCTTTGGTAATGTGTTGTATTTTGTGCCCTCTTATCTTGTTACTGATGCCGTGTACATGATGATCTTTTTGCTGTATTTCATACATTAAATATCATTATGAAGACTCTAAGCAATGTTATTACGACAAGGGATTTTTCTGTTTGCTCTTAAAACAGCTTTTGTGCTTTTAGGAATTAGATATAATTCTGGTGATACAGCCTCAATTTTTTCCTGTTGGCATCACAATTTTATAGAGAGGTCAGGAAACTTGAAGGGAAAATTACCTGTTCTGTAGCTCGACACATTTCTCTAGTTTCCTCTAGACATATCTCCAAGGTTCTAAAGGCTTCCTCTGTGAAAGCAACCCATACAAACTGTATGATTTCTCATCCCAGCACATATTCAGAAAGCAGATCGTGCAACAACCTTGCTGTGAAGCGAACCATAGCTTGGTCTTTTTGATAAACGGACTACATCCATATGGCTTTTGGGGGCAGTCCTCGGGACACCTGAGGGTGATGCTTCTTAACACTTCCATGCCTCTTTGGCCCACCACCAGAATGGCCTGAGAAACTGCTCTTGGGTTGCTCTTGGTGGTGGACTCATGTCCCTAATCCCTTGTGGATGCTGCAGCATTCCTTCAGAGCTTCAAGGAGTCGCCCAAGAGCCCCACTGCTTGCCAACCCTCCCAACATGGTGGCTCAGATGCTGTACCCATGAAGATTTTGCCATGGGTGACATCCTTCTTGGGTTCTCTTGAGTTCCACTCATAGGCATTTTCGCATTACCCTTCCTGTCCGCCGGATGAGAAAGGAGCGTGATGACCCAACCTTGACTAGCAGGAGGGGGAGACAGAGGATGGGAATGTTATATTTTAAATATGTTTTTGTGCTTTGCATTTTTATTGTACACTGTAACCTGCCCTGAGACCTTTGGGCAGGATAATAAACATAATAAATAAATAATAAATTAGTAAATAGACAAGACCTTCCTCAAATTAGAGCTTTTTTGCACTTACTGGTATACCAACAAGAGGCCTAGACCTTTTCAAGCCCCATTCATCCATTATCCTAGCCATTGGAGTTTGGGGAGACTGGCCCTGAGGGTTGTGTGATCTTCAGGGGCAGCACGATTTAACTGTCCCAGAACAACTGCCTAAATAGCGGTAGCTTGTTCTGGGACACAGGAGAGGACCAGGTGCTGGAAACATTTCAGCCTGGACTGTGCCATAGTAGGTAATCCTTCAGGTTTGCCCTTGGGGTTCCTTTCTTTTCAACTACCGTAACTATAGAGTTCTCTAAGTGCACCCTACAGAGATCTCTTCCATACTCACAGGTCCCTTTCTGAGAAATCTGATTAAGCTTAGGGCTCGTTTATTATCTATCACACTCTTAGTGGCAGTGCTGTTGTCAGACATGCTGATCTATTTTCACTGAATGATTCATTATTTTCATTTTGTTTCATCTTGTGATACTATGCAATGTAAACACTAATTCCAACTGCAAGAACCTGTGAGGGCTTTTAAAGGTCAGGCCGGCATTAAATCTCCTTATTCACTTATTTGTAGAGCCAGGATACTACAGTTCAGTCATACTTGCTAATCTGCTATCTAAATTAGAACTTTCTTTTTAAGGAAATAGTTGTGATTATTTGTTTGGTGGCATCCTAGTGTCTAATTAAGTTGCTGTGGAGACATGATAGAGTGGCACACAGATTAATCAAGGGTGCCTAAACATAGCAATATCTTGAACATGTGCTCTACCAATTATAGCTTCCCTGAATACATTTTAAAAGAAACCTTTAATATGTTTACTGTTAGTTCTCTCTATCTCTCTCCATGTGTTGTTCTTCCATCCAGCATTGACCTTTATGGTTGGTTCTTTGATACAGCAAAAGTGGACACAGACAGGGAAAAGGTGCTGTCCTCCTTTTTTTTGGAGCTCTCAGCCAAAAAACACATCCTATGCTATTCTGGGGAATCTCTCAACATGCTACAGCAGATTTGGGGTGATGGTAACAGCAGGATGAGTAGAGACAAATGGAGTCAGCAGGGGGAAAGTGCCTCCCTTCACCCAGGCACATTGAGAGGAGGCATCCATGAAAAGAGAGCATTGAATACAGTGTATGATTTTTTGTTTAATAATTCAGCTTTTAAAAAATGTTTTAGGCTGCATTCACACCTAGTTTTTAATCCAGCTTCAGTCCACTTTCAGAGCAGAAGTGAACAGTCATTTCCTTTCCACATTATTTCACCCAGGGGTGGATTCACTGAGTTAGAATATGCTGAAAGAAATCAGTTTGGCACTTCACTGGTGCATTCTCTCACTCTGAAACTGGACTGAAGCTGGATTAAACACTGCCTCAGAGTGTTGATCTATATTTTTAAAAGACAATGGGGATCATTGCTTTGGATATATGGTGTTTTGCTTGACAGTGCTCTGGCACTGAAACGCTAGTAATTTTACTCAAGAGCAGCCTTTACCAATGGGAAATGGAATGCTGAAAAGAAAACACAGCTCTATTCCTGCTGGTATTAATCTTGATTTTCAAGGGCAGGATCAGTAAGCAGATTCTCAGACTATAGGGACATCTGTTCCACTCTCAGTAGTTGTTTGGAAGTAAATTAAGAGTCTCCATTTAGAGTGCACAATTGTGATGGAGGCATGAAGGGAAGTAGCTTGTGGCTAGAGAAAAGAGGGACTAGAGCGCCGGATGAGGAATGAAAACTCATAATCACGCTGGCTTCCTTTGAGCACTGTTGTGTGAAACTGGCTTTGTTTCCTAGGAGGCTGTTGGTGACGGTTTCCCTCCATGCTAATGTTCAGATCTACAGATAAGCAGATGGCGTTACTCTCACTCATGCCAACTGGTTGGCAGCCAACCTAGGTGAAAGCATCCTGCCTAAGCTGGAACTTAAGAGGCAGAGAGCAATAAGAACTTTCCAATAATCTTTGTAATCAAGGCATTGTCTTATTTTTACATACTTTTATAATAAGGTATTTAATACCTTTGGGGTTTCTTTGGAAGATTCACAAATAATTGGTAATCATCCGTAGCACATTGAGGATATGACCTCTCATAATCCAGAAGCTGGGTTAAATAATAGTTCAAACAATGAAACTATGTGTCATGCCCCCTGTTGTCAGTGCCCCTTCCTCTGAGGATGAAGGGGCAGT
>MTQE01002208.1:24796477-24808317 GCA_014337955.1 Aspidoscelis marmoratus | reverse complement strand
TTGCACCCATGTGGGGAATCCCTATCGACCCACAAGGGGTAGGTCCATTACCCCAGGTGTTTGGGAGTGCAGGGTGGTGCAGTCGTCAAATTCACTTTGAAGTCACTTCGGAGTCACTTCAGAGTCACTTCGGAATCTGTGCAAAATAGCTCCAGAGTGCCTTTGAAGTCTGTGCTGATCTTTGGAGTGAACTTTGGAGTGAACTAGGTGCTTTTTTGGGTGAAGGTGCCCCTCAGTTGGTCATCAAGCTGAACACAGAGATGGATAAATCACAATCGGTTTGTATGTTTTGGCCTATTGCAATGGTAGGCAAACTGCGGCTCGGGAGCCACACGCGGCTCTTTGGCTCCTTGAGTGTGGCTCTTCCAGCTTAGGAGTACCCTAATTAATAACAATGTACCTACCTATAAATTTAAAAAAATTGGCTCTCAAAAGAAGTTTCAGTTGGTGTATTGCTGATATTTGGCTCTGTTGCCAAATATTTGGCTAATGAGCTTGCCGACCACTGGCCTATTGTGTTGATGTCAAATGAAGCAAAGTTCATGGTGGCCACTTGAAATCATCTTATCTCTTGGCCATAAGCTGTGAGGTACACAATGGAGAAACCGAATTTAGCATCCCTGGAACCTTTTAGGGATGTGACTTCTAATTGTGTATTCTCTTCTTGTCACAGGAGGGAAACACAAGGCTAGCAAATGTAACCTTTAAACAGCAGGGATGGAACAGCTGCATAAATTGTTAAATGTCACATAAAGCATTGTCAAAGCAAAGCACAGGCAGTTCTTTTCTTTAATCTCAATTTATTTATAACATAAAAATGAAGATAAAACATGATTCAGTTTACAATTACAAGAAACAAGGAGAGGCAGAATAGTTTGGTAATTTGTTCACTGTTGCGACAGCAGCATAATTTAGTGGCTTTTGTCCTCCGCCCCACTTGCCTGTGGGAAGAGGAGAGGGCTTGCTTCCCCATCAATAGGTGGCAGAAAAACGATAAGAGGTCTGTGTAGGCCAACCACAGATAAATCTGCAATTTTAGCACATCAGAATTCCTCTGGCATAAGTCCCTGGGGTTTGGCCTGGATTGTGGTACAAAGATGTAACAATAATGACAGGATTGTGTTATGAACACTTTATAAAGCTGAGGATATTGCTTGTAAGTCTGGAATATTAACGTACTGGGGCCTTTTTGTGCTTACTTGACTGGTATGGCATAATAATACCGTACGAATCAGATAAAGTAGTAGTTCACCAGTGTCTATCAAGTGCTGAAAAAGCCCCATACTGGTCCAGTAGCACTTAGAAGCGCGAATGGCCAGGCCAGGGTGGGTCGGATCACCATGACAACATCCGTGTCAGCATCTGGTGCACATCCAGACATTCCTATGGTGATCTGGATGCTGCACATAACTACACAGTTGCTGTCACACCGTCACACCCACTCACCATCCCCCACCCAGAAGAGGGTGTGGATGCTGCAACCAGGAGTAAACTAGTCACTCCCGGTAAATGTGAGGACTGCTGTTTATCAGTCCACTGCTGGAGGGCTTTGGGGGAGCCTTTGGCAACATCTGGAGAGTTACCATGGCTCCTTGGTGCAGACGGACTTCCCTATTGAACTACTGCTCACTAAGAGCCAAGTGCAGACACACCCATAGTCTCCAGTCTGCCCACCTTCCCTACGAATTTTGTCACTAGATGCTTGTGTGACCTCAGTACAATGTATTTGACATAAGAAAGCTCAAAACGATGGAGAAGAAGAGTTGGCTTTTCAACCCTGTTTTTCTCACCCATTTAAAGCAGCTGACAAAGCTTTCTATTCTTCTCCCCACAACAGAACACCCTATGAGGTGGGTGGGGCTGTGAGAGTGCAGAAGAGAGCTGTAACTAGCCCAGGGTCACCCAGCTGGCTTTGTAGGGGAGGGCGGAATCAAACCCAGTATTCCCAGATAAGAGTCCAGCTCCTTAACCACTAGACCAAACAGGCTCAAGTGAAGTTGAGACCACTAGCATCACCTGTTATCTTCTGCATGTTCTTCTTAAACTTTGTAAGCCTCTGGACTGGAGGACTGTGCCAGGTACTGAGATCACTGTACAGTACATTTGATCTTGTGAATAGTTTCTCAGCTTGGGAAGGTTCTATACACATGATGAATATGTGGAGAATGCAAAACAGGATTCCTGGGCAGAATCCTTTTGCCTCTTGTGAAGCCCAGTGTCTCCAGATGTGATACGTAAATAGGACTATCAAAAAGTTTCATTGCAATAAAATACATGTTTTTCAATGAATAAACATGAAGAATGCATACATTAAAAAACCCAGAAGCATGTAATAAAGTGTTAACAGTTGCTTGCCAGTTACCATTTTAAAAAATACAATTTTTTGAAACTTGTTATGTGAACCACAAAAATGGAAGGCTTTCTGAAAAACTGTGTTGCTGAAAGTGAAAGAAAAGTAGAATTCGTTTTGATCTTTCAGAGCTTATAAAAAGCTTTACTATTTCCAAAGCAGACGATGTTTCTCCATAACAGAAAAGACAAACATGGGTAGCACAGAACACAAATACAGTTGGCATGATCGCAACCATACATTTAGTTCTGTAACTAGGAAGGAAATTTTTTGGCATCTTTCATATTGAAACAGTTTTTTTTAAAAAAAAATACTTCCAATAACATTGGGAAAAAGCACCTGGCTTAATGTCATGGGCTGTGATTGTGGGAAAGAATTCACTCTGTAAGCTTCATCACAGTCAGCGGTTAATCTTCAAAACTATTTTTCAGTTGGTTCTCTCTCCTGAGGTTATCAAAACAATGTGAGGAGGGTTCACTCTTGTGGAAAAAACCAAGATATTCTGACACAGCAGTGTAAAGAAAAAGCCTCAAAGCTATATATTACACTCATAAATATTAACAGCAGTTCATTAATAGGTCTGCATGTGGTCTGAGAAAAACACTTGAGTATGCATATTATAGAACAAGAATGGTAGTGTGTCACTAAGAGGATATAAATGGCTTCTGGAAACACAGTATAGAGAAATTCATATCTAAATGATGTATTAATGGTACAGAATCTTAGTTGGTTCTCACTGGCATTAACAATAGTATCCATCCTGACCGTTGGCATGGGTGTGGACAGAGCAGTATGTACTTCCGTTTATGATGGTCATGTCAAAAATATAGCCTGTTTGGGTACTTGTAATCCAAGGAACCTCGGGTTACCTGTGCCAGTAGAATGAACCTCAGAGTTATGCCTTCCCTTAATATTTTGTCGACAAAGTGAACTAACCAATGCTGCATCTGGACACCATTTACTTATTCCACTATACAGTATTTGGATATTCCAGAATAAGTAACTGACATCTGGATACAGCTTAAGTTTATGTATTTCCTGGAATTCCTGTTAGTAGCAACTGAAGCAATCATCACGCACAATGGGAAAATAGCTGAGCTCTTAACCAAGCAATCTTGGTACCAAACCTTAGAGGATATTACTGTCTAGGAACTGACGTATATGCAGATTAAGTATGTAAGAAAAGGACAAATCTGATGCCTGAAAAAACTGGATGCCGCTACTTCAGTTGTTGCCTACTGACGATGTTTAATATTTGCCATCCCAAAGTCTTATACACAAATGGTACACGTGTTGCCATCCTGTATGCTCAGTAGGCTGGTTTCTCTTCACTTAAAGACAGTATCCCTAACTCAGGTTGCCTCCAGACACGCCCGTTGCTCTTCCTTAAATCTGAAGCTCCTTCTGGTCCTCGAGAGTGGAGGATTGGAAGCTTTGAATTCCCTGCACTGGAGCTTCCTGTCAGCCATACTACTTAGCAGTGAAATCGGTGGCTTGTGGCTTGGAAAACTGAACATACAATTCAGATTTAGTGGTGGCAGGAAATCAGCAGTGGCAGGGGATTTGTTCAGAACCTTGTCAGTCAAGATACTACTGGCAAGCAGTGAAATGTAATTCATCAAAGACCTATGCTGTGGTTTACTGGCTTCAGAGATTTTGGGTGAAGCTGGTCAAGCCAGGGAGATTAAAGGCTTTCTGTACTTACCTTTGTTTGTTATTAGGATTCCTCATGGTCCTCTTCAGGACCTTATTAGTCCACACATTATTCTGGATCTTTGAGGTGCCACCCATTGTTGGTATACTCTGTAATAAACATTAAGGGGCCCTTGATCTGGTTCATCATTAGACTTCAAGATCAAGGTCTACTGGCAAACCAGGATAATTGATTCTGGAACATGGAGACATACAAAAACCACACCTCTGTGTTCCTGACTACAGGGGCACCCCATTTCGGTAGGCACATGTTTTGTGTGAGCTTCAGAACTGGTGCATGGAGTGGTCTGGATCGGTGGCATTGTGTAGATGGCCTGTCAGCAGCAGGCCCAGAGGTGCCATTCCCAATGCCGCACTCCAGGGGTGCACTTCTGGCAGAACAGCAAAAGAAGGGAAGTGTGACATTGCATCCATGGGAACAAGCACTGTCACACAAGTTATCCAGCCTGAGCGGATCTCTGACATGGACATTGCAAACATGGCTGCATGCTCACTGCCAAGTGGTCTTTCTTGCCTCCTGTAAGAGCCACAAGCATATTCTTCCTGCCCATTTCCCCTAAACAGTTGCAAGTAGGCAATGGAATTTGCTTCCAGAAGAGGTGGTAACAGCAACCAGCCTAGATAGCTTTAAGAAGGGGTTAGACAAATTCATGGAGGACAGGTATATCAGTGTCTACTAGAATCATTGCCTAGGTACATCCTCCAGGCTGGGGAGACAAGCAGGATGCCTTGAAGGCCATTTGCAGGAATTTGAGCGTAGGTGAAGGTTTTGCCATCTTCTGTGTGAGATGCCAGAAGTAATTGGTGGGTCACTGTGTGAGACAGGATGCTGAACTAGATGGGCTGTGGCCTGAGCCAGCAGGGCTCTTCTTATGTTATTACTGTGGTAGGAGGGAGGTCCTTCATTTTCATCATAGCTCTGTGACCTCTGGTATGCCCTTTTCCTCATGTTCCTTACATCTCACGTCTTGCATCCTCTGTACTCCTGTCCCCTGGATCCCTGCACTGTTTCCTGGTTCCACCTTTGGCTCGCATCACCTAACCCCTAGCCCTAGCTCTGGCTAAAGCCTATCCTTCTCTTGACTTATTTCTCCTCAATCTGCTCTCTGTTATAGTTGTGGGAGCCACTTGGAAGAAAACATTACTCAAGTGTGGTTTCAGTTTTGTATGCCTTGGAGCTAATTATGCCTCTGAATGTTAAAGCAGCAGCAGAAACTCAAAGAGTTAAGTGTAATTTGTGTGTTTTCTTGAAATGGTTGAAAATGAATCCAGCAAGCTCCAGAACTGCATAACCCTCTTGGACCAGAATCCAGAGAGTTCATCTGTGTAGACTCAGTGTTCCAGTAGAACATCTGTGGTACATTCTGGAATGCCAAGTGCACTTAAAAATTGAGCTTGTATTCACACACACCCCACAATAATTTATTGACTCAGGGAGTCTTAATGCATAAAAGAGGTGCCTGATATGCAATACTGTATTACTTCGAAGGAATAATATTTTTTAAACACCAAACAGGACTTCTCTCCAAGGCTAAATGAGGGGTGGAACTTACTTGTAGCCATAGGACATTGAGAGGCATGATATGAACCATTATTCAAGTGTTTGTCTTCTGTTTTGTGTAATTTCACATGCACTTGTGACATCATTTATAGCTTCCATTTTGAGTGCCAGGAAACCCTGGAACCTAGCAAAAAATGTTTTGAAAAATATCACATGACTTGGATGCAGTAAGCAATCCACACAGAAGCAACATGGCAGATCCCTAAAAACAGTATATTGTAGCAGAAGTATGGGAAGGAGCACAGATCTGTTTGCCTTGCCTTGCTGTCAAGTGGACACGTTTCCCTGCCAGTGAATCTCCAAACACCCTTGTTTTTAAAACACAAGGTGCATGGCCCTTTCTGCACTTGCTGGCCATTAGTCCTGGATCGGTGGGTCTGGAATAGTCCAGCTTCTTGATCCGGGCAAGATCAGTATCATCTGCACTTAGGCACTCATTTGGATTACCTTACACTGGGCTGCCCCCCCCCCCAAAAAAAATGCCTCCAAAACTAAAGCTCCCAGCCTTAGGGCATCCTGAACACAGGATTTGGTTTTCTGTTCCAGATCAGGGCCCTGGTCCCTTTGGTAGTACAGGTTAAATGGTACCTCGAGAGATCGAGTTTAAGGACTTTCTTAATCCAGATCAGGCTCTGCCTAATGCAGTTGGATCCAGCCCTGTGGGAGAAGGGCCCTCCTGGATCTGCATGACACAGGGCTTTCTCCCTATTTGCCATTAAAGCACTGTTAAAAGAGCTTACACTAGGCCACTTGTTGGTGGGTGTGGGGTCACATGGACCCCATTACCTTTATGTGCATTCATGGAATGATTAGGGCTGTTGATACTGAAAAGGGGGTATGAAGGTGAGGTAGACAGTGCATCTGGACAAGCTTTGGGCAACTTTGGTTGTCTCCAGATGGCAAGAGGCAATGTAGGACATAAAAAAGATAATTCAGTTGCTTCTTGTTAAGGCCTACAGACATGTGCACCAAGCTTGGCATAGGTCTGGTGAGGTGCATAAGAGATGACTTCTCTAAGAATTTCCAGAAGCTAGCTTGCTGCTTTTTGTGCCCCTCTGTGACTCTTCAAAGTCCCAATGAGGTGGTCTCATAGGGTCCTTGCCATGGAAGTGAAGTTGTCATGGGAAACTTTCCCTGGCCTTGCTACTGAAATAGCGATGCAACAGTTTTTCAGAGTGTTGCAACTGTCATCGGTTTGGAAAGGTTATGGAGATACCTTGAAATCTCAGTGCAGTGCTACGAGGATTGAGGGGCACACCTGATGTCTGGAAGTGGCCTTCAGTCCTCCACAGTGGTTGTGCTCCAGGGAGGAAAAGGCCAATATCCTGTTAAAAATGTTGCATGTGCTTTTTGCTGCAGCACTATGGTAGGAATAAGGTTAAGCTTAAAAAAAAAGAGAAAACATTCCTCTAGCACCAGGAAGAGCACATGACACTTGATTCCAAACAGGAATTTTAATTTTGTTTATTATTATTTTTTATCCCCTGCTGCTGTGAGAAATAGCTAAGAGGAAATCACTTACGGTATTAAAATTTATTGAAATGTAACTACCTTAACAGAAAATTCTTCTCTCTTTCTCTCCCCCTCCCCATTGGAAATGGAAGCACAGAGCGCCAAATTGATTGAAGGGCATAATAGTGCAAAGATGGATTAAATACTTAGTTTACAGTATATTACTGTCTCAATCCAATTCCAATGATGCATTTGTGCTTTTTAAGGCCTCCTTACATTCCATAGAATCAGAATCCCAGGAAATGGCTTAAAAAAAAAACCCAATTCTCCTTGATGCTCTCTTTTGCTGGACATTTTAATTTATTAATTTATCTTAAGGGCAATTTGTGTCTTGGGAATTCTTTGCCTCTGTTTCACTGTGGAAGACAGAAGGTATGTGCCTGTAGCTGAGTAGGAGGGAGACAGAAGAATTAAATTGGATAGAGGTAACCAGGGAGGAGCTCCTTGCATGTCTGGACAAACTAAACACTAACAAATCACTGGGACCAGATAGCATTCATTGGAGTTCTTAAATAACTCAAATGTGAAGTTACTCATCCTCTAGACCAGATCAGGCTCTGTTCCTGAAGACTGGAAAGTAGCAAATGTAAGACCAATCTTCAAAAACGAATTTGGGGGTGACCCTGGAAATTACAGACCAGTCAGCTTAACATCAGTAAAAATGATGGACATGTTAATTAACGATAAAATAGGGATACACAATAATGAGCAAACACTGCTGAGGTAAAATTAGCTTGGCTTTAGCAAAGCTAAAATCATGCCTTACTAACTGGTAAGAATTATTTGAAAGTGATTAAGGGTGTTTTTCCACTGTTACTAAAAGTACCTATTAAGTACCCATTAATGGGTACGAAATGGCATTTTTGTACCCATTAATGGGTACTTCTAGTGACAGTGGAAAAACACCCCCAGTTGAACTGTCCATCTGGATTTTCAGAAGGCTTTTGACAAAGTTCATCAAAGGCTTCTGAATAAATTCAGCAGTTGTAGAGTAAGATAACAGGTCCTGTTCTGGATTGATAACTTCCTAAAGAACAGGAAACAGAGAGTAGTAGGGAAATTAAAAATGGGGTTTCCCAAGGTTTATTATTGAGATGAGCACTTTTTAATTTGTGGATAAATGGTCTAGAAGTAGGACTAAGTATTGAGATAGAAAAGTTTGCTGCTGACATTAAATTATTCAGGGTAGTAAAAACTAAAAGAGTAGTAAAATGTGAAAGAGGGATCTCCTGACATAGGTGACTGGGCAGCAAAGTGATAAATGCACTTCAGTCTTAATAAGTCTAAAGTAACGCACATTAAACCAAAGCACCCCATTTACATCTATAAACTATTAGGACTGAGCTTTCTGTGACAGTCCACAAAAGGGATCTTGGAGTTCTAGTGGATGGCTCAATGAAGGTGTCAATTCAGTACACAGCAGCAGTGAAAAAAAGCAAGTTCAATACAAGGAGTAATTAGAAAGGGAACAGAAAATAAGTTGGTTAGTGACGTTGTGCCTCAGTTGTGGCGTAGGTGTTCCTAATATTTTCTTTATAGCCCTCAATGGTAAAATTATCCCTGGCATCTACAAGGTTTGTCTGTGTATCCAAAACAATCTGTTACAAAATACAATAAGGAAAACTCCTATAGAGGAAAAAGGGCCCATAAGCTTTTAGATTTTCTATGACAGCAAAGCATCTGTTATGAATATGTTAATTCTCCAGCAAAATCCTATGTGCCCTGGATAGGCAGAGCTTAAAATAACAATGCAACAGTTCAGAAGGCTAATGCCACAGAGTAAGCATCAGCTTCTCAAAATGCACTTGGGGGCATGGGGAGCATGCTGCAGTGCTTTATCATTTATAATTAAATTATCTCAATTGTTAAGTCATCGGGGCAAAGCATATATTTATAAAATGTGAACTGTGACAGGTATGCAGCTTTTTCTCTTATTGCTTTTTAAATGGGCTTTTAGACTCAAAGAAACTAAAAGAGAACCAAATGGAGTTTTCTGTATTAAAATAACACTAGGAAATCATACACATTTCGACTCAAAAGTCTTTGCCAGGGGCTTTAAAATTATGACAGCAATAACTTGCCAGCTTGACCCAAAGAATACATGCATAATGGTTTTTGTGCATAATTTTAAAGCCACTGATGAAGACTTTGGAGTGGAAATACATTTGGATGGCCTAGTTTAATTTCAATATGGAAGAGTCCACTGGATATTTTCACAAGCCTACTTGATTTGTGCGTTAAGAGGAGGCCAGAGTTCATATGTTTTGTGCAACATTTGTTCTTGCAAGTTGTCACTTAAAGTGAAACTTGCATTAAATGAGTGATAGAGAACACATCTTAAAAGCTTAATACCACTTCGTACTGATACAAGGGCTGCAATCAGACATGCTGAAAGGGATGCTTTCTGAGTGAGTTTGAAGGGGTGGTGTGAAACATTTTACCCCTGCATGCGTCTTAACTTAAAGTCTTGAAAGGGATATTCATTATTCAGATGGAAAATCTAAAGACTGAAGATGACTTATTCTTCTGGGGCCTTTCTGCACTTGCCCGTTATTCTGGAATATATCCCAGAATAGGGATGTGCTATCTGAAAGCTAGTGCAGACTATGGAAGGCCCCAAGTGAGGCCTGCCATAGTTTACATTAGCTTGTGGCCGGCAGACCACTATCCAGAGATCTATTCCACAATAAGGCCAAGTGCAGAAAGGGCCCTGGTCTCGTTTGGAGGGGACAAAGGCAGAAAATCTAGCCAACTGCAGCATGGGAACAAATGATGCCAGCCAGCAATCAATCAGGGCCTGGAAAATCAGCAGAAAGTCAGTGGTGAGCTTTTGTTGCTAGAGAGGCATTGCCAGGCTTTGAGGTGGAGGAGTGAGGTAGGAGTTTGAATGGCTGTTTGCATTTTCTAATAGGGATGTTTGAAAAACATTTGATCACACCCAAGGCTTCAGTTAGTAAATTGTGTTATACTGAAAGCACGTAAACCAAATTTGCTTTAAACAAGCCTAAATGAGTGGGTAAGATAGTCCCCACGATTATCAAGAAAAGGTCTTCTCCTAAAGACACTAATGAACATCATTTTAGTAAGTGGCTGCTGTTGTATTGGACGCTCTATTGATTGTGACAGGACTGAGACTGGACTGCTGGCTACTTTCTTGACCTTGATTCTTATTTTAACAGCTGTTGTTCTTAGAGTGGATTTGTAAACACTATATCATGTTTTGAATTTTTAATAGATTTTTATATTACAGATGACAGACAGACTGACAGATAGACAGATTTTGATTTTGATATATAGGGTGTTTTTCCATTGTCACCAGAAGTACCCACTAAGTACCCATTAATGGGTACAAAAATGCCATTACGTACCCATTAATGGGTACTTAATGGGTACATTTAGTCACAGTGGAAAAACACCCATAGATATAATTTGTACATCTGGATCCTTTGTTTTTCTTGTTACTTTGGGTGGATTTAGATTGTCTTTTTTGTGGTTGGTTGGAAGGCAGACCCAGAAGGATTGATAGTTTTAATACATCTAATGTTTCTTCTTCTAATCTGACATTTCTGCTTCTGAACCCTGTATCTCCCGCTGCCTGTCACAACAGTAATGGAACAGTTTTTCCGCTCTTGGGCCCAGTTCCCACTAGGACTTTTTTGAGTGTTCAGAACGGCTTCAGCACCTTCTGTCCAGACTCAAAAGTGGCATTAAGCATTAAAAAGAGGAGTAATTGGTTAAAAAGAATTAAAAAAAAACACCCCTTCAAACAACTCTCACTCCTGTTTTTGCCACTAGCCCACTTTTTTTTCTCCCCAGTGGGAACGCTATGGGACTATTAGGGGCGGACATCTATCCATCTGCTCTATGATGGCCAGATAGAGGTGGGATTTCACAGCTGGGAAGGTCTGCTCCCTCCCTTTCACATCCATCCCTACAATGCTAAAGCCTCCCCCCCCTCGCATACCAGCCCACCTTCTCCTTTCAACCCCCCCATGCCATTTCCTTTTTAAAAAGTAATGAAAATAGCCCCATGTCCTTTGCTCCTCTCCCTGACAGGAAGTGCAACATGTCTGGCCTTTTTCCACCTGCGCTTATCTGCAAGCAGCTCGGAGAGAGAGAGAGGGAACAGGTTTGAATGAGGGAAAGAAAGTTTCCTTCTCTCATGGTTAGCTGCTCTTGCATTGTAGCAGCTAAAAAGAGGGAAACTTTCTTTATCCATGCTGCATCTTGACAAGCTCATTCAAAGCATTCCCCCCTCTCTCTCCAAGCTGCTTGTGGGCGAGTGAGCGGAAAAAAGCCTCTCTCGTGCCTCCATGCATAAAGCTTACGTCAAAACCCCCAGACCCCCCCCACCCTCCGCTGCAAGACTGTAAGTTAAGACCTGCCCGCATCTTAAGATCTGCAGGAGAGGCCCTCTTGGTTATCCCACCACCTTCAGCGGTTAGGCGGGTGGGCACCCGGGAGAGGGCCTTCTCAATAGTGGCCCCCAGGCTGTGGAATGGTCTCCCCTTGGAGGTGCATCAGGCCCCTTCTCTGTTTATGTTCAGGAAGGCGGTGAAGACGCACCTCTTCACTGAGGGCTTTGGCTAAATGCTCCCTACGCTTCCCCCTTTGCAAACACTACTGTTTTTTAAACTGTTTTTGTATCATTTTTATCATTATTATTACTATTATTATGCTAGATTTTAAAACTTGTACTGGTTT
>MTQE01002208.1:24774982-24791492 GCA_014337955.1 Aspidoscelis marmoratus | reverse complement strand
TTTTTTTTTTTTTTTTTTTTTTTTTTTGTGGCTTGATGCTAAATTAGAAGAAAAGGAGTTGGCTTTCCTGCCCTGCTTTTCCTACCCATTTAAAGGGACTCAAAGCGGCTTAGAAAGCTTTCTATTTTTCTCTCACAACAGACACCCTGGCTGCATTCACACCAAAGTTTTAATCCAGTTTCAGTCTACTTACAGAGTCAGAGAACTCAGCAAAATGACTAGCCATTTTTCTTCCACATTGTCTAACTCAAGGGTAGATTTCCTGTGTTACTTCATGTCAAAAGAAAACAGCTTGTAACTTTGCTGATGCATTCTCTCACCCTGAAAGTGAACTGAAACTGGATTAAAACTTAGGTGTGAACACAGCCCCTGTAAGGTAGGTGGGGCTGTGAGAGCTCAGAAGAGATATGTGACTCTCCCAAGGTGGCTTCACAGGGGAGTGCAGAATCAAATCCGGTATTCACAGATAAGCGTCCGGCTCCCTAACCTCTAGACCAAACTGGTAGTTTAAGCTGGAGCCATAAAAAATAACAAAGTGTAGTAAGTTTTGGAGTTCATTGTAAGGTAGAAAATAAAACCTCAGGGAAAGTTCCCTCGCTCAAGAAGCACTGAACAGACCTGCAAGTTTTAGCTGTGAAACTAATCGACAGTTCCATCTGCAGAGCACAATGGCAGACATTCAGTGCTAACTCACATTCAGCAATTTCATTGATTTTGTGCAGTCAATGGCACTTTCGATAACATGACCGGTATATAATATCTGTATATGGCATTTCTCTGCTCATACGACGTCTTGAAGAGCTATTTTTTTTTAAAAAAAAAATTAAGAATAGTTTGAATGCCGAGATTACACAACCTAAGAATGACACATCTGGATGATTCAATATAATAGATGACTCATTAGACTATTATTAGTAAAGTCAAGCAGTTTTAAGTGATCACTTCTAGACACCACTCATTGCTTGTCCTCTATCCCATCTTTTCAAATGCCTTTGGAGTGTTAATTAAGTTTCACTACCCAGTACACTTTTAGCTGCACAGTGGCATTGAGAACATTGCACAAAATCAATGAAATTGCTGAGAGTCTGAGTTAGCACTGAATGTCCGCCATTGTGATCTGCAGATGGAGCTGTCTATTAATTTCACAGCTAGAACTTGCAGGTCTGTTCAATGCCTTTTGAGAGAGGGAACCTTTCCCTGATGTTTTTTCCTACCTTACAACGAACTCCAAAATGTACTACACTTTGTTATTTTTTATGGCTCCAGCCTAAACTGAACCCAAGTCTGTTGTACGTTCTGGGAAACATGATACAATTCTTCAATCTTTTATATCTTTTTGTACCTTGCAGGCCAGTTATGCTTTCTGGCAGTTAATTGATGTTCACTTTTGGGCTCTCGTTTATTCACAAGCTGTACGTCAGTAGTTTAGTAGAGATCCCTGAGGTTTCTTTGATGCTTATTAATGCCATTTAATGGTAGAAATGGACAAGGCTTTCTTTTAAAATTGCT
This sequence comes from Aspidoscelis marmoratus, assembly GCA_014337955.1. NCBI lineage: Eukaryota > Metazoa > Chordata > Lepidosauria > Squamata > Teiidae > Aspidoscelis > Aspidoscelis marmoratus. The sequence continues at coordinate 24,789,983 of MTQE01002208.1, read as the reverse complement.
GAATGCCATACTGATACCATTCACCTCGTGCCCCATGTTTCCAAGGGCAAGCGGGTATTACGGAGAAATAATGGGACCAGAGGCCAAGAGGAAAAGGCAGGAATCAGGCCCAAGTGCCAAAAAGAATTTAAAAATCAGGGTTTTTCAAACAGCATTTTAATACCCTGAAAAGTGTGCTGAAAATATCATTCATTACAATGCAATAGTATTGCACTGCAACATACAATCATAGGATGTATTCGTTTATGAGAGACATTCTGAATTTATTTTGAGAAGAGCCACTAATATTTTGGCCCCACAGGCACACAGTATCTGGTGATCTGACAATGTGTCATGGGTAGCAAACTGGGGCCCCCACCCACACATGGGCTTTATTTGTAAAAAGTCAAAATGAATCCAAGGTGTCTGTATTTCAGTAATTCACTGAAAACTTCAAAGCATGGAAATTTTTCTCACTTTCTTCTTTTCTATGAAGTTGATGGGTAGGAGAGTTGGATCAGACAAGGGGAAGTATTTCTTCACCCAGAGGGTCACCAGTTTATGGAATTTGCTGCCGGAAGAGGTGGTGACAGCTACCAGCCTAGATGGCTTTAAGGAAGGGTTAGACAGGTTTATGGATGACAGATGTATCAGTGGCTACTAAAATGAATGCCTAGGCACATCTTTCAGGCTGGGGGAACAAGCAGGATGTTTCTAAGGCCATTTGCTGGGATTTGAGAGCAGGAAGTTTGTCCTTGTCTCTGCTTGAGATGCCCATGGGCAATTCTGTGGAAACTTTGTGGTTACTAGTCAAAACCTTAAGTAAGACTGATCTTTCAAAGTACAAGCTACATCCAGATGTCGGTTATAATTGCATGTTCCGTAATAAAGCATAGGATATCCAAATAAGCAGAATAAATAAGTGACGTCTGGATGCAACTAAAGAGGCTAACTTTTAGGAAAAGAAGCATTAGTGCCCAGCATGAAATGCAAAATGCTCAAAATAACAGTTTTCCTTTCTTCCAGTCCCCCTGCCCACACTGTTTTGCATTGCCACGTGATGGTTTAACCATTTTTAGTGGGCATTTATATATCTGTGCTTGTCTCAGAAGATCTCCCAGAAGTACAGAGTGTTTAATTGTTCGCAGGAAAATCAATAGTTGAAAGCTGGAAGCTTCTTTCCTTCTTGGAAATGGAGAGGTTTTCCCTTACACTGTTTTTCTGTTGCTTCCTATTATATAAAATCGGCTGCTACATTTCAAGTTAGATGTGGTTATGCAATGCCATTTGCTTAAGTGTTATTTGATATAGCCAATCGGTTGTCCATGAGCAGTCTGCTAAAGTAAATTGAAATCATTTTAGATAATCAAATTACAAGATTTCTGTTTTTTCAACAGCTTTTTGTACAGTGCTTTCTTATGTCTCGTTAACTTTATTTGGCAAGCACTGCTATTTTGCCTTCGTGGTGTTAAAGATAGGCACCTTTATAATTATTTGATAGAAATTTCTTTTAAAATATTTTTTTCTTTGCTCTATGGTGTTTTGACTGAAACCTCTGGCATTGTTTGATTAATATATCGTCTACGTGTGATTTTTAACTGCGTATTAATTCAGATTTTAAATAATACTGAATGAATACCTTTGGATTAAATAATGGTTTTAATTTCATGAATTATTTTCCATTTCTACCAAAGTTGTGGTTTTACACAGCCAAAAGGCCTGTTTGCACTTACTTTTTAATGAGTACCATCCACCCACTAATCTTACCCATCCAAACCAAGGAGCCGTGGCAATTCACTAGAGGTTGCTGCAGGATGCCCTGGAGCTAGCCAGCAGTAGACTGCTAAAAAGCAGTGTACACACTTAGCCAGAGTGACTAGCTCACTCCTGGGGTGCCTTTATACAGGGACAGAAGCAGTAAACTCCTTTTGCTGCTTCTGTCACCCGTGGTATTCAGCATCTTTTTAGTGAGAACGCACCTTCAAATGCTCTGCCACCGCTACTGGCAATGGAGCTTCCAGTCTGGTGGATGGGAAGCTGCTCTGCAGGGACACCGGAGTTTCCAATCCACCAGTCTGGTAGACCGGAAGACTATGTGCACGGACACTGAAGCTGCTGCACAGGGAAGTGAAAGTCTGGAGGCATCCCTACATACTGCATCTTTATCCTCTTCCACGTGCGGTGTGGTGAGTGGGCGTTGCAGCATGACTGTGGCTGCGCAGTCACGCATAGAATCAGATTACCATGGCAACGTTCAACCATGCATCAGATGTTACCACAGGTGTTGCCATGGTGATCTAGCCTGGCCTGGCCTGGCCATTTGCACTTCAAGTATTGCTGACCTGAGGCATTTTCGCGCTACCCTTCCCATCCACTGGATGGAAAAGGAGCGCAATGACCCAACATTGACTAGCACTTGAGCACTAGTCACCTTTACCTGATCTCTCCCCCGGGGATAAGATACTCCCCTTATCCGATCCTGGGGCCCGGTCCTCCTCTGGGTGCTGCCATTTTGGCAACGGCACCTCTATGACTGTGCATGCATCAGCACCGTTGCCTTGGTGACGCTGATGCTCTGCACACGCGCAGGTGCATCTACGGTCGTCTGAGGTGCCAGTGTGTTTGCGTGGCACGTCAAACAACCCTGGAGTGCTGACAAGAGCGAATGGTCACGCCACTGGATGCTTCAGGTAAGGTATTAGGTAACGTTGGTTAATCAATGATTAGTGCACTTCTGGGGAGGGAGAGCACGCTTGGAGGCTGTAACAGTCTATTCCACATGTGTATGCTCTTCCCTAGAGGTGCACTAATTATGCACTAGAGGCCATAACGTGAAAAGCCTTCTCCTGTGGAGCTACCTCAGTGCCAATAATGGTCCCTTATCTAATAACACCTTACCAGGTAAGTGTGAAAGTGTGTGTTTGTTCCTGTTCATTACAGAAAATGTATTTACCGCACTGTTTTTTATTGTTCAGCAGCCTGTTGTTAGGAAATCTGAAAAGAATGTTTGCGGAAAGTGTACCCTTTGTGGAGGCAATCACAGTAATTCTAGTAAATCAGCTATACTGATATTTTTTTGATAAAATTATGCAACAGACATATGAAATTGATCCTAGCAAAACAGCACTGTGGGAGTTAGAAATCTATCCACACAATAGACTGACTGCAGATGCTTAAATTTTATAAATGTTTCTTACAAAGTTAGCCTCTCGAGGGAGAAAATGGCTGTGATGAGGTGAACAAAAGAGTCTTCAGCCTGCAAATGTTTATTTTCCTTTTCCATTGTTAGATTTCTTACTGTTGTTAGATGCTGTTGAGCTGACTTTGATGCATGGTGACTGTAAAGACAAATTCTCCGCATCTTCACCATATCCCTCATAATATCTTACAGTGCTCTCAAAAGATATTTTGGTAGTTTCTTTGAGCCCATCCATCCATCTTCTTGTCTTCCCTTTCTGCCACATCCCTCAGCCTTGCAAAGCAAAATGCTTTTTTTTGTAGCCTTTCATTTGCTCACATTCCTTACCCAAAGTAGGTGAGTTTATATTTGATTACCTCAAGAGAACAGTCAGGCTTTATTTGATTCTGGAATCATCCATTTGTATTTGAAATCCGTGGTATTCTTAGCAGTTACCCCTACTAGAGCCATTGATGTTGTTGGGTACCAACAAGTCATGTCCAACTCGTGGTTGACTGCATGGGCTCTCCATGAGCATCTTTATGTAGTTTTCTTGGCAGAAATACAGAAATGGTTTGCCATTGCCAGCTTCCAAGGAGAAGCTGGGAATCGAACAGGCACCCCTCTGCTTTCTAGCCAGTTTGCTCTACCACTGAGCTACAGCCACTCCTAGAACCATATACTAATTTAAAGACATTTATCTTCTTTCTTTTGCTATTTATTCATGTCCAACTTTTACAGTAGTATATTACAATGGGAAGGCTCATCGCTTTAATGTGTCTGATCTTTCTTGTCGTGAAAATGCCCTTATCCTGTGTAAATTTGTCATTGCCTTCTTCTCTAGGCTTCCTTGCACAGTAGGTGTTTTAACCAAGAAGAGTTAAATTAATCCAGATAGATTAATCTTGCCAGCAACATAGCCTTTTTTATGCCTATAACAGGAAACCTGTGAATCAAGAAAACATAAGATGAGGGATTTATAAAATAACATCTCTCAAATTCACATTATACAGGATGTAGCATAAACGCCAGTTAGTCTCCACAGCAAAAACTGATAATGATGGAAACAACTTAGAAACACATGAGATAACACAAACAGTTTTGGGGAACAGCAACTTCAGCAATATCTTCCTTTTGCATTTAAATCTTTATAGTAGAAATAAGTAATTCACATTTACATTTTGCTGGTGGCACTGATCCAATTGGGGCTACACAGTTTCAGATTGGGCCCTACACACAAGCTTGAAGAACTGCTGCAGCTTCCAAGCTGCCTTCAGGGACAGTCCCATGTAGAGTGCATTATAATACTCCAGTCTGGAAGTTACCAGAGCATGGATAACTGTGGCTAAATCATCTCTGTCCAGAAGGGGCCACAGCCATCAAACCAACCATAGTTGGAAATATTCACTCTTGGCCATGGCCTCCACCTGAGCTTGAAGTCCAAGCAGAGTCCAAGAGTACCCCCAGATTTTGCACCTGTGCCTTCCATGGCATTACAACCCCATCAAGGACAGGATGCCTTCTGACTTCATGGACGTGAGACCCAGTGACACACAGCACCTTTGTCGTGTCAGGATTCAGGTTTAATTTATTAGCCCTCATCCAGCCCATTACTGCCTCCAGGCACCTCTCAAGCACTTCAACCTCATTCAGATAGCACAGAAAAATAGAAAAAGCATGTGAGATAAGATCAACCCCCGAGGAACCCCACAAGTGAGTTCCCAGGGTGTAAGGCAAGAATCTCCCACAACCACTCTCTGAAATTGCCCTGGAGAAAGGAGCAGAACCAGTGCAACACACTGCCTCCAACTCCCACACGCCTTAGCCTTTCCAGAAGGATACCATGCTCAGTGGTATCAGAAGCTGCTGAAAGCACCACAGCTGCTGCTAATGATAACATAATCTTAGCAAACTTAAGGGTTTAAGTGCTTCATTTATTTTAGTGGGAGAGAGCAAGTGCCTGGTTTCTCTACAAAGATCTGTAAGATATTAAAATGTCGAATGCTGGGTAGATCAAATCCCATTTTAAATTGTTTTAATTATTACTATAAAAATATCAGAAGGTTGTTTTATTCAGATGAGGTCAGACTATATCTTGCTTCACGTGGATAAGAAGAAAGAGCAGGAAAAGACCATCATATTTCTTTGATTTCTATTTTATAGATTGGAATAGTATAAAATGTGAAAACTATGTTACAGCCCTTGCTGTTTTAAGACCAGTGTGTGAATTCTCAGGTCTCATAATTTGAATTTTATGCTGAAATGTTCAATTAATATATGCTTGTGGGAAGTCAATATATTTCCAGCATCTGTATTTTTGGGGAGACATTTTTTAAAAAATTTGCTCTCTCAGGTTTGCTCTCTCTTTACAGCAAACTTCCAAGCTGGGCAAGAGCTGTTGTCCCCAAAATATTTTATATCACAGAGAAGGCTTGGAATTACTACCCTTACACAATTACAGGTAAGCTTTTAAGACATTGAATTATTGTGAGTGGCAAAGATGCTCTTTTGAAGTTAAAGGTCGTGCTTGTCCTGTGTTCCTTTGAGATGTCATACTACAAAGTTTCAAGCAAATCCTGAATTCTGCAACACTTTTGAAAACTCTGTGATCCTTCACTTAGGCACCACAAGAAAGCTAACACATGTAATTCATTGAGAATGGCAATAGGCCAAAGTTATACATAATTCTGACCAGCCATTTGAGTTGCAAAAGGACTGTGCTATTTTAGGCTTCTTCCAATTATTATTATTTTTAGACATCTTTATTACTAAGTATGTTAGTCTAAGGATAAACAGAACTTAACCCTAAAGACCCATTTTGCCTTTTGTTCATTATTCCATTTTTCTGCTAAGAGAAATTTATGTCCCAGCCCCAGGATATAACCGCGTAGGCACAATAATTAATTTGCTTGAAATGTTAAGTTGTAATTACTTCAGTTTCCCAAGAGCCCAAGCATGGAGTCACAAGGAGAAAGGATTAACTCTTTAACAAATCCTACAGATTTTATGAGGGGTGAATGCATAGCTGCCACTCCATTACTATGGGGAAAATCCTGAGACTAAATTTTATCCTTTGGACGGTATTTCTGAAGTGGATCTCCAGACAGCTGTTGTGTAGATCTTTTAAGATTTGCTGAAAACAATCAAATGTTAGATTATAGCACAACACACAACATCTTGTACTGTAGCTTGCAGATATAAGGCCTAGTCTAGAACAAACAGAGTACACATGTACAGTTTAAAACAAAACTTGCATTTGAATCTACTTAAAGATTTATGCTTCCCTCTGTACTATATTCTGTTAGAAGCTACCAGTACCAGCATTCTGAATGCATGGATAAGAAGGAGGAGAGTAGTTTTGGGTTGTGGAAGCCAATAACATTGGCAAGATTTACAGGCCTCAAATATATATCATTCTCCGTGTGGTACAATGTACATACACATTAATAGAAACATCATAATAACTACAGCTGACTGTAAGTACAAATTATGAAACTTTATAAACAGAATGGAAAAGAGGGCTCATCATACTGTAAGCCTTCTCCACAGTGGGTCACATATGCAAAGACTGTTTCTTCATAAGCAACTTCTACGTTCCTCATTGGCGTTGGGAAGAAAAGAGAACTCCTGCACTTTCTTAGGGCCAGGCACAGGGTGGAAGGCCATTCATCGGAATGGTACATAAATGGCCGTGGCAAACTTTGAGATGTTTCCTGGTGTCAGAATTGTATACTGGAGACATTTCCTGAGGTTCCAAAAATGGCCTGGAAGTGCAGATCCACTCTTGGGAGTGGATTCATCCCTGGGCGAAGGCCAGGTATCAATTACATGCAGGTATCTTGTGCTTTGTCTCCTACTAGCAAAGTCCAGTGGGATCAGATGGATTCTGCCATTGAAGGTTGTCAGGATCTTTAGATCAGGGAAGGGGTGGTATCAACTACAGCAGTGATTGTTTCTGCACTTGCCTTCCCAACCGCTGGATGGGAAGAGCGCATAAGAGACTAACGTGCACTAGCGTTTGCACTAGGGAACACTAGTACATGATAGCTTAGTTCCCGTGCACCCAAACACTTGCCTCCGTCCACATGATTGTGGTGCCCTGCATGACTGCACGTGCGCTGGTACGATTGCTATGGCGACGATGACGCTCTGCACGCACGCAGTTGCATCAAGGGTCTTCTGATGTACTAGCGCACTTGCGCGGTACCTCAGATGACCCCTCGCACCGAAAAAGGTACAAGTGCTCACTGCCTGGATGAGCCAGGTAAGTTTTGGGTCGGGATTGGAGAGGGCTAGGTTGCTTGTGGCGCACAATTTTGTGCACCATAGCTAGTATGCAGTTAGTTAATGTCTGGGCAGGCAGGGGTCGTTTGCAGGCTATAAAAACCTCCTGCAAGTACAGATGCACGTGCCCAAATATTAACTAATTGAAGACTAGGAGGCCAAGTGCAAATTGGGCTACGGTTGCAAAATGCACACTTCTTTCATGGGGAGAAGTCCTATAGATGTGGTTATATTGAAGGAACACCAGGCCTCTGTTAGCTAAGAGAAAGTGTGCAAGACAAAATTATTTCAAGTGGGACTCTGAGGAGATGCCAGAAAAAAACCAGAAGTAGTTAAATCATGACCCCCTAGATGTTACTTATAATTGTCCAGATTCACTGGGGCTCATGGGAGCTGTAATTCATAAATATCTGAAGAGTTTTATTTTGACCACTCTTGCTTTAAACTGGTGTTTCCTTTAGCTCAGCCATTCTGTGTACCATCTTTATGATTTTTCCATGTCCTGTCTGTACTGTTTATTGACTGCTTAATTTTTAATTTTTTTATATCAGTAAATGTATTTAAAGTAAGAAAAAGTTCATCTGAATGCCACCTAAAAACATCTCATGTTCTAGTGGATTCTTACCACACTTTGAGAAACACTCTTTTAAACCTTAGTGTCTCTTGGCTTCCAGGGTTCTTCCCATTCTTTCCCTGCTAGGTGGTTATGACGTTAGGAAAGCTGTCGTTGTAGCCTTTGAGTTTACAAAGAACAGCACTGGCCTGCCTAGGATTATCTTGAGCAACAATCAAGGCTTGATTAAACTTGTGGTGTGTTTGTGTTATGGAAGAAAGTGACACACAGGAACTGTGGCTGAGAGTTTGGAGAGTTTCTGTCTCTCAGAACAGGCACTGTGGGCCTAGAGGAACAGACAGAAACAAAATGTGCAACATCCTATTTTTTTCCTCCAACCCCTGTCTGCTTTTTGGAATGTTCAGAAAGAATGACGCTGAAGAGGCTTGTATTGTGCCAGACGCTTTGGGGTCTCCTGTCAGATTTACCAAACCACTTATACTGAATGAGAGAAGAATAGAGTCCAGTCACAGTCTTCTAGCAATTGGTCTGGCACATACTGTAACCTCTTCCCACAGTGATTGCTTTGGGTACAAACTCTTTCCATTCCAAAGTTTGCACTATGAAGGTGAATTGTGTGAGGTGATTGCTAAGAATGTTGTTCTGGTCTCAGTTTTCCCCTTCTAGCAATATATTTGTAAATGGTATAAATAGAACAGTCCCTTTATGTTCTTTTCTACTTATATTTTTATTTAGTGTGTTAGTATAACCCCTTAAAATTCCTTCTGAAAGAAAAAAATAGTACTAGAACTGTGGAACACTGGCTTCATAATAAAAGTAACATTTACTGTGAAGACATTGAATCACATGTAACTAGATAATTTATCTGACAAAAATGCTGTTCCAGTAAATTAAATTCAGCTATGGAATGTTGACTTTGGTCCTCAGAGGAGTATGTCTGACCTATTTTGTGTTCTTTTTTAACAGCAGTGTTCAACCTTAGAGTAGGCTGTGAAATCAGTATTTAGTCCATTGGTTCTCAACCTTCCTAATGCGGCAACCCTTTAATACAGTTTCTCATGTTGTGGTGACCCCAAACCTAAGCCTAACCCTAACCCCCAACCATAAAATTGTTTTTGTTGCTACTTTAGATGACCCCTGTGAAAGAGTAGATTGACCCCCAAAGGGGTCGGGACGCACAGGTTGAGAACCACTGATTTAGTCCATTAGTACAACTCATCTGAACTATTAGACTTTATACTGAAATTAACCTCACTTGAGGCCTGTTTATATAATGACTTATAAACACAGCTATTCCTGTATTGATAGATAGCTGAAGTAGATGGATGAAATAAGATTCCTTCCCCTGACTTCTGCAGAAAGGATCTAGGGTGGTCATACATTTCTTGCATGTATTCTATGGATCTTTCTGCCCTTGTCTTGCCATGATCTGGCCCAGTGAGTCTGGACCAAGTGAGACCTTATGAGTTGGGTTATAGTGAGGCTCAGATCTGGAACAACACTGTCTGCACGGTGATGTTCTTTTAGACCAGCTCTTACATTGGCCAGCTTCCGAAGGCTCCCATGGTTAAGAATAAAAAGCTCAGAACCTCTGGGGCCCCCACTGCATCAATGTGTTTTGGTGTACTGCCACAATGCCCCCCCCCCAAGTAGTTTGGAAAGCAGAGGCATGCCTTCCGAGGTGCTGCTGTGATCTGGACTGGCCCAAGCTGGTGCACCAATGGACCTGTTTAATCAGGTCCCCCAGTAATCCAGATCAGGGGACTCCTGGTCTGGATTATGATCTGTCCTGTGCAGAAGAAGCATGCCTGTAGTGTGTTGGGTCTCTATGTGGGAAGGGAAAGGGCAGAAAGACCCTATGTCAAAATTTTGTTATCTTCTAATGATAAAATAGCACAAGACACCTTGGAAATGATGCATTCTCCAGAGAAGAAGTCCCCATGACCTTGAATAAGGTGTAAAGAAGGAACAAGATTGCATTGAATCCTGCTTTCCCTAGTACTTTAGTAATCTGTTTACAAGATATCCCTCCAACTTACTATGAAACAGTGCCCTTTGAGCACTGGGTTACACCCCATGTATTATAATCTATAGGACCTGCGTAATTACTGTATTAATGTGTATTTAAATTTTAATTAAAGAAGCACAAACAACTAAGTAATTATGCCTTTCCCCCCTCCCCCCTTTTCTTCTTTTTCCTTTGGACAATCTTGGATCAGAATACACGGTAAGTTTTACTTACTACTGCTATTTTCATTAAGTTGGAGGGTTGGAGTAATGCTGAGGAACAGTCTCCAAAATGACTTCTTTCATAGTGACACTAATGTTCAGTGAGATATATTTTTCTTTGTATAATTAGAAGTGGATGTTGCAGCTAATGTTAGATGAATATAATCAATTATTTAATTTATTATGATAATTTCAGAAGTTTATGGCACTACCCATAGATATAATGGAACTGAAGCCTTCATTTGAGAAAGGATGAGCATTTGTTGGCTGTCGCTGGTTGTCAAGAGAGACAGACTTTATTTTATCTTTTATTATCTTACAGTATACAGTGGCCATCCATCTCAATTAATTGTCTGGTGAACACTGTATTTTGTAGCCAAAATTAAACAAATCTGGGCTCAGTGCCCAGCGAAAGAGAAAAGACTGAAAGAATATAAGACATAAGAGACAGTGTAGTTAGTTACAGGTATACTTTTTAAATACATATATTGCCATGCAAAACAGATGTGCTCTTTTAACAAAGGCAGTTCTGAACATTTATTATCCAATGTATAAACACTATAAAAGGTTTGATAAAGCATAAAAGGGTCAGATAAGTCTTTGCTAAATTGACCTTGCCTGGAAATGAACGAAAAGAGAACAACCTGACACTTAATCCAGGAATTTACTTATTGGTAAGTAAAAATAAACTTGATGAGACAGCCCCAGAAATGATTCTGATCAGTTCCTTTGTGTTTGAGAGTGTTATTGCGTAATGCTGTAGGATTCATTATGTTCCTGCTTCTGTTAATAGCGCATGTCTAAGGCTGCTTGGCAAAACTCCGTGCTGATATAGAGCTGAAGGTCGTTGCTTAAAGGGCTGCCCTTGGGAAATTTAAAGATCAACAGTACCATCTACCATCTACATATCGTAGCGAAGCAGCTTTGTTTCTTCTGTAATTGCAAAGCTTTTTTAAAAAAAAATAATATAACTCCATTATAGGTCTGGTTTTATTGTTCTTCCTGCAGCTGTTGTTGTTAGAAAGCTTTTTGGCTTTAATCATGATTTTAAATCAGCTCTTAACAGAATGCTTTGAAATATATTATAATGCAGGAAATAGTGCCATGGATACATAGTTCAGGATCTCCTGAAAATCTGAAGGCAGAAGATATAGTATAATGGGGCTGTGACACTTATAAAATCAGCCCCTTTCAAGAGAAGGTGATGGTAAAGATACAAAGTTGCTGAATAATCAAAGAGGTTAAGAGTTGGTTTATCTATGAGGAAGATGAATCCAATCTATTTCAAAAGGTACAAAAACGGATTAAACCTGAGGTGCAAAAGAGGCACCTCATCTTATCGTGCATTTAAAAAAAGGCACATTCTGGCCATCTATCAGATTGAAAATCCCTAAACATGAACTGGCCATTTTCTGTGACAGGAGCAACAATGTCTACTGCTTCTCTATAAATACCACCTGGGAGGGCTTTGCATCTAGTTGCCAGACAGGATGAGGCGCTACTGTTTCTCCCAGAACAGTTTGCTGTTTTCACAAGAAGATAGCAACAGGCAAATATGTTCTGTATCTTCCACGACCTACATTTGCTCAAACTGTGGGAGCTTAAGAAAGGCAGAAAAGGAATGGTTCAAAGGAAACACCACCATTTTCACAGAGACACTTTTTCTATAGTCCTTTGGAAATTATACCATATGTCGGTTTTAGGGTAAAATCTGATACTACATTTAATAAGAGATAGCTACAGATGTTAGAAAATGGACAGAAGGCAGAGTAAGGCATTTCCACACTTACCTTCTTTATTCCAATACAAGGTGGAACCATATAAGTGATCCATGTTCCAGTGTAGTCCCCATACCTAACTTCAGAGGCCTTGGTGGTGGTGCTGCTGAAATGCCCCCCCCCTTGGTGGTAAACTGGACCATGGTTGTATATGCTGTCTGCACACCTCTGTGGTATGGTTTACCTCTGCAAATATGCAGTGTACTGGTCCAGTCTATGCTGTGCTCTGTGCAAATGGAGAGTAATGGGGGGGAGCTTTCTTAGACCACACTAGCAACACAGTAGGAAGGCTCATAGTCCTTCCTTTGAAACTGCCCAAATTTTTTCATAATGCCTCTTTGGACAGTTTCTTATTCCAAGATGTTTGGTATAGTAGGTGAAAGAATTGACTGGGAAGCAGTGAAGGCTGGGTTCACATGCAGGAAAAATAGGAATTTGGAGATGGTACCATTTCCCCAGTCCACATCTAATACCCTTTGGAACAGCTTTTCTGACCTTTAATATGAATTAGAGGTGAGATGAGCAGATGGATGTGTGATAGATCCACCTCTGAACAGCTTCTGAGTTGCTGCTATGGTGCTTAAAAAACAAACAAACCTGTGTTTGAATGCAGTAGAAGTTTTCAAGTTCTGCTCTGATCATGTTCTTTGATCCTGGTTAGACTTGTTCTCACATTCTTTGAAATAAGTGTTTATTAATTTGTAGATGTTTATTAATTTGTAGAATGGATTTTGGCACCAATCAGAATATATTCTATGCAGAGTGACTTGTTTTCAGCCAATATGAATGATAATACTGATGGAAAAGAAAGACACAAAAGGATTTTTAAATTAGGTAGCTTTTGGCTGTGATATAATTTGCAAGCTAAAATCTTGTGTACTTGAATCATGCAGGATTTCACCTATGGCACAATAGTAATTGGTGCAAAAATTCAGTGAATACATTTTTGAGATTTCAGTTAATGGCTAAATTGTAACCAAATGCTCAAGACCATTATGGAAAACTGTGCCTCTTCTTACACGTGTCTTTGATTATGAAACAGCTGGAGTGGAAGAGTCAGAAATTCCACACTCACTCAGTCACTAGCCACCAAGCTTAGTCTTAAAAAGGTCAAATTCTTACCATTTGTTTTTATTCTCCAGGACACCGCAGAACTCACAGGCAAGCCTACTTGTAGTTTTACCATTAGTGTGATGCAGTGTCTTATCTAATCTCCCAGGCCAGAATAGGATAACCAGAGTCTGTGAACCGAAGGAAGGAAGGAAGGAAGGAAGGAAGGAAGGCCTGCAACATCAAGAATGAACAAGCATGCTTATAGACATGCAGTTGGGCAAAGGAATGCAAACCCAACAATGCAAGAAAGGATAAAGAAGGGAAAGAAGTGATCTATCCCTTGACGCCCTCCCTATAAAAGATGTAGGCAGAAGTCTATTTGTGCATAAACACTACGCAGAACAACAGCAGCCCTTAAAATCTTGGGACATTGGTCCTAAAAGGAAGAGAAGCAGATATCTCAAAGCCATCTCAGTAATAATTTTAACATTTTCTTCTGAAGCTCCTGAAGGGTGGTAACAACCCAGGAGACATAACAGTGCTTCTGAGACCAGTGCCTTTGAATCCAGGACACCATGGAACCCTATGACCAAAGGCTACATCTGTAGAAGATGCTGCATCAGTCTGAGTAAATGTGTATCTGTTATAAAAAAATGAAGCTGAGGATAGGAAGACTGGAGAACAGTGCTGTCCAGTGGTTAATTGACTACTGTTTGACCTGCTTGAATTATATAGACTCAGGCCTACCTTTCTGTAGTAGTCTTGAAAGCTTTGGAACCAGAGATTTGTCCCAGAGGTTTTGCTTGTAGAACCTAATCAAGGGCCTCATAAAATGGAACAATAATCACATTTGGTTGTTATACAGATTGCTCTGACACTTCGTACATGCTCAGAAAAGGGAGATAGTTTAGACAATGGGTTTAGTTTTCCATCAAATACCTGGTAGGCAGGCCTTAGGAAAATTGACCAGACAGGTTCTTAAACATTGTCTTTTTTATTGAAAGATAAGTTGGAACAACAACAACAACAAAAGATTTAAAACTGTTCTAAATGGTACAAGAAAACAGCACCAAGTTTCCAGATAAGCAAGTAGTAAGGGGATTATCTTCAATTACCAACCATCCTAATTAGACTGACACAGTTAATATAAATGAGGGGGTTATTAGTTTAAACAAGCTACAGTTTCCCCAAGCATGGCAAAATATCCACAAAGATTCATATTTACTTGTCCTGTGAAGACTTCACAGATCCTTGGCCAAGGAAAATGGGAGGTTGTTTAGAAAAGGGTTAAAGAGAAGGTTCAAGGTTCATTCTTCCAGAGCTTAGCTGCACAAAACAGGATAAAACTCAGTTCTTCTGCACTCCCAATGTTAAGCCAAAGCAAAGGAAACAGACTCCCCAAATACCATTGAATAAGTTCCCAAATATTAGCCAAGGAAGACTTAGCCTTCCATTTAGCTGAGCATGATTCTTAGATCATCTTAGCATCTTTCAGCTGTCCAGATCAGTCAGTTCTGGCCTACTGAGCAGTTGTCTATAATGGCTATGGCTGATGGTAGTCATTCAGCAACCTCTAGATGGCACTATATTGGCTGTCTTGTCCAAAATTCTTCTGGAGATTTTACTGAAATTTCCAGGTTATTCATCTACTGTTTAGAGTTAAGAGGTCTTTTTGCACTACAGCTGGAGCGGCTGTAGTGCACTTAGGCTACTACACTCTGGGACGCTTTCCTCATTCACATGTAGGCAGGTAAGGAATGCGAAAGGGGAAAGCGTCCCAGAGTGTTGTAGCCTGAAAAGGCTGTCCCGGGGGCGCAATGCCCCTCCCAGCCCTGGCCACCATTGGGTTGGGTTCCTGCAGGTTCTAGGCGACCGGATCAGATTCCTTAGGGCCCTCAGGACCCAACCCCCCCCCCCCCCCCCCCC
>MTQE01002208.1:24745674-24774972 GCA_014337955.1 Aspidoscelis marmoratus | reverse complement strand
CCCCCCCCCCCCCGGGCACCCTTCCCGGTCCGGGGACACACACGCACACAGCACCTACCTCATGGGTATCTGGGTTTGAAGTGGCCCAGTTCAGCAGCATTGCTGTGTGTCTGCATGCGGCCCCGGCTCTGATTTGCCAGGAGACCATGTGCAGACACACAGTGACGCTGGCTGAGCCGGGCCACTTCAAACCCTGGCAGCCATGAGGTAGGTGCTGCATGCTTCTGTGGGTAGGCCCTCACCTGAGGTGGGGGGTGGTCCAGGGGGGCGTCTGCTGAGCTCAGCCACCTAGATTTAGACAACCGAGCCCCACAGAGGCCAAAGATTGTCCCTGATGGGCCAGGTGATGTGCTGCTCTGGACCCACCCTGTCAGCGCTTCAGTCCAAAGAGAGCCACAGTCCAATCTCTCCCAGCCCTGGAAAGTGGTGAGGGGAGGCTGAACTGGGTGTCCCCCTGACTGCTGCAGTCCTGATGGGACTGCAGCACCCGGAAGTGAGCTACCCTTCCCCCCATGTGCGATGCCTCACCTTGCCGGGACCGGGTACAGTCACCTTGGGTCCCATCTACCAGATTGTGCGCGCCTGCGCGGACCATGACAGATCGTACCCTGGGCCGCGCGAGGAGCACCCTGGGCCCGCAAGGTGAGTTACTTGCGCAGGCCTGCCAGCTGTTGGGCTGATTTTGACAGCAGGGGAGAGGTCCCGCAGCTGTCAGGGAGGGAGCGTGTGAACAGTCTCCCTTCCGGACAGCTGCGGAATGGCCGGGGACGGGATAGGACGTCCTGGGCTGGGTGTAGAGCACAATTAACTGCTCCACACCCGGAACGCGTGTAGGACGGGCTGAGGCGGTTCCAAACGGAACCACCGGCCCAGAGGAGTGAATGCTCCGTCCCAGCGTGTCCTACACGCATTCCAAAAGGCCTAGTGCGAAAAGGCCTCTGTTATCAGAGAGGCAGATAGTTTTCATTGCCTTGGCTAGGAGTACCAAGGAAGCTACCGTGCATTGGTGGGCTGGATGGAAACTAATACAAAATTGAGATAAAACAATTTAAAAAAAAACAAATTTTTAAATTTCATTTCTAAATATATATATCTCAGACTTCACCAGGTGGTCTCAGATAGATGCTATTATTCAGTGGGATTACATTGCAACTGGAGGATTAAATGTGTATTTCGGTAAAGCTGATGGGAGCTGGTCTTTCTTTTGGAGAGCAAGCTAGAAATTGTGGCCAGCAGTAACTCTTACTTTGCTTCAACATGCTTGCCAGCTGCGCTTTTTTTAAAATCATTCAGATCTGGTATTTTCTGTTCATATCCAGACTGAATTGCTGCACTGTTCTTTAAGTTAACCTGCCCTTGAAGAGTGATTGGAACTCTTTTTGATGTAAAATTCAGTAGCAGCAGTTATTTCTGATGTCTGCTTTCCAGAACATACTACAGTAGCTTCAGGGGCATAGCTAAGGTAGAATGGGTCTCTTATACAATGTGGATTGAGGGCATAAACATGTGCAGAGTGTAATACTAAATAACTTCCCAAATCAGCAGCTAGCCAACTTGGACTTAAGTGGGCCAGCTTCACTTGTTTCCAGTTGATCCTTGCTTAATGGGCTACTGGCAAAGGTGCGTCCCACCTAATGGTAGCTACACCCTTGACTGAGTTCAAGTTTGTTTCTGGGCTCAGTTCCAAATCTTAGTCATTATCTAATAAAGCAACTGCATCATGTTATTTTCCTTGTCTTACAAATGACAGCAAGAACCCAGTAACTTCTGATAGTGACAATATAAAATGTCTTAAAATCAACTAATGTCCTTTAAAATGTATCCTAGAAGAATGAAAAATTGCCCTAAATGTGAAAAGGTTGATAATTTATACAGCTTAATTAAAATTAAATTTCATATTAGTTTTTTTGTGTAACACAGCCCTGTAGAACAGCCATGAAACCTGTTAATATTTCATGTAATTAGTATCACCTTGTCTTTCATTGCTGGCATGGTAAGGCTCCAGTGGTTAAAAGCGCTAGGTATAGCCAGGACCAGCAGCCAATGCTCCACCAGGCAATGACTAAAGAGATAGATTAGTACAGAGATCCAGTCAGAAGGGAGGTATGACCGACATAAGGCAAACTGTTAAACACCATAAGCGAAAACAGAGAGGAGTGGTGAAATATTTCCTTCCTCTGTTGTGGCCTACATGGAGAAAGCTCAGTCAGTTGTGCTGCTCTACAGCAGGCAATGGCCAGGACTGGTTCTCTTGAATCATTGGCAGGACTTCCCTCAGGCTGCATTCAGACAGCACTGCAGAGACACCTCAGAGAGGTAGTGGGTGGCCCTTGTGTTCCTAAACCTTCCAAGTCACCTTTTCTAGCTTCAATCCCACCTCAAAGTCACCTCTAAGCTGCCTCAGAGGTGGTAGTGGTGGTGGTTGTTTTTTTGTTTTTGTTTTGCTGTGTCTTATCACAGCCTTAGACCACACCAGTTTGTAGAAGTGGGGCTCCTTGTACAGTTGCTGATCCCATATACCAACCAATGCAGAGTTGGCCATTGCAATAACAAAAATGGTACCTCAGAGGCACCTCAGAGACAGTTGTATGTGGTCCTCATGTTCCCAACCCTTCTTTAATCCATCTTTCCTAGCACAATATGTTCAGGAGAATGGGGGAGGGGGGGGAGGAGCAGACTGATGTGTGAATAATCCCACCTCAGAGCCTTCTCTAAGGTACCTTAGAGCTATCACAGAGATGCTTTTTTTTCTTTTTGTTTTTTTGCTATGTCCGATCACAGCCTGAGATTCCAGATCTAAGAAGAACATTTCTGTGACGTTCATAACCTGTCTTTAATTTCCTGCTGTGTCACTTCTGGCTAGGAGTCAATGTGATGCAATAAACAAGAGATTACTGCAACACAAATGAACACATAGTGGCTTATTACCAGAGAATAAATATTCTTCTAATGAAGATAGAAGCTGCTAATGAAGCAGTGGTGCACCTAAGCAATGCTTTGCTAGCTCACACTGGAAAGGCTGCTACTGAGTTTTGAATCCTGAGAACACTCATGTACAACTAATAGCCACTTTGTCTGGTTTTTGATTAAACCTGAGAAAATTAGTGATGCCCATTACTGATGAAATATTTAGTACAGAAGCAACCCAAGCCTGAAAAAATGTATAGTGCTTCTGAGGCCCTGCTAGCACTTAGAATTCTTGTATGGTGTTATAATACTATACTAGGCTGGTAAGGATGAGGTACAGTGGAAGCTCTCCACATTTCAAAACTGGTAAAGCCCAATACCGGCCTACCAGCGCTTAAAGTGTGGATGAGCAGAGCAAGCTAGATTTCCACGGCAAAAGCCGCCACAACATCTGGCACAATCCCAGACATTTCCATGGCAATTGGGATGCAGCATGCAAATACACAGCTGCAGTCATACCATCACACCCACTCACAGTGTCACACATGGTAGAAGGTGTGAATGCTGCTGCCTAGCAGCCACCTAGCCGCTCCAAGTGAAGCTATGGACTGCGTTATAGCAATCCATAGCTAATGAGCTTGGGGGAGGGGTTGGTGAGCTTCCATCTGCAGCATGCGGATACACTTACCCAGTGAGCAGACTACCGCCTCCTTGAAGGTAAGTGTGAACAGGGCCTGAATTTGTCTTGTAAAGACCAGAGAAGTGAGGGATATCTACAGCAAGATTTTCACTGGACGTAGAGTTAGAAATAATGTGACACATTGTTTTCCTTGGTGGTGAACATCAAGGTGGTACTCAAACTAAAGGGTAGAGAAGTGTTGTTATCTACTTTAATCTCCCAAAGTTTTTATTTGAGAACATGGTAATCCCTCCATGTTGCCCAAGCTGCAGTTATTGTTGAAAAAACTGCTGTTACAGCAGTCACCATAGTGACCAAAAAATGCCATATGTTTTGCATTCTGCGGCCTTAATTATTTGGCTCTTGTCTCAGCTTACTTACATTATATTCTGTTCTTAAAGGCCCAACACTGATCAATTATCACACTAAAAATACCCTTTAAATATTTTTAAGATGGAGTCTATAGTTATTAAAACGATCTGATTCTTTGTTCCCCATATGTTCTTTACACACATTCACACTCCTTTATCACTCTTTTATGGGAATATAACTCATAAAGATGTCTTTGGCAATTAATCTAGTTCTCTTGTGCTGTACAGAATCTGTTTCAGTTCCCCAGAGCCCATTTTACAGCTACCCCATTATTGTGCTATTGCAAAGTGCTGAAGGCAGTCTAGGCATGGAGTGACAGAGTTATGCACTCTGTGTTCTTTTTTTTACTCAAATTGCACACTGTGTCTTATGCCTGGCCAGACACACAAACTGCCAGGGACACTTAAATGTGGAACGTTTAATGGGATGATGTGACATGTGCAGCCTGTCCCCAGAAGCATGCAGTGGTACAATTAAATGGGATGGGTAAATGGATACTCATATTTCCCCCCTAAAAGTTAACCAGGATTGGTCTTAGATCATCCAAATAAAAAATATGAACAAAATATAAAGTATAGAACCTGTTTGCATTTACCTGTTGGAATGGTTCCTACTGCTCCCTGGTCTGGCCTATCTGCATTTTGTGGCCACTGCAGCCTCCTCAAAGTGGCATAACCCCTCCCTGGAGCAACCAAGTTGTGGACTGTATTGCTCCTGGGGAGGTGGTTTTGCACCTTCAACTGGGTGTGGCACAGTGAGTGGACATAGCAGTGCCTATGCAGTTGTACACAGTGTCCAAATTTCCATGACAACGTCCGGTTGTGTGCCAGATTGAATATTGCCATGGCAATCCAGTGTGTCCTGGCCTGGCCATTTGCACTTTGAGCGCTGCTGGCCTGGTACAGGGCTTTTCCAACACTTGAAGTGAGAAACTAGGCTGGTAAGTGTGAACCCATCCTTGGTCTCCTTTCATTTAGAGAGACAGGATCCCTTAGTTGGGACCCCTTCCTTAGTGGATGTGCCAGTATCCTCTCGCACCAAGGATACTCCTCCATAAGTAGCGGGAGGAAGGATTCTTGTACTGGATGATTTGATTATTAGGAAGATAGAGAGGCAGGTTTGTGATGGGCATGTAGACCACATGTTGACTTGCCTGCCAGGTGCAAAGGTTGCGGACACCATGTGGCATCTAGATAGGTTGGTAGACTGTGCTGGGCAGGAACCAGTGGTCATGGTACATGTTGGTACCAATGATGTTGGGAAGGTGAAGTGGGATGTTCTGGAATCCAAATTTAGGTTGTTAGCTAGAAAACTAAAGTCCAGGACCTCCAGGGTTGCATTCTCCAAAATGCTACCTGTTCTGTGTGCAGGACCAGCTAGACAGGAGGAGCTCAGGAGCCTTAAGGGAGTGATGTTGAGAGGAGGGGTTTTGATTTGTTAGGAACTGGGGAACATTTTAGCACAAACCAAACCTTGAAATGCCCATAGGCAATTGGTGGGCCACTGTGTAAGACAGGATGTTAAAGTATATGGGCTGTGGCCTGATCCAGTCGGGCTCCTCTTAGGTTCATCCTCCGATACATCCTTGGCTTCCTTGTCATCTCAAGTTCCCTTCTCAGCCAGTTTCTTGTTTGTTTGTTTGTTTACATTCATATGCCACCCTGTTCCACACAGTGCCATGTCAGGTATCAACAAATCTGAAATCAGTACAGGGAAAGTTAAATAGAGCTAAAACATTAAAATACAAAATAAAATAAGAATAAAATTAAATACAAATTATATAGTCAGAAGAGAAGGATAGTCTGTTCAGTTAACTGAAAGCTTGGGCAGAGAGGTGTGGCTTTATCTGATGTCTAAATGTGTATAGTGAAGGTGCCTGAATTTTCCATGTCACTTTAGCTTCTGAGAGTTCTGATATGGCCAAGATATCTTAGCTCATGGCTGGATCTGTATCTTGGCCCCATGCAAGTTTGATATGGTTCCAAGCGTGGGACGGGCGCTGTCCATCCCCATGGGTTTTGGATTTGGTCCGCAAAAAGTGTGCCAACCCCTCCCAAACCATGCTAGAAGGGTGCCAAATTTGATACCTGCTTTAGATATATCTTCCTTCTAATATTTTGGTCCTTGTATGTTGGCTTAAGCTGGGGTAAGCTCAATAATGAAGAAGTTCAAAATAAATAGAACTTGAGCAAATTTGTTAGTATTCAATGGATATCGCATCTAGCTTTCTTGATAATTTCTTACATCAAAGTCTTGTGATGATCACCTGAAAAGCTAGCAATTATCCAAAGAAAATTTGCTGCATAATTTTGCAAGTTTTAAAATCCATTTCTGGCTCCAATGACAGATTCTTCTGTTTAAAAACCACCTGACAACCCTTGAAGGTGACAAAATAGAACATTCAAAGAAATCGCTCTTTCTGTGTCTCTTATGTACCATGAGTCCGTCTAATCTTCAACAGCTGTGCCAGAAGAAACATGTATGTAGGAAAGTTATCTTAAAATGCAAAACATTAACAAATGTAAATTCCTATATTTGACTCTTGCATCTGAATTTAGTGACTGAAGCGAATGTACTGTCGCTTAAGAAAAAATGGAACTTGTAATGAAGGTACTAGGATAGCTTTACAATTTCCTAGCACTGCCAATTGGAGTTTCTGAGTACATGTGATGAATCTCAAAATGCATTCTGTAGCTTGAACTGAAACCCAGATACAGACCACTGCTGTTGAAAATTAATGAGAGGATAGCAAAATTATGGCAGAAGGAAATGATAGTCATTAAGGACAGCATTTGAATAGTGCCAAGTGTGGCAAAGGACAGTGCTGGAGAACTTCAACTCCTAAACCAGTTATTGCCAGAGAAGCTTAAATATTTTCAGTCTTTACTGTATCAATTGTAGGCGAATTTTCCATAAATTCATTTTTTAAGTGCTCCTGGTGCTATTATTAAGGATTAATTGGTAGCTTTATTTTTAGAATCGTTATGTGACTCAGCATGTGGACTAAGAACAACTGAGTTTGATACAGATAGTCTCTCACATCACTTGCTACCTGATATTATGTTGTTGTTGTTGCTGTTATTATTATTACTAATATTAGTAGAAGTAATTGTAATTATGAATTAATGTGCAGCATTAAGGTTAATGGAAGACCTTTGGAAATATGGAATTTCCATTCCATTTTGAGCCTTGTGAAACCTGTACAGAAAAAGCTGGGAAAGTACTGAAATGTTCCAGTGCTCTGAATGGGAGGCAGATTTCCTAGGCTGTGTTTTGACTCACCATTTAGTTCAGCTTGAATTCAACTCTTTGCACGGGATCCCCCCTTTCTTCAGCCTAAAGGTCCAAAAATCCGGGGAATCCCTATTTGGATTATAACAGGACTCGCTGCTGAATCCTGAAATAATCCAAATATTTATCAATGAGAATGTACCAGGGCTTTGTGTGTGTGGGGGGGGGAGAACCATGCTTTTAGGAACATTCTCTATGGTTTTCCCTTGATCCAATTATAAGCTGTGATTTCCTGTGCCCAGCATTCATGCTGAACTACCATCATGGTGCAGCGCAATTGTCGGCTCCCCTAGTAAAAACCTCTCCCTCCCTCCTTTCTTGTCTTCCCCCCAGCCTCAGTAGCACATTCCCACCTGGCCCTCCTCTTCCTCCGCATCTCCTCCTCTTCTTCAGGGAGGGAAATAAAATCATGATAGCCTGTGGGCAGGCACCAGCCAGAGCGGATTTCCCTTTGTGTTTCGCCTCCCTCCCTCCTCCTCCTCTTCCTCCTTTCCTGGGAACCACTGGAGGAACCATAGGAGCGTGGTGGTGGCAGGTGGGAGTGCCGCCATCCTCACCAAGATTTGGTCCACAGTGGACACCTTCACCTGCCTGCCTGCGACCCTTTCTGGCCTGCTCTGCTGCCCTTGGGGCTTTGAAGGGTGGGTCTTGCTGGGAGCTGCAGCAGTGGCAGGGCTGCATATGTAGCAGCCCCCAATGAGGGCAGGACGTTCTAGTGCAGGACAGAAAGGGCTGTGGGCGGGTGGGCAAAGAAGGTGCCCACTGGCTCAAACCTTTATGAGGAGATGAGGATGGCACTGCGGCCGCTGCTGCCACCATGTTCCTATGGTTCCTCCCATGGCCCCCGGGGAAGGAGGCAGGAGAAATGTGAGGGGAAATACACCCTGCTGGTGTCTGCCCACAGGCTGTCACAGAATTGCAGCCAAAGTACTCCATGTGGACAGGCTTATATAGGTGGCATGGCTTCATTTGCCTGCCCCAGATGAAGGTATAAGGGAAGAGAGGGAGGAGGGAGAGGGGAGGGGAGGGGCTTTCTCCCATGCCAGTCCACATTATAAGGTGATGGTCAGGACACCCATAAACAGACCTAGCTGCTGATTTTAAAAAATCTAGAGTAAAATATGGCCAGTCCATACTTGACCCTAAACAAGCTTGCCCCAACCCAGTCTTGGTTATTTTGTTTCTTTCTGCTCTTTTTAAAGCATATTTTTTCATATTTTGATGGGTTGGTCCTATTTCTTATTATAGTAGATGGATGCTGATATGTTAAGTACTAAAAATAATGGTGTTTCTAGACTATAATAGACATACGAGCTATTCAGGTTGGTGACTATTGTCAGTTTAATACATTTTCTTTTCAATTTGCAGTGTTCCTTTTTGCCTAAATTCTCCATTCACATAGAGACAAAATATGAGGACAACAAAGGAAGTAATGACAATGTAAGTATTACTTACTCTGAAAGACTGAATGTGAAGGAGACATGAAGGGTTCAAAAGGAAAGCAAACATTTGTCTTTTGTTCCCCGTAATGAACAGCATTTCTCTTTGTAACTTCACTTTTCCCCCAGGAGCTGGGGAAAAACACATGCCTTTTTTCATAGCCTGGATGCTAAATATTTGTAGGTCACAGTGTTCATCAATCTTACTTGCTTCATGATTTAAGTTATCCAGGAAGTGCATTATGTTACTGGCATGTTAGCCACCACCAACTCTGAGAAGAGTGTCAGGGTTCATGAAACTGCCAGTGGCAACTGACTCTTTACACAGTCAGGTCCTCTGAAGACAGATATCTGAAAGGTCAAGCTTCAAACTGAAAACAGTAACATGCCAGAAGATCCCAGAAGATCTCACAAATGAAACTGCTCTGTGTGCATCCCCATGCTGAAAATAGTCGGAGGTCGCCTCGTGAACGTCTCCATGCAAAGCCCTAATATGGGCTACATGCGAGACATTACATGTAAAATCCCACACACACACTTAGCAAGTGTTTTCATTCCAAAATAAGGGGCTAACATGTATTGTCCTGGGGTCATGGGGATGATCCCAGGATGCTGTTCGTGGCCTCCACTTCAAATCCACAGCAGAACCCGGACCAGACTAATCCGTATTCACTGTAAGTGGGAACATGCCCAATATCTTGGACCGAGACAAAAACTGGAACAGCAACTTTATTTCTTTAACTCACCAGCTTCATTCTGAGGGGGCAGAGGGAAGTGTGGCAGCAACTGAAAGAGGCCCCTTTGCTTCCATGAAAGTGGGGGTTGTCTGAATATTTTCTTGGAAGTAATGAACTACAAATGCAGGAATTCCATTTCGTCATAAAGATCCTGTGAGGTTAATTTGAGAAACAGCCAGTTTCCCAGTGCTATTGCTCAGTGAATTCCATAGTTTAGGATTTGAATAGAAATCCTTCTAATTAATGTCCAACACTCTGGCCTCATTTGCAAACAAAAGTAAATTAAAGTCTGTACCTTTCTCATCTATAATTTAGTGTTATATCTGAAACAAACGTCTGTTTCACTCTGCTGAGAAGTCATTTTAAATTGTAAGAACTAGCTTTATCCATGCTTTAGTCTGGATAGCCAAATAGTGGAATAAGTGGAATAAGTAAGGGATGTCTGGATGCAACCTAATCTACTGCTGTGTGCCCCATGCAGTGTGTTGGCTACTGTGAGAGCAGACTGCTGGACTAGATGGGCCACAGAGCCGATCCATTGGAGCAGTGGGGCTCATTTAAATTAGGACATATTTGCTATTTTGAGATTGTTTTTATTACAGAATGAATATATGAATGTAAGCTAAGTGGATCAAAGTCAGTATTACAGCGATGTGGTCATATGATTATGTTGATATAGTGTTACAAAGAACAAGGATTGTTATGGCATCTTAAATACTAACAGACCCGTTATGGCACTATGGCATCAGCTGAAGTGAGTTCTAATCCCCAAATATTTATACCACAAATAAATGTTAACTTATAAGGTTCCACAGAACTGTTCATTGCTTTGATTATCAGATAATTAATGTGCTAGATGGCTACAGAGTACATACTGCCATAAAATCAATTTTATTAAGAGAGATTTAGCTCTGACATCAATAAAACTAAACAATATTCTTAAAAGCCATTTGTTTTAGAAGCTATTGGCAAAAGTGATTCCCATCTTTAAAACTACATGTTTGTATTCTTCCAGATAAAATTTAGATACATAACTCAAAAAGCTGATCCATTAAGAACTGCGTATAAAACCTCTGCTAGTAATAAAAATTATATATGTTAATGCAATCTTTGGCCTCATCATAGAGAGCTTTTTAAAATGAGTGTTTCAGAACTGACCACTTATGAAATGGAAACTGATGGGAGGCAATTTTGTAGTGTACAAGTACTTGATACAGATGAATAATGACAAAAGCATTTGACAAATTAATAGCTAGTATGTACTAAAGCCAGCTGGATAATTGCAGATGTCTTTTGTCATTGCATGTTAAACTGCAGCAAATTGGAGAAACCATCTAAAATTAAGAAATCCCTTGTCAGTTACAAGTACGTGCTCTGCAAAACTGAAACTGTCAAATGAGTATGGCATGTATCAAGCATGGGGACTCTGTAGCCCTATAGAAGCGATGTACACAAACATCTGTTGAGAGATCGGATGTCTCTAAATTCAAATTTAACATCCGAATGGATTTTTGAATCTTTTGAATCATTTGTACAAATTATTCAGACATTCGTATGTGTACAGATATGTACGCATTACATGCTTATCTGTACGCATCTTATTCCTATCTGTACGCATTTGTATGGATATATACAGGATGTGTACGGATGCGTACGAACACATATGAAAGTTGTCGACATTCGTATCTTCAAATGTGAATTGAAAATTCGTACAAATAGATTTGAATGTATTCAAATTGAATTAAATGTGAATACGTTTGAATTTTAAGCATTCAAAGTAATTCGAATCTTTGGATATTCAACTTGAATCAAATCAAATCCTGAAAATTGCATTCATGCACACCTCTACCCTATAGTTGTTGTGGGACTCCGGATCCCATCATGTTCTGGCCAATAGCTATACATTACAATAAAGTCTGTGTCCACACAAAATTTAAAAAGTAGGCTGAAAAGCACCTTACAGGAATGGAATATGAGCACTGGCTGCTACGTGCTTTCACCTCTAAGCCAGGCTCAGCAACTGGATTCTTGAAAAATTTCCATTTCCAAACTTACTAGCCTTCATATGACTTTTTTCCCCTGGACATCTGAACTGCTCTGCTTTTATATAACTATTTTAGCTGTTGTTATTCTTTCTATACCGCTTTTATAAATATTTTAAATAATTAAATAATACATGAATAAAAATAAGTATTAATATGAACGTGTTTCTTTGGTCAAGGTGTATTTTGTAGGCCCTTTCTGCACTGGGCCTTATCCTGGATTATATTGTGATCCCTGTGCTGAAACAGACTAGATTCCCATCATGCTCTCCACCTTAACTATGCTCCAGTTGTGGGCAACAGATAGATGGGGCTTCATGACAGAAAATGTTCCAACTAAGGCTCCAAGTAAAGATAAACTATGATGAGAAAATGATATTATAAATGTTTAGTTTGTATTCATTATAGTATACAATGAGATTAATACTGTAATTGCAGGACTTAAATTCAGTGCTGTAACAAATATGTGAAGATGGCTAACTGTGTTATCCTGAGCCAGCACAGGAGAAATTAGAATGTAGCATAATTCCTCTTTACTTTCTTAGCTGAGAGACAAACATCAGCCTTATAGATTTGGTTTTGCTCGTTTCTTGGGTGTATTCAGACATAACAAAAGAGGCACCTCAGAGGGGCAGTGTGCGTCCCTCATGTTCCTAGGGCTTCTCTAATCTACATTTTAACACACAGAATGTTCATGAGAGTGGGAAGGGCAGATTGGTGTGTGAACAAATCCCACCTCAAGGATGCTTTTTATACTGTGTCGGATGACAGTTGCTAAATGAACTTGGAGGCACATAGCTATTACGTATTTCATGATTCCACTATTAGAATGCAGTCCTGATATCATTTAAAGGCTCTGTTCACACAAAGTAAAAAAAAACACTTCTGAAGCAGCTTAGAGACACTGACAGTTCAAAGGTAGGATTGCTCGTATGCTGGTTTGTCCGCCTTCACTCCCATGAAAATTCTAGGATAGAAAAGGGGGATCAGAGATTAGATGAGAATATGAGAGCCACACAGTACTGTCTCTGAGGTGTTACCGGGTGGCCTTTTTGCTAGGAGTGAACATAACTTTATTTGTGAATAGCTTGAATTAAGATTGCACTGCAATTCAGTGCAGTTACACAAGGTGTAGTGATTAGTAACAACTTGGCTAGACTTCTGATGAAATAGTTGGTTATAAATAGTAGTACAGCAGTGATAATACTAATACTATTGTTAACAAAGTTTCATTCACCACCAGTTTCCTCGCATGAATTGATCCTGGAAGATGTGCCCTGAGGCTTCTTCATTAACCATCCAAATTGGGGATGAGTAATCTTTGCTCCACCTATTTCTTGAATGGAGCAAATCTTCCTTGCTTATTCACACAGATGGGTCAGAAAAAATGGGGTGGAGGCTGTCTTAAAAAGTTTTGTTTTGAGGTTTCATGAAATCTGCACCAGGACTCAAATCATGTGTATTTAGAGCAAAAATAAAGAATATTTTCTATAGTATGGATTCCACATTGGTTTCTGTTTGCAGGCATTGTACTCTTGATTTTATATTCTACTTGCTCCTAGCAGATTTGCCAAAGTTATGTTCCTCTTTCCCCTTGGGAGGAAAGATTAATTTGAATAAATCAGCATTTTTCTGTATTTAATTTTAAAATTAAATTTGTACTGAGTGGGCCAAGTTGGAAGTATCAGAAAGCTGAGATTTGCAGGTGAAATGCTGATGCAAGGGGCTTGGATATTAAGTTGGGTGCAAGCCAGTAGTTCTGGGTTAATGCCAGCCCACGAAGATTAGAATCACGAGTTGGAGCTCACTGGACTCAGTCCATATAGATTTCATGGTTTTTACTTCTGGCAAAGAGAACCTTATTACTTGTGGTACTTTTTGTTAAAATCCACACACTTTTTTGAAAACATATACGGCACGGCAGAAAAGGGCAGAATAACCTCTAGTAACCTTAGTTGTACCTTTAAAGCATGTGTAAACATTATAACCTGTCTGTTCCCTTCCAGTGTTCAGGACGACTAGTTGCTCAGTAGCAAGACACTTGAACATTTCCATAGCTACATTCTGGGTTGCAGATCAAAGTATAGTTTTAACAGAAGACTATGGGTGGTTAACCAGCAACAATAAAGAGACCAGAACTAGGACTTAACAACCTGCCCTGTGTAGAGTTGCTTGAAAGTAAGCCCTTCTAAGGGTTTACTGCCTATTATGCATGCATAGGATTGTCTCAGAAACAAAAACAGCTTAAATCAGAAGCATATGAGTAGCATATGAGTTGCTTGCCTTGCTCAGAATCAAGCCACTACTTGAGATCAGTTCTTTTGTGGCTGTATAGATTTTGAAGCTTCCTGGATTTGATGATTCCTAAATGCAGTTGGTAGGCTTGACAGTCCCATCAAAGTCCTGATCTCACGGACGGATGATAAAATGGTACTATGAAATCTATGAGTGGGTGAAAGACCTTTGGTCTGCACATGGTTCCCATCACCTTCAACCATTACTTATGCTGATTAGGACAGACAAGAGCTGGAGTCCAAAAATATCTCAAAGGGCACAGGTTTTCCATGACAACATGCCTATTGACTTTCCAGTGCCTTATGGTACATATTTTGAGGCAATACAGCAGTTGCA
This sequence comes from Aspidoscelis marmoratus, assembly GCA_014337955.1. Lineage (NCBI taxonomy): Eukaryota > Metazoa > Chordata > Lepidosauria > Squamata > Teiidae > Aspidoscelis > Aspidoscelis marmoratus. The sequence goes on along the minus strand of MTQE01002208.1, from coordinate 24,760,874 downwards.
GAGTTTCAACCTCTGAGAAATAGTTTTTCCATTACAGCTTTCAAAATACATTTGCTCCTACTATTTGTTGTTTGTTTAAAACATTAATATACCGCACCATCATCTAAAAATCCCAAAGCAGTTTACCATATGTAGGCCCTGTCCCCATGCAATTGAAAGTCTGCTAGAACTCTTCTTTTGCCTCTGAGCGGCCCCATTCCAGACTTTACAAGGTGCTTAGGGAGCTTAGGAACGTGAGACACCCGCAATAAAATACGTGCACTTTAAAGAAGAGTTCCAGCGCTCTTTCGGCGATTCGCGGGTTTTGCTCGCTATATCTGCCTTGAGGACGCTCCGTGGCAACAGGGGTGGGGATTGCTTGCCTGCACACACAGCCAAAAAGCATTCACACATCTGAGAAATGCAGCAGGTTCGCTTCCTTTCCTTTGTAAAAAGAGCCAGAATTGCTCAGAATTGCAACATTGTTATCAGTGATCTGTGAAAGTCTTAAAAGAGAATGAGCGAAGGATCGCACTGCCGATGCCTGCAGCCGCTGACTTTCCTGGGGCAGAAAGCCTTTTCTAACAGAGAACTGAGGGAAAGTAAGTGCTGAAAGTGAATGAATGAGCAATCATCTGCCTTTGCTAGGGGCGGGAAGCCGTTTCAGGAGACGGAGATCTGCCTATTTTTCCTTTTAACAAGAGAGGGGGCGGGGGGGGGGAAGATGCGGGGAAAGGAAACAGGTTTCCTTGGGGACGGAAAGTCCGTTTAGATCGCGGCTACCATGGGGGCGCTTATTCCGGAAATGGAGGGGACTTTTAAAGTCAGCTATAACAGAGTGACAGCAGAGGAAGCCGAGAGGGGCTAATAAGTCTTTTGGGGATTGGGCCTATGTGTACATGATTACTGATGATTAGCAGAATAGTTTGAATTCATCCTGACAAACTAATAGGGCAGAAAGTGCAGAAAGACATTCAACTTGCATTGTGCTAGCAAACCTATTCCAGGAAGGAAGGTCTTGCTTCTGAAAAGTTTGTTGGCATAAGTATTGAACTTTGCTGGGGATTTTTACCATTGGTTTTACTTGTTTTATGGCTGATGTTAACATGCCGTGTAAGGAGTAGAGCTCATTGGCCTACGAATGTAATGAAAAGTAAAAAGTATTGTTTGCATTTTCCAATTTGTTTGTTTGTTTGTTTGTTTGGAAAATAAATAGCAGAGCTCCAAAGCAAAAACAAATAAAATACAGTAAACTGAGTATAAAAACCTAAGTTAAACAAATTGTTTCTCAAAGCTTTTTTTGTTTTTGTTTCCGATTATTCCTGGGTGTTTTTTTCTTTCAAAACACCGAGAAAAACAAAAGCAAAAAGATCGCAAAGATAACCACCTTCCTTCCCCGTGCTTGTTTCTGTTCTTTCCTTGAACATTTCTCTAGTCTGTCCCCATCCAGCTGTAAGTCATTTTTTGTTAGATGGCAGAATATGAGCTGTTTAAAATAAAAAAAATATTTTGCCAACTGCAAATAAAACTGAGCACAGCATAGCAGCAGGGCCATGAAAAATAGGGAAATGTATTGGGAAGTTTAAAGGGGGGCTGTTTGTTTTTGCTAATATAACATGATAGAAAACTTCAAAGGTTTCATTTTAAAATGTTCATAATGTACTTGCTGACAGATGGGAAAGAGACGTAAATGCTCCAGCAAAATAAATCTGTAACTGCAGGCATTGTGCTGGAGATTTTGGTGGAAATCATTTGCTAGGGTCTTCTTTCCCTCCGTTCCTTACCCTCCAACAACTTTTTTTCCCTCTCCCTCTTCCTGTCTAATTTTCCGGTTACCTACTTATACATGCCTTCAGGTGAATTCCCACTCAAGGAATAAAACGATTTCAAAACGGTTTGGATCCTCTTCATCCCCACTCCCCAATCATTTAAAATGGCTTACAAACGGTTTGGATCCACTTTGTCTCCACTCCCCATCAGTTTCAGGGGAGGATTATTTGGCTTAAAAACGGAATAAATAAACACCTGTATTTTCAGGTGTTTTTTCCAGTTTTGCTTTTAAAACGCTTCTTCCTTATTCTGTGGGAACGCTAAAGTATTATTGGAGCAAATCCGTCAGGAAATGGGTGGGATTTCTCCCAGCAGGGCAGCCCACTGCCGGATTTTTAAAGTGCAGGGAAGCACTTCACCCATTTACTTTTCAGCCAGCCACTTCACTGATAACACTTTCAGTCCCACCCACGGACGCAGTTTTTGGCATCTCTGAAAGGCAAAAGGAAGGAGCCAACAAGGCAGCAGCGAGCGAGTGAGCGAGACTGGGAGGAAGGACACTAGAGGCATCTCTGTGTGTGTGTGTGTGTGTGAGGTTGCTGTGGGATCACACGCACACAGAGGGAATGAGATCAGAAGAGAAGATTCTTCCTTTTGCATTGGACAAACTCTTTGCCTTGACAAGTGCTGCTCTCTCTCTCCTCTCTCTCTGTGAGTGTGTGTGTGTCTGTAAGATCTTTTAGTGCTTAAAGGATCTTTTGAGTGGAAGGGCTTCTTTTTCTTTTCTCTTTCTCTTTCTCCACCCCCACCCCCACCCCCACCCCGCCGCCCACAATAAGCTGCAGTATTTCTGGAAATGCTTGGCTTGGTTTGACAAATGGAGACTTTCCCCTCTTCCTCTCCCCTTTGATTCAGAATGGTTTTGATTCTGTAGAATCAAACAGGGCAGCAAAAGCATGAGGGAGGGGGCTGGGATTCCTCATGTCATGGATCAAAGCCAGTGGGGAGAGAGAGGTGGGGAAAGAGCAAGGAGGGGAAAGAATCGCTCTCCCCAATACGTTTTTTTAAAGTGTTTTAAGTCTTTGAAGTGTGGGGGCACAATTCGGGGTTGAATGTGATTGCCAGATGTGTGGTTTGCTTAGTTTTAAAATGTTTTAAATAGCATTTTAAATAAAATTTTCTAAAGTGTTTTGAAACCGTTTTGAACACTCAAAAAGGTCCTGGTGGGAACTGGGCCTTCATGTGTCTGGTATGTAAAGGGCAGTTAATACATTACTCAGGATTCATTTAGAACATATGAGCATCAGCCCTGAAGATCTCAGTGATCATCACATCAAACAAGGCTTTTCTGTTGTTGGTAAGAGTAGGGCTGCATTCACAAGTAGCAAAAAAAAAGTCTTGAAAGCACCTTAGAGATGTTAGTGTGTGTCCCTCATATTCCCATCTCACCCCTAAATCTACCTTTCTAACCCTGTAAATCAGTGGTTCTCTACCTTCCTAATGCTGCGACCCCTTAATGGAGTTCCTCATGTTGTGGGGACCCCCAACCACGGGGGCGGAGCAGCTGGGAGGTGGGAGGGAAGGGTGGCAGGAGGCTTGTCGCGACCCCTCTGAAAGGGTAATTCGACCCCCAAAGGTGTCCTGACCCCCAGGTTGAGAACCACTGCTGTAAATCAACTTTTGCCAAGGTGTTTTCAACTGCTCCCAGAGCTTGTGAGAATGGCTGTCTGAGGAAGAGGAGCAAACAGGCTGTCTGGCAACCAGAAAGCGACCAAGGTGATGACACTTGCCTAAGCCTTGAGCACTTGGAGGAAACTGCTGCCAAAATCACCAAAGTCGCCTCCAGAAATCTATCTATTTAACAATATAAAGCACATCTGAAATTATCACGCATTGCCTAAACATTAAATTGATACTCCACATTTTAGGATTTGGTGCAGCAGAGTGAGATTACATCTGTGAGATTTTCTTTCCTCATGACCTTACACCATACACGTCACCAATAGAATTATGTGAAGCATTTCCAGGTACTTCTTGCACAGGCTGTACGCAGTGATCCAGATAGAACTGCAATTATGGAATAAAGGAATATGGCTCTATGATGGTTAATTTTACTAGCAGAATGATAACCTGGTAAATTGGGTCTGTATTCTGGGACTTTTATCAGGAGCACCATGACCACACCTGTCAGATCAGGTACAATTACAGGTTTTTGACCCTCTCTGGATGCAGCAGAAGTCACCAGATAAGAAGTGAGTCTGATAAAGGGGTTTAATTCTGCTTCTAGTGCTTTCATGAGAAGCTTTTAGCCTGACACAATAATTCTTGGTTTAAAATCTTGGTCATATCTTATATATATTTTTTTTAAAAACACCAATCCTCCCTAATTTCTTTTTGATATCATAATATTTATTAGACCTTTCTACAGTCACAGCATTGTTAGGAACACAGAATGTTCTTGCCATTTGCTTCCTGCTCTTTGCCAAAACTGAGACACAGATTGAGAGCCTTATGTTCCATTCCATGGATTTTGATCTCTTGAAAAAACCCACACTGATTGCAAAACTGCTCAAATTATCTCTCCTGCAGACTTTAAAGAGTATTTTAGGATATTTGACTAGAAAAAGCTCTGTAAGAATTAGAACCTAGAAAGAAATTACTTTTGCACACAAATGCTTTCTTATTTTCCACTTTCGATAAATCCTGGCAAATTAAGCCTCCATCTATGATATGGTACAAAAAAGAAACATGAGTGACTTGAAGTTCAAGCTATCAAGAAATTATTCGATTGGCTTTTTGATCCAGTCGAAGCTAATAGGGAGAGATGAGAAATAACCTCCTATTTGAACAAAATCAGGGCTGCTGCAATGCAGCGAAACATTAGCCTGTGAGCCAGATAAACTTAATATAATTAAATTTTCAAATAAGTAAATTACACCAAATGATAACATTGGTTTTTGGTTGATTCAAAGAAGGATTAATAAAGAAATTATAGTGACTCTACTTAATTAAAGGAGGAAATAGGGTGAGAGGAAAAAACTGAGTGACAATATTTTTATTTATTAGTATTAGAAAGAAGAACAGACATATTAAGTTTAACTGATAGAGTAAGAAAGGCCATAGACATTCTGTGCGATTGTACAATACCACACATATGCATATTCTCAATTAAACAACAGGATGAAGAATTTGAGTAATATTTGGCATTTTTGCTGCAGACTAAGGCCGTATTCACACTCAGCTAGTGGATTGATCCGTCAGGGCCTTTGGAACACGTTTTTGCACTACATAATAGTCTACTGGAAGGCCTGGTTCAATATACCATAGGAGAAACTCCCTGTGCCATTTTGCTGAGCACCCGGAAGTGGTGCTGGAATTGTGCTATCTTTGGGTACCCAGCCATAACTGTCACCACTTTAGTTTCCAGCCTCCAAAGCCTAGGCCAAAATGGGTTTCCCCATCACAGATGGCCTTTAGCATAAGCCACTGATTACCTGGCACATTGTGACCTGGGTTACCTATTTCAGGCCAGGGTAGTATGCAATAGTCTGTGACATGCGAAAAGCTCCTAAAATTCTGTCAAAGGAACCTATTCTCCTTTCTCAGTGCTGTAATTTCTTGTCTTATGAAATGAGATTCATCAGACATAATTTTGGCACACAGGTTATTTCCCCATACTTCTAGGCCCCTTGATTATATAAAATGTTTGGAATCGCTTAAGGAATGTGGTTACAGATACTTGATTCTTGCACAACAGGATACTGAATAAACTGCCAATATGTACGAATCACGTAGCTTGAGGATAAGCCAGCTCCAGAACACAAGAAATTACAAGAACTTCAGACACAAACTTTTCAATAAGTTTACCCAAATCATATGTGAGTGGATGTGATCATTTGCAGTGAAAAAAGTACCTCAGAGGCTGCTTAGTGATGGTTTAGAAGTAAGTATGTCAGCATGCCCATACCATCTCTGATGAACAAAAGGACACAAAAAAGCACCTCCAAAAGCTTGTGAGCCAGAATGGAGATGGAAATTGAGAGGATGCTACCATGTCTAAAATCTTCCAAGGTGCTTTTTGTTGCATGTGAATGCAGCCTGAAAAGCAATGCCAGGTTGGAGGTTACACAGTGAAAATTATAGCTAAATTAACATTTAATCTCAGGTCCAAATCCAGTGCTGTAAGCATTACAATGCAGTGTGATATGGATTCAGTCTACATGAGAGTCTCGTTCAGCTAGGCATACCATTTATTTTGCCATATTAGGAAGACAATACAGCTAAACAGCAATGCTTTACAGGCCAAGTCCCGACTGCCCATTTTAATCCGGATTAATTTAATCAGCGTTCAGGTCACTTTTTAGGCATCCCCACTCCTAGCTTGTAATGCAGACTGGCAGTGAAGAAACCCCCACCCCTCCCTCCTCCCCTCCTCCCCGTCATAGCCTGACATCATCGTGCTGGGTGTTCCCTTGCAGAGCGGGGCCCTCCTCCTTTACCCCTTCACTCTCTCCCCTTCCTTTGACACCATCAATCATTTTTTATTAACATCTTAATTTGCAAATGGGAGTGGGAGGGAGAGATGAGGGGGAGGGGGAGAGACCGAAGCAAAGCAAAACAAAGCACTACTGGGCAGCGTGGAGTTTTTTGTCTTGCTTGGGTGGGGAGGAAGGACGAAGGAAATGGAGGCTTATGAGCTGACAGTTGCACTGTGTCAAAGCATCACAGCAGCGGGGATGCAGGCAAAAGGCGTGAATGGAAGGAAGGAAGGTTACAACTCTCTTCCACTGAGACAGCCAGTGGAGGAGAGGGGGAATCACAGCTTATCATTGGCTCAGGGCAAACTGAAGAGAATCCGCCCCTCCAAATCATGGTTCCTCCCCGAAAAAACCCGGTTGCGTTTCCACTGCAAAATAAAAGAGGATTATTCCAGGATCCAGCAGTGAGTTATACTCCAAATAGGGATTCCTCACATTTTGGGACCTTCAGTCCACAGAAACGGGGATCCCTTGCAAAGTGTCAGGATGGGAAGGACTCGAGTGAAACTCCAGCTGGAGTAAATCATGCATCTGAATGCCCCCACAGTGTAAGAGCAGGAACTATATTCTACAATGACTTCAAATGTGGAGTCACAGCATCCACACCCCATGCTGTACCTTTTAGTGGAGAAATGGGACTGTTCAGCCCTGAATCTCAGGTATAGGAAACCACCCCATGGCAAACGTTGACATAAAATCGCTGTGGAACAGTTGGGATGACATCTATATCTCAGGCAGTGAAATGAACGGAGTTGGCCATGACTGTCTGGTGAAGAGATGCAAGAATAAAAAAAAAAAAAACCTTGTCTGCCAAATTGAATATTTAACCTAAAAATCCAGCTGCATGTGTTAATTGCCCAGAAAAGTTAGATAATTAGATGTTAGAAAATGCTTTGATTTCCCACATTTTATTTTAAACAAATACCTGTGACAGCTAGGGGAAGGCGATACTACTGCACTGTAATTGGAGTTCTCTGTGTGTAAAACAGATGTTTGTGATTCAGTGCAGAGACAGAGGATGGCACAGAGAAACCTGTGTTGACTAATAGCACCTTAGTGGGGCAGAGCTGACCCTTTGGCGAGTGATGGTGGGTCAGCAGGTTAACCGGCTGGTCAGAATGCCACTTTGCTTTAGGCTCTCCTTGTATATTTATAGCTAAATTTGTATGTTTTGAGCCACAAGGCCTTTTCACGCTTACCTCTAGGAGAGTTCCAGGCAGATTACTGGAATGTCCTGAGCCATTCCTGATCCTTAACGGCTGTGGACAGCTTAAATGCTGCCCACAGGTGTTTCTGTGGCATTAGAAAAAAGTCAGGACAGGTGTATTCAGGAACAGAAGTGGATGGAAGCCATTTGCATTGCTGGGGCTGCTGAATAGGGACGGGACTATTCCAGCACTTAGCATGTGAATGACCCCAACTGTTTCTTCTGTTAACAGGGATGGTCTTCAGAGATATTTCCAGGTAAGTGCAAATTGGCCCATAGATGTATTGCAAGCATCCAGCACAGCAGTGTTTGAAACACACTTTGGGTACACTTAAAGGGGATCTTTAAAATTTTGAGCTAGAACTTGACTGTGACGGTTTCTGGGTACAGGCTGCAAACTGCTTTGCTTTCTGTCTTTGCAGGCTTCTAGCAAGCTGCAATAGCCAGCCTTTGTGCAAACAGCTTGTTGCAAACCCTGGGTTTTGGGCTGCAAAAAGGGCGGGAAATCCTGTGCGGGCCCTGCTGCAATGATTGGTTGCAGCTGTTATTTGGAGGGAAAAGCTGTCCAGGGATCTGAGTGCTGGAGGGGGCTAGTAGGAGGAGTTCCCACCAATCAGGCAAGGGGAACAGGCACCTCTACCAGGAGTTTCCAGCAGCATTTTATGTCAGCAGTTTTCCCTAGGAGGTGACAGCCAGTCAGGGCCAAGGGGGAAAAGGTATAAAGGAACACAGAGTACAGCAGAGGGTGTCTTCGTGCTGGGAGAAGAGCTGAAGGGAACAGAAGAGAGCTGAATCCTGAAGGAGCTGGACCAGTAGTTGACCAGGGGTCTTTTGGCTGGAAGATCTTGAAGGAAGACTTCACTAGCAACTGACCAGACTGGATGATCGGTCAAGCAAGGATGGGCCGTGCCTTGTGATCATCTAGGGCCACGTTCTGGTACACTGGCTTGGCTTGAGCTGTGGCAGAGCAAGTCAGAGGGGGAAGGAACGTGGAGAGGTTTGTCTTTTAAAAAGGAACTATTTTCCTTTACAGAAAGGGGAGCTGATAGGCTGGGAAGCTGGTAACCTTAAGAGACTCATAGACTTATTATACCAACAAATACCTGAACCTTATATTCCTTTCTAGTATTGCTTGTATATAATAATAAACTTGTTTTAGTTTACTGTTGAAACGCTTGCTACCGGTGTTTTGTGTCCACACTGTAGTATTCACTTGGCCGTTGCACGAACTCAGCATCCTAACAGGGCCAAGCTACTCCTTGAGAGGGCAGGCACTTACTGGAACGCTGGGGAACGTGACATTGACTTGTCAATGTTTTATTGATTCTGAACTTTAATCTGAATATGCTATGATATTGTATAGATCAACCTTCTTGTTTCCAAAATCTGTGGGTCACAAAATAATGTTTTATATACTGGATGTATGTGTGTGAGTGTGTGTATAAATAAAACAGTATTACAAAGACATGTTAAGTCTTCAGGGGTCTCTTCTCCAAAATAAATTAAACCTAAAATGTGTCACATGAAGCTACATGACTGCAACATAAGGTTCATTTTGTTTTTGTTTTTTTGCAAGAACTTGGGTAAAGTATTAAGAGACACATATAAAAAGAGTGCTGTTGTGTACGTTTTCTCTTAAATGTTTCACGTGTACTAACGTTATTAAATTGTCAACTGATCTGTTGCAAGAACAAGAACTAGAAAATCTGCCAATGACATTAAATGAAATATTTCTGAATGTTGTTCCACATTCTAAAGCTAAGTAAGCAGCCAACTTGGAAATAAGAGATTCTGCCAAGAACATGCTCTGTGGCTTTTGGAACTGGTTTTGTTTTCTTTAGGCTGCTTTGCTGCCATCTCTTTCTTAGGCTCTTTCTGCACTGGGCCTTATTCCGGATTATATCCCGGAGTAGGGGCCTGCCATCCACATACTGGTGCAGAATATGGCAGACCTGGGGCCTGCCATAATCTGTACTAGCGTGCAGATGGCAGGCCCCTACTTTGAGATATAATCCAGAATAAGGCCCAGTGCAGAAAGTGCATAACATTCAGAGTAAGTTTAGAATTCCTGTCCATCAGATCATTAAGATGCACTTAATCTTTCAGATATTTGATAATGAAGCCAAAGATGTTGAAAGAGAAGTCTGCTTTATTGATATCGCCTGTGATGAAATTCCTGAACGTTATTACAAAGAATCAGAGGTAGGTGATGGACTTTGTGGTCGTGATTAGAATAAATTTTCACTGTGTAATGGGCTCTGTTTGATTTAAGCTGTTTCAGAACGAACAGGAAAGTTTGTTCCAACATCCAAATGCAGTTGTGGCACCGTGGATTTTAAAAACCAGTTGTGGTACACTGGATTTTTTAATCCAGCTTCAGTCCACTTTGAGAATGAGAAAGCACAGCAGCAAAGTAGCTAGCCCTTTTCTGTGCACATTATTAAACCCAAAGGTGGGTTTTCTGAGTTCAGTAATGCTAAAAGAAAACAGCTTGTTACTTTTCTGATGGATTCTTTCACTTCCATAGTGGACTGAAGATGGATTACATTTTAGGTGTGAACACAGCCTCGTATTTTCACCCTTCTTAATTTTGACTTCCCATATTTGTTCAGTGTATGCATGCTGCTTTTAAAATGCATCCATATTTTGCCTTTTTCCTGAAGAGCTCCTTCCTTCCATTTTATGCTCACAACAACAACAGTGACCCTAATCAGTCCACAGTGAATGTTCATGTTGAACAGTCTGCACCCTTATTAGCTCCTAGTCTGGAGTTATTCTTTTGATTCATAATTTTTGAGAAGAGGAGTTAAACCTTGCAGTCCTTTACGCCAATTGGCTTTTAGCCATTGCCTCAATTAATATGTTAATATCCTTAGTTCAGCTGCATAGGTTAGAAAAGAGCTTTCACGCACAGCCGCGGCATTTATTTTTCTTGGGTTTATATTCCCCCCTCAATTCTCTCCATCCTTTCTTTTTGTATACTGTCTGTGTTAATCTGTAGAGCTAATTGCATCTAACTTTGGACTGCAGCCCCTACCCACCAGTAACATGTTACAGTCCCTTCTGTTCAGCAATGGGCTACCAGATAAAGATCCCCTATTCCTGGCAAAACAGAACACAAGGCAATGTTGGAAGTACACAGAGAGCATGATTTCAGGAAGAAAATATTTGCTATAGCAGCTGTGTATACAGCAGTTTCCTAAAATACATTTTCTACTAATTACAGCAGGCTGATTATTATATTTTGTAGGAAAACAAATTACTAGTACATGTCAGTCAGCATTGTATATCATATTACCATAATAAATGAGTTATCTGCATAGTTAGTGTTCAGGTGTACAATTCCATGTGGCACTACATAGTCTGTTTAATTTCCTGTAGATGGTAAGGAAGGAAAGTGTGAGACAGAAAGATTCAGAGAAAAGGGGTATCTTGGTTGTTTTGGACCCAGGTGTCTGATTTGGATCCATTTTTCAAAAAGGTCACCAGTGAGGTTTCATAAGTAAGGTATCTAGCACACAATTTATGCATTATAGATAATGAGAGATATATTTTCAAAATAAAATGCATTTTTATATAAATACAGTATTGTTTCCTGCAACAAAACAAAAAAGGAAAGGGAGGAGGGGTTATGTTTAGGACTATATTCTGATTATGTTTTAATGGTTATAAATTTTATCTTTTTTACTGTTGAAACCCACCCTGAGACCCTCCGGTGAAGGGCAGGTTATAAATACAATAAATAAGTCATAGTTGTATCTGACAACAGCCACCCCAATGGAGCAAGAATCAGAGTAAAATAAATAGAATTAAATGCCCAGTCCCTGGTGTGTTCATATAGTGAATGTGCTATGCAGATAGTTTTTTTAATGCTCAATGCAGTATGTCAGCAAGATGGAGATGTAAATTTAACAGTCACATGCTTGTAATGATTCACTGTTGAATGCCATGACTGGGTTTGAAAGTTTCTTCCAAAATGTATTGCTTTATTGCTTATGGATCCAGTTACGTAATCTATCAGTCACATACTAAACAATAAAAGAATGATATGGTTGATAACATTTATTAAAATGCAGGAATGCACATTATAGAGAAATGCCAAAATTGCTGACGGAAAACCAAATTCAAGCATGTGTGCTCGGAACTCCTGTACTAAAGAAGGTCTATAAAGAAGGTTGCATTTATTGCTAGCACCTGGTAACATATCTGAATACACAGAATCTTTTTCGTGAACTTATTCGTGAATTTAAGCCCTTCTTGGAAGCCGAGTATAACAGATTGTTGATTTGATCAGGAATGTAGACGTCTCACAAAAACCTTACATAATTTACAGTGTAGGGTAACATTATAGATTGGACACAATTTTACACAATTGCTTAAAAACCCAAAAGGTGGGTAAGTTGGGGTATAAATAAATAAATAAAATCATATTATAGTACTCAGTTCTTGGTTTTAGTGTAATACAAAAAAAATTAGAAATGATTTTGGGACATAGTATCCAAGACTTTGCACCTTCACTCCTTCATAATTGCTGCTCCAGTTTTATCAGCTTCTGCATTCTTCTCTTTCATCCTTATCAAGAGGGTCCTTAATTCTTCTTCATTTTCTGCCATCAGAGTGATGTCATCTGCATATCTGAGGGTTTTTAATATTTCTCCCAGCAATCTTAATTCTGGCATTTGATTCATCCAGCCTGGCATTTACAGATTTGTTGTACTCTTTTCCCAATCTTGAACCTATCAGTCATTAATTGTTTGGGATCAGTGGCTGGGGCATAGATTTGGATTGCTGTGATGTTGAATGGTTTGCCTTAGATTCAAACAGAGATTGTTATTCACACAGGTGACATAGGTGTTGGGTAACTTTTTACCCCTTAAATGAGTGAAATGGCCATTTAGGATCTGTATTTGAGTTTAGGCAGATTGCTTATGTCACACACTAAATTCTGTTTGAAGATCTGAAACAATTAAGTGTAACAATTATGCAAAAATAGAATAGATCAAGAAGGGAGAAAATACTTTTTCATGGCACTATACCTTCCTTTCTCTGCCTTCCACATTTCATAATGCCTTCAGTTCAGAACTCTTGTGCAATAACCTGGGTCCCCTCTGAGCATGTAAGACACCCCATACTATTTCATAGATACTGGCAGCTTTTATTTTGTTAACTCTGCTTCTCATTTCTTAGCAGAACCTTGCTTAAATTCTTGTGTCAGATACATTTTTTACTCACAGGTTTCATGGTCCAATTTCCCAACTCGTGAAAAAAAGGATCTTATTTTATCAGCTCCAAATTTGATAGATTTCACTTTCAGCACCTCTGGTACTGATGTTATATAAAAGAGAATGAAAAGAGAAATTCTTTATTTCATCTCTGTTGAATCAGAATTGAAAGGAGGAACTATGCTATCTTACATTTTCATCTTTTTTGTTGCTGGACAAAAGCATATTAGAAACCAATGCGCTGGCACAGGCAGCAGGACAGCCATATTATTACCCATGCAGTGTATTAGTTTTTCTGGTCCTGCCAAGGCTTCGCTGGGTAAAATGGCTTTTATTGGTCTCTTTGGTTCTTCAAACAGGACTTCAGTGGAGCTAAAACAAATTGTTGGAAATGAAATGCCACTGCAGTATATGCTTTATTACCAAGAGTGGAGATACTGTAATATTGCTAGATTTTATTCCAAGCCCAATGCATTGGACTGCAGCTTCCATGAATCCCAGCTAGCACTGCCAGATTAGTAAGAGCTGCCCTAGAAGATGGCTTGTATTTTATGTTCTGTCAGAATGATGTATGGTGCAACATCCAATGGCACAGATTGCTCCATGTTTTCAGTACCTGCAATGCCAAATGCTGAGCATTGTAAAAATAGCACATCAAGGACCAATAACGCAGAGAAACTGCTGCCACCCTACTTCACAAGATGGGAGGACTAGGAACAACAGTATGAAACTTCAGGGGAGTCAATACTGATTAGGTATTAGGAAAAACTTCCTGACAGTGAGGGCAATCAGTTAATGGAATAGGTTGCCACTGGAGGTAGTGAGTTCTCCTGCACTGGAGGTCTTCAAGCAGAGGCTGGACCTACATCTTTCTGGGATGGTTTAGGAAATCCTGCACTGAGCAGGGGTTTGGAATCGATGACCCTAGAGGTTCCTTCCAACTCTATGATTCTATGATTCATTCATTGTTCTGACCCCAGGAAAGCAAGAAGTCAAATACAATTCTTTTTACCTTTTGGATGAAGGGATTATGCTAATTTACAGTCATGTTTTTAAAAATACTTGCTAATACTAATGTGCTTGTGGGTTGACGCAAGTGAACACAGGTGGAAAATTCAAAAGCATATATAACGGTTGCCATTCTTGCAAAACTACTTGAAATAATGAAAGCAAATACCTTTAATACATTGTAATAATCCTACCAGAGTTATTCACCAATATTATATCTTAGCAAACTGTTTTATACACATTTCATACTCTTCCTCTGAATCCTCAAATTTATACCATAGCCATATCCAAAAGCTAAACATCATTTAAGAGAATATGTCTGTTTGAAACATTTTAATGTCTTTTTATGCTGTTTTTATGGGAACCTTCAGGTGAAGGGCAAGAGATAAACAAACAAACAAATAAATAAGGGATACTAAAGATACAGAATCTTCCTGAGTTAGTATCACAGTAGGGTAAGAAACAATGCTGAGATCATTCCCATAGATCAACTATGACGCCGCGTCCCCATGTACTCCATTTAGTCCGAATTGGATAAAATTTAGTCCAAATATGCAGCCGAGTCCAAGTTGACCTGTCCCCATGTGACTGACAAAAGTGTGGGCTCAAGTCGAATATACCTATTCCCATGCAAACAGTGTTAAACCCTTGCTTGGGGAAACAGCATCATTTTCTCTCCGCTCCCTCCCTCCTGATAGAAACCGGGTTGACGTCACCAACCCCTGTGCCACCCGCTATAGTGAGGACAGGGAAATGCCACCCAATGCTCCTGCCCCGATTGCAACTGCTGGGCATTTTTAAACAGTGATCAAACAGAAACAAGCCTCTTCTTTCTGCAATCTGATCGCCAGGCAAACATTAAAGAACTGCTTGCCCCAGTTTGACAGGTAAAGATGCAGCGATGAGGGGGGTCATCTGGCCCCTGCTGTCCCACGAGCCTCTTCCCGCAACCCTTATTCCACTCCCGCCCCCGAATCGCTGGCAAGCAGCTTCTGAAGTTTGCCAGCTAAAAAGCTAACCAAAGCCACTACAATGTTTAGAGGCAGTTTAGCAGAAAAGCGCTTCTCTGCTAAACTGCCTCCAAACATTGTAGCAGCTTTGGGTAGCGGCAATCGGGGAGCGGGGATGGAATAAGGGTTGCGGGAAGAGGCTCATGGGAGAACAAGTGCCAGATTACCCCCCACATTGCTGCATCTTTACCTGTCAAACTGTGGTGATCAGTTGTTTTATGTTTGCCCAGCAATCAGATCGCGGAGAGAAGAGGCTTGTTTTTGTTTGATCACTGTTTAAAAATGCCCAGCAGTTGCGATCCCTAATGCACAGGAAAGAAAAGGTGAACACAGGATGTGAAACCCCACCTCCTAATGACGCCAGAGTCTATCCCCTCCCCAGATAGCCTGGGAGTGTCCCCATGCGCAGACTTGGTCCCCAAAATAATGCAAACTTCACTCCCAAACCGTAGCAAGAACAGTTTTC
>MTQE01002208.1:24693407-24741855 GCA_014337955.1 Aspidoscelis marmoratus | reverse complement strand
GATTATTTTATCAAAATCCCAGTTATTTCCTGTTTAGTCTTAGGAGAGAGCACCTTCCTCCACTGAGACCAACTGAGCTCTGCCACTCCTTCTAGCTCAGGAATTGCTAATCCTATATTGGCCTATGCTAACAGTTTCTTTGTCCTTTTGTTATTCCTTGCCTGAGCAGGCCCCTCGGTGTTACCGGGCGGGGAGGAGGAAGAGGAGGAGGAGAGGCGGTGGCGGCGGCGAGGGGAATTGGTACTGGCTGTACTGGGCCATTGCTGCCGGCTGGGCCTACAGGCACTCCACAGAAAGAGGAGCCTTTTGCCTTTGTAGTTGAGCCAGTGGTTGTGGCTGCTGCTGAGGCGGCGGCAGTGGCAATGGGCATCAGTACTGGCTGTACTGGGCCAGGGGCAGCTGCAGCAGTGGGGGAGGCAGCAGTAGCAACAGCATGGTGAAGAGGAAGGCGGCAGCCAACATGAGGCTGGGGATGGCTAGTGACCCCCTGGGCAGCCCTGCCCCCCAAGTCATCTAGCCCCTCAAGCTATCCTGCGGTGGTGCGATCCTCTCTGTGCGCTCCCAGCAGTCCTGCCACCAAGCTTGCTGTCGCCTGGGCAGGTGAGGAGGTGGAGGAAGGAGCCTGCGATGGCCTCACTGTCCCCTGCCATCCTCCACTCCCATGAAGTCTCAGCCAAACCACCAGCACCTCCTTCCTCCTCCTGCTCCTCCTCACACACCTCAGGAGACCACAAGAGTGCATGTGCACACAAGCAGATCAGCGGGTGGAGGAACGGCTTGAATCGTGGTTCTGCTTTTCTGCTTTTAGCAGAAAAAGGGCATGGCGAGCTATGAAACCCCATCCACATGTGGCTGGCATTGGCCAGCTATGACATCCTTCCCCCATGTGGCTAGCATTGGCCAGGAGGCTACAGCTCTGTGTCCAATAGCCCAGGAATGTTTCCACCTAGGGGAAAAAAAAAGTGGGCTTGGCTATGAAATTGTAAAAAAAAAAAAAAAAAGCCCTGTTTTCCCCAGGATTTTTTTCCCCCAGGGATAAGAAGTTGAATGGGATCATTGGTTGCAGAGTTTGGATTATTTGCCTAAGGAATGGGAACCCTGGATGCCGAATTCGAATCCAGTCCAGATTTGCCTATGGGAACACACCCACTGTGTCATATCAGACTGCCAATGGTTATATAGTTGGGTAACACCAGAAATATCACTTTTTTTTACATGGAAAGTCAGTGCAGTCTCCGGTCATATACCAGTTGTATTATTTCTGGAGTAAACTAGAGATTGTCTTCTAAACGCATCTTGTTTTGATTTCTCTGTGCTGCTGTCGGTACATGATTATATTGGCCTTGGTTTAACCCGTGATTTGAGCTAGATAGAATGTTGTGCTTCCTATGCAAATCTTCACTTGACCGTAATTTACTACTGTAAGTCATGATTGTTCAGCAGGTTGTACTGAGGATTAAGCAGGATAAT
Organism: Aspidoscelis marmoratus; assembly: GCA_014337955.1. Lineage (NCBI taxonomy): Eukaryota > Metazoa > Chordata > Lepidosauria > Squamata > Teiidae > Aspidoscelis > Aspidoscelis marmoratus. The sequence goes on along the minus strand of MTQE01002208.1, from coordinate 24,740,385 downwards.
CCTGAAATAGAGACAAGTAATTTAGTGAAAGTGATCCAGTGTTAATAAAAGTGATAGGTTTTTAAATAACATGTAAACGTAGTTAAAATATATTATAAAATTCAACCTCTAGCCCCGTAAGCAACTATCAAAGGCCTGTGTGAAGAGTTCTGTTTTAACCAGATGCTAAAAACCAGGTGTACGCTAGAAAGTTTTTAAAAATTACTGTATATTCTGGCGGATAAGACTACTTTTTAACCCAGGAAAATCTTCTCAAAAGTCAGAGGTCGTCTTATACGCCGGGTGTCGTCTTCTTATACGGCAAGTATACCCCAAATTCTATATTTTAACTGGAAAAGTTGGGGATCGTCTTATACGCCCAGTCGTCTTATACACCGGAATATACGGTACTCATTTTTACATATGTTCATTCACAAAAAATGCATAGAATGGCTTATCCATGAATGGCAGTGTTTCTTTGGACAATGTTGTAGATGTTTTGGATAGTAGATCTAATGCAGAGATGAGGAATCACAAGCCCTCAGGATGTCACTGGGCCTTAATTCCCATGCCAGCATGAGAAGTGCTGAGTCATGATGAGGCAAAATCTGGTCAGTCATGGATATTCTACCACTGTTTGCTTTATAAGTTGCTATACCTGTTTTTCATTTACAGGTGGTCAGAGACGTATTGCTGATCGGCCACCGGCAGGCTTTTGCATGGGTGGATGAGTGGTATGGTAAGTCAGGCTTTTGAAAGCAGATGCGTACTATGGCCAAGAGACATATATTAAGCCTCGTTCACTGAATGCCATGCTTACATGCTCTATTGCTTAATTAATGCAACCATCACAGAAAGCAGCTTTTGCATATCTCACAACGTAATCCTATGTGCTCCTGCTTGGACTTTAAGTGGGGTTCATTCTGAGGTGTACCTTAAGTTTCTTCAAAATATACAGAGTTCACCAGTTTATATTATGCATGGCCATTTTTTGGAAGGAGTAAACACAATCAATATGTACTATCAATTTTAATCTTATAATTCTAGTGGGCTTTATACCTGCTATTGTATTAGCTTGTGGCATTGCTGTCTCCTTCTTCCTGGGTTTTCAATTAGGAATAGATTAGAAATTCATACATAACCACAGTATAGGGATTAGCAGTCAGCTGCAGAACTGCAAAATTTAATCTGTCATTAGCAGGTTTTCTTAAATGAAATGTTCAGCAGAATGGGAAGGATGGATCACAAAACTTGGGGGTCACCACACACAAACTTCATTGCACTTTACATCAGTTTCCATTGCAAGGATATCACACCAAAATGTGTGATCTTGTGTCAAATGTGCAAAAATCTATTTTACAGAGCACTTTTTCCCCAAGGAAGGCCCAACGCTTCCTTCCATGTGCGTCTTTTTAAGGTTTGTCCATATTGCAACTGTCAAACAGATGGGGTAGCCACCAGCATATAGCACATTGAGAAGGGTCCTGGAAGGTGTTTGGTACCCTCATCAGAGTGCTGAAAAGCATGTCTGATGGTACTCACATCATTCAGTGTGTTTTCTGTCACCTTTTGGAAGTGTGCTGTACCATGCTTGCGTTATGCAGTCATTGTACTGAAGTTGAGCTATCAGCTGTGGAAACAGAGAGGGGTGAAGTGCCCCTCACTCAAGGGAGGGAGCATGTATCCTCGCCTCAGTGCAGCCACTGACCCAAGACTGCCCAGTGAGCTTCAGTAATCATGTGTCCTAGTTCAGACCTCCGGCCACTAAAGTTCACTGGCTCTCTAAATCAATGAAGTTTGTTTTTTAAGTAGCATATAAGTGTTGTAAATAAACATAACAGTAAGGAGAGATTCATATAAATGTTTTTCCATAGATGTTAGTAATGTTAAATGAAATGTGGGACACCGGAAGAGTGCTGGAGTTTCATATAATCAACTTTCTTGTTTCCCATACTGATTTGCCAGATGCGAGAAACAGAATATTATGGCAGGAGCCCACTCCTGCTGCCATTTCTCAAAGGCATACTGCTTCTAATAGGGATAATATATAATAGCTGCTAAAGTCATTACACTTTGTTTATTTGTGTAATACCTTTTTAAACTGGATGGGGGGCCCAGTAATACTTACCCTGTGGTTGTGCCGTTTTCAGACTTGCACATACACCATGGAAGCCTCTCTTATTTCTTGCCAAAATCCAAGTGCCGCAAAGCAAAACATTGGGCATGGAACATGTGAAGACACTCTGTCTTTCACTTCCTGCTATCCCTGAAATAACATTATGACAAGGCCCTGATTCCAAATCCTAGTATTATGAAAAAGGAGATAAAAAGTTCTCTCTGCCTGCCTTCTCCATGCTACGCTCAACTCACTGTATATATTTTTATCATGACTTCCTTTACTTTTTAGTTACACTAGACAACCCCAAGCATTGCACCCTGTCTTTGCACCCTGTCTTTGCAAGGAAGATCATCCTTTTCTGTGTCAGAAGCACCTAAGCTCTGGAGCTTGCTACTCATTCATCCACAGGCTTGAGGACAGAATCAGATCGCAGGGTCTCGGGAAGCTCAACAGCAGCAGTAGCAGCAAAGAGGCCAAGGAAGCTTCAGGTTCAAGCCCAGCAAATGGGAGCCAGTTTTGGAGGAATGTTCAGCCCCAGCCAGCCTTTTTTTGTCATTGCAGTAGCAGTAACTAATGCTTAAATTCACCTTCCCTTCTACTGCAATAGAGTGCACTGGGGAGAACAGAGATGCCAGGGCAGAGACTCTTTTGAATGGTGCAGAAAGCTCCGGGTTTAAGGAGTGATTAAGGGGAGACTCAAGCATGCACCTGCAGTTTGCACCCCACCAAGGGGCAACAGGAGTGCCATGGGCAGCCACAGGCAGAGGTGTCCAGCTTGACCACCTTGAATTGCAGCCAATGAGGCAGTGGCCATCAGAAAGCCAGTAAACACACACACACACACGAGATTTGTGTTGTGACAAGCCCAACATTAGTTCTCTTTGCACTTCGAGGCTTTTGTATGGGCAAGTGAGGGATGACAGTGGTGGGTAGGCAGAGAGCATCATCCCCAGACATAAACAGTGACATCTCAGCCAAGGAGTGCCTAGTGCATACGGGCATCAGAAAGCAGAGCTGGTGGGCAGATGGTCACCATTCCTGTGAGGTGCTGCCTGGCAGATAAGAACCTAAGAGAAGCCCTGCTCATCTTGTGCAGCATCCTGTCTTACGTATTGGCCCACCAATTGATTCTGGGCATCCCAAGCAGGAGACAACCCTCCACCTGCTCTTGAATCCTTGTGCAAATGGCCTTTAGAGGGAACTTCCCTGTCTCTCTAATGTGGAGGCAGCACCTCGACAGCCATGGAGTCCCTGCCCAGCATATGAGCTCTGAGCCACCTGGTGACAATACTGCCACAATATTTACAGGTATGGCTGGCACAACTGTTACCGGTGTGCTCTTGGGCAGTCATTTGCCCTTTTGGTGGCAAAGATGAAAGAGGTCGGCAATGATGAGCTTGGTGGAAGAGGAAGAGGAGGGAAAGGAAGATTCCCTGCAGCTGGCAAGAACCAATCTATCATTGTTAGAGATGGGAGAGAAAAAAGCTTCACAGCTACATATACAATTCTCTTCCTAATCACAAGTACAAAAATCTCAAGTTCCTTACTCCCAAAACTATGAGGGAAATGGAACTAATCATAGAGTGAAGAATGTTGCTGTGGCAGTTTTACCAAAGAGAGGGAAAGGTGGGCACACTACAGGCCAATCAATGAACAGGAACTGTGGTCAATTTCTCTTCTCAGTGTTCTTAGATCATATTGCAGCTAGAGAGCCAAAATCTTCCATAAATTCAGTCACCAGATGATATGGAATGGAAGTTGGATTCATGTAGAGCACCTGTTGGAACAGTACCATATAGAAACAGTACCACGGCATCACTGATCTAATCTAGAGATTGTTGTGGAATGCTGGGAGATGTAGTTCAAGAACATGTAGAAGACCACAAGTTGAGCAATTCTGAGACAGCTAGTCTCTTACCCTCTGCAGTCCTTCCCATTAATTTCACATAAAATGTTGATGTATTTTGGATCCGTGCAACTTGCTCACCCACCCCCTATGAATTTTGGAGGTCTTGAATATTCAAATCAAACATTGAATAATATTTTCACCCAAAGGACAAGTGAGTCTGAGCTCTAGGAATAAATAGGTCCAAGGAAGATGTAGTGGTGATAACAGAGACTTGCTGTTTCATGTACTTTAGTGTGTGACCTACTCTGGAGTGGCAGCAACAGCAATTAAAGCACAGTAATTCCACAGACAGAATACCAATTATGTTTTTCTAGCTTCAGGCTAAGTTTAAAAGTATACTATAAGGCAAAATCAACAAAAATAAAATAAGATAAATAATTTTATTTAAAAATATAATATAAAGAACAAGATTTTTTTAAGAACAAGAATTTAAAAATAAAAACAAGACACACACCCCAGTTCCTCCACCAGCATAGACCCCCATAACCAATTTTAAGCAAATAAACTATTATTTAGTGCCGAATTCAAGCAAATAAGTGGGCAGCGACTATTTACAACAAATTCAAACAAATACAACTAAGGCCAGAAAGAAATGAGAGAAGGGGGGACTAGAGAAAGAGAGAACTGGAATTCCTCTTCTAGCAAAAGGGAGAACCCAACAGCAAGCCAAGAGGCAGCCAGCCACCAAACTCAGAGTTGAAGCAGTAGAGTAAGCCAAGCAGCAATTCCACACTCCAACCAAAAAGTTGAGAAAACATGTGCTACAGCTTCTCCTTTTATACAGTCCCTTGAGCTCCCTCCTCTCATTCTGAAGGAGGCTGAAATCCAAAGCAGTGAATAGACCTGTATCTCTCACACCAAGAGAAAAACAATAACAAAAAGGCAACCAGTTAGGAATACAAGCTGACACTCAACTCCAGTTACCCATCAGAGAAGGCAAGTCAAGAGCCAATTTAAAATTGGAATACATTTGCTGAAAACTTCATTCACAGAAGCTGCACACAATGAAGAATGCAGGTCCTGCCAGAACAGCAAAGCTTTGACAAATGTGCCATTTTTTTCACTTTGCAAACAAAGGCCGAGTATGAAGCATGGTTGTGAATACCCCAAATTTGCGTGAAATGCAAAGTAAACAATGCTGCTCAGCAGATCCCTATTACCATCTAGTATTGACACTGCAGTGTAAGGGGGCTTTGCATTCAGCTGGGCATACCGTTGTAGTTTTATGTACTGCTTCATATTGTAACCTGATAGACAAAGCCAGCCCTTAGCAATATGAGCTGCTGTAACAGATGTGTATATATTCGGCAGAGGTAGCTCTACCCCCACCATACACCTCCCTGCTACGGGATGTTAGTGACACCATGACAGTTAAAGGGAAACAGCTTGATGGGAACATAGTTACACACAACTTTGAAGAAGCTGAAACTGTCAGTTCTCTTTCACTCTTGTTGCCTTTCCCGTCTCTGTTTGGATTGCTGTTGCTGGAAGATGACGTTATTCAAAATAATTAGTATTTTTAAATGCTTTGTCTTTAAATATTTTGGTTAATAGTAACCTGAGGGATTATTTTATTTTAAGTATGTTTCTCAAGATACGTCAAGTCTTATAATCAGACATTTACTGTTTGTTTATCAACTGATGCTATCAAGTGTTATTTTGCTTGTCCTAAAACGGTTAATTGTGTTGAACCAAGCACTTTATCCCCATTATTATACACTAAATACTCAAATTGCTTGTTCAGAACAGTTTCTATTATTTTAATGGGTTCCGCCGCCAGGTAAATAAGCAGTTTAACATGCAATTAGCTTTGCTTTACAACAGCATTATTTCTCAATTAACTCAAGAGTTGCTAACGAAGAATATCTAGTTTGCTCAGTAAAAAGATATCTCAGTCATGGAGCCTGTGTTACTTATATGTTTCTTTGTTCAAGACTTTTAATGCTCTCTCAATCTAAATTTACTGGGGGGCAGGGAACACATTTATAGTAAGCAATGGTTTACTGTACTTAGATGCTGACAGTAAAGTGGAATAGGTAGCCACAGGAGGTGGTGAGCTGTCCTTTACCAGAGGCGGAGGCTGGACAGTCTGGGAATCCTGCATTGAGCAGGGTGTTGGACTCGATGACGCTGGAGGTCCCTTCCAACTCTATGATTCTATGAAATAAATCATAGCCATACTCTAGGGTGATATGCTACTCTGTTAAGAGCATTGTCTACTATAGAATAGATGACTAATAATCCTGGCACTTAATTTGAAAAAATGGTTTTTTCCCCAAAGTCTTGAAGTCCCTGTACAGTGGAACTTCATGTACACATAGTCCTGCAGAGCTTTCAAATGTGCCCAGAGAGACTCAGCAGACACTTGAACTGAATCATGTATGGTTTAATGGATAGCTCCAGGACATAAAGGAGGAGAGACATACTTAGTTATAGTTGGAAGCATCTTTTGGGAAGTTGAAACTAGAATACATTTTTATTGTTACTCCGAATCTTCATGCAGCCTTGTTGAATTACAAAATCTCAGAAATCTGAAATACTTGGTGCTGAAAAGAAATAAATTAGAATGCGCTGTTAAATATAATATTCTTAAATTTTCTTGAAGTTATTGACAAGGTAAGTGAATTCAGCTGTTCGTTAATTTTTCCTCTGTTTTCCAGGAAATCTTCTAAATTAATTTTAGAAGATGTGTGCCTCTAGCAAAGCCTGCACCTGCAACTTCTTGCCTAGCTCACTTCCAAGCATCCCTGTTCTTATGATTTCCTTCAGCTTAACCTTGTCATACCTTCCTTGGCTGATTTAACTTAACTATCATATCAGCGAGTCATCATAAATCTAGTTGGCTTCCCGCTTTTTGGCTTTTGCTAGAAAATTTTCCCCCCTAGAGTCTTCCCTTCTTGTTAAAATCTGGATTGCATTAATTGAAAATCCCCAACATCTTGACCTTTTTTCAGATATGACTATGGAGGATGTTCGAGAATATGAGAAAAATATGCATGAAAAAACCAACATTAAAGTTTGCAATCAACATTCATCTCCAGTGGATGAAATAGAGAGCCATGCCAAAGGAAGTGTATGTAGCCTCTTTAAGAATATCGCCCACTCTCTTCTAGTGCACAAAAAAATAAAAATATTTTTTTAAAAATGGGCCTTAGGTCAGATTCCGCACAACAAGAATCCTGCAGGAGCAGACTTCATCCCTGCAGAAGCGTCATCCTGGCTTCCTTTTGTTGGTCATTTTCCCAAGAGATTCGGGTCAAGCCGAGGTTTAGAGTGTGTGCAAGCATGCATAACTGATTGGGGAGCCCATTAAGGGAGTGTGCTGCTCCTTTTGTTTTTCCAAACAGAAATCTCCAATGATCACAACAGTCTCAGGAAAAAAATCTGGTCTTCCTATTTTGAGCTAGCTTTCTGCAGCCCTGAAGGCCAACCCACTCTTCTCACTTTGGACTAGTTTTCTTATAAAAATGGTCTATATTTGAAAGAAATTTTTCAAAGCCCAGATTCTTCCCTTTTAAAAAGCAGACATGGCAGTAAACTGAATCAGTATGATTTTATTGAATGCATCTGGGTTTGTTTGTTTTTTCTATTCCAGAGAGCATGAAGAGTTATGCTCTGGAAGGAATGTATGTTGCAATTCCTGTGGTTGGTTGGTAGGTTGGTTGGTTGGTTTGGCTGTTTGGTTTGTCATTTGATATATTTGCCTTTTTTCCATGCAAATAAAGTTATGTAAACTTAAAAGTTATATAAGTCCCCAGTGCCAATTAGCACAGTGTTCTACAGAAACTGTACTAGTACAGCTCTTTCCACTGGATAGGATGGCATGACCAAGAATCTTTTCCCCGGGAACAGCCCGTACATTCTTTTCTCACATGGATTCTCTCTCAGGTTTTTTGTTTTTACATGGACTCTCTCTACCTTCTGAAATCATTGGGGATCTTTGTAAATAACAAAATACTCTGGTGTGGAGTGTCCAAAGTTTGGCATAGTCATAGTACTTTAAAGCCATTCAAATAAATGCACAGATTTCATCAATCAAATCACGGATGAAAGCAAATGTGGGGCAGTTGCACCAAAATACTTAGTCACAGACAGGTTAGTTGGGTGCAGAAGGAATGCCGTGCAAAATGGCCCTTACAGACATAGAACATCAGAATCCCTGCAATGTAGCAAACCGGTCTCTCACCAGGACATTTGCTCTTTTGGCAGTATGCTTTTCTTGTAGCAATTACAAAGCTCTCATCTGAAATAGGTTGGTGAGGTTTGAGATTTGATCATAACTAGATGATGCTTTCAAAAAAGATTACAGTTGTTTAAGATTCTGCCTCTGGTATTTCTCTTTGGTACTTGTGGCCCTGTCTACACTTGGCCTTATTCTGGAATATATTTTGGGATAGAGGTCTGGAGTCCACATGCTAATGCAGACTATGGTGGGCCTTGCCTGGGATCTGCCGTAGCCAGCATTAGCATGTGGACTCCAGACCTCTATTCCTAGATATATTCCAGAACAGTGGCATCCGGTGGACTTCAGGGCTGGGAATTCACAGGTAGGGCGGGAGTAGGTGAGGTCAAGTGAGCGAGGCCGGGTGAGAGCACATAGGCAGGGTCTGGGGCCAGAAAGATAAAGAACCAGATAAAGAAAATAAGTTCTTACCTTGAATTTGAAGACATTAGCTACCAGAAATTATGTGCAGCATGGAAAGGTACCCTCCTACCTTATTTTCCCATGATGAAGTCTGTCATGTCCTGCAAAATGATGAAAAGAGAAATTTGTTACTGAAAGAGAAAGGAAACTGAGGCAAAGCATGCTTGGCAAAAGGAAAAAACAGATTACTACCTGGATTCCAAAGGTCTGTGCAGTGGCCTCACATCATCACCCTGCCACCCCTTATAGCTACTCCTCACCTCCACGCATCCTCCAGTGTGGTCAGACAGTCCGTGAGGCAATCAGTTGAGAGTTGTCAGTGAAAGGGAAAAATGAGGCTAAGCATGCTTGGAAAAATGTTCTTCCCTTGATTCTTTGTTGTTCATTTCTCATACATGAATTTGGCTCGTCGATCTTTCTGTGCAGCAAATAGTTCAATTACTTTTGTATTGAACTGTGGAATGGTTTCTATCATTTAATCCTCCACAGATAGCATGGCTTAAGCGTTGAGCCATTGGTCTCCCATTGCATTTCTTAAAAACGTCTTCCCTGTCTTCAGGGCCAAAAAACTGTGTTCTGCTTCTGCTCTATTAAGTGGTGTGGTGATGACAATTTCTAGTAACTTCACCAGCTGCATAAAGGAAGTCTGCGTATGGTTCTCCAAAAGTAGCTTAAGAATTTCCAAAGCCCCGTTGGCTGTGTATAATTTCTGTCTCCTGTACAAAGCTTTCAGTTCAGTTTTCAGCCTGCCCCTCTCCAGCATTTGGTAGGCCCAGATGATTGCATCGAGTGTTTCTTCAGGGAAGTTCCGACTATATATGTGATATAAACTTGGCTCCAGGAGTTTGGTACTTGACAGATGCCCGCTGAATGCAAATCTTTCTTGTGTGTCTCTAATGATGAGATCACATATTTCTGACACCATTTGGTCCAACATTTCCTTGTATTTTGTCCTTTGCAAGGTAGTCCCAGGAGGTACCTCTTCAAACAAAGTCTCTGTGCAAGTGATTCAGTACCTCTTGAGCTATTCCTTCCAAAATATATATAGTTCCTTTCTGCACTGGGCCTTATTTTGGGATTATATCCCAGAATAGGGACCTACCATCCGTAAGCTGGTGCATGCTGGGCCTGTCATAGTTTGCACTATCATGTGGATGACTAATCCCTATTCTGGGATATAATCCAAAGTAAGGTCCAGTGCAGAAAGGGCCTAAGATTCCTATCCAGTCAGGGAAAGGGAGAATTTCTCCTGGATGACCCTAACACCTGCAGTCACAGCAAGAATAAGCATAAAGCTTATGATATCAGAGATGGCCAGCACATGCAGTAACTAACATCCATTGTAAATTCTTGCCTATTTGTTCTTTCCCTCCCTTAAAAAATGATGCCTGCATCAAAATGGTTTTGAAACAACTGCAGTTTTGACTCTTAATTTAATAGCTGGATTAACAACAAAAACAGTTTGTCCCTTTCTGTTTGAGTGCTTTTCAAGCTGAGGGGCAGCTGCTTTCTTGTAACATGATTTGTGACTTTGTACAAAGAAACACAAAGGATTTTATAGATCTTATGTTTGTTTCAGCATTCCCCTTAGTGTGAACGTAAGTTTCAAAATGGAAGATGATGCATGTTTAATAAAAGCCTGCAGATGCAGGCATTTAATTCAAGATGCTGTAAAACATGTATATATAACAGGTTTATTAAATGTGCAATTGAAAGTCTGTTTTAAACATAAAATTGAAAGGATTCAATTCCCAACTCATTCCTTTCAAGTGATTAAAACTGGTACTTTTTGCACATGGTTATCTTTACTGATTCTTCAAAAAAGTGCTGTTTCTGCGGTATTGTATTCTCTGAATAATATTTAGGTTTTTTTAAAAAAAACATTTCTAATTGTTCAGTTCCTGTGTTTTTTGGCTGGTGTGTAATAAAGGCATTTAGCAGCTTGTAAATATTTCTTGTTAAATGTGGTGTAGCAGTTATACTAGAACAGTTTTGAAAAATTGTTTGGAAAACTGCTTCGTTTTGGTTATTTCTACTAAGAAAAAGGAAGAATCTGGCAGGTCTTTCCTCTGCCTGACATTCACCAACACCTTCCTACCACTTCCTGCTGCCAGGAGGGTTCACAGTAGCCAGGTGTGGGGGGAGAAACCAGCCAGGACCTGCACCAGGCAAATATGGCTTCTCCTGGTGGAGCGAGGTGGCAGCAATTGCGGGGAAACTTGGTTGCCAGATGGAAGGCTGACCAAGAGCACAATCAGCCGGCCATTCACCAACCAACTCCCCTCCCACTGCCCTGCCCTGCCCCGCCAGGAGGACTCACATTAGCCAGGTATGGGAGGAAAAACAGGTTGGTCCCTAGCCAGTTTTTCTTTATATGCCACGCAAATATGATTCCTCCTGCCACTACAGGGGTGTGACAGGGCCGCCACCGCCACCGCGGGAAAACTTTGTTGCTGAATGGAATGCTCACCAAGAGTGCAATCGGCCTCACATTTGCCAAACACCTACACACACCTCTTCAGGCTTCCCTTCGCTTTTTGCCAGCCACCTTGCACCGAAGCAAAGGTGGATGCTGAGGGAAATGTGGCAGTGGGAAGGAGGTACCAGGGAAAGGAGGGGGGATGGATCGGGCCCTTGAAACAACCTACAGTGGGAGACAACTGGGAAGGACAGGCAGTTTGGTCTGGGGCACCCAAATTATTGGGGGGAAGGAAGCTCAAGAACTCACCTCTTACGCTTGTCCCTCACTCAACGGAAGAAAATGGCGGCGGTGCTAGCAGGCCAGGGGAAGGAAAGGGAGAGTAGGGAGGTGGAGCAACCAACCTGACCATTCACAGGACCTGAAGTGGCAATAAATATTTAGAGCCCAAGGCCCAAGTGAAATTTCAGGGTTCCAGCCAAAGAATGCAAGTAAAAACATAAAAATGAGGACTCCAATTGCTTGTTAAGTTCACATCAAACTTAATGGAATTTCTTTCATCCCTGGCAGCTGTAGGGTGATTGGGCACCATGGCACCCCAGAGATCACAGGTGTTCCAGAATAAGGCTAAGTGCAGAAAGGCCCTGACTTTGTGTTTCTCATAGGGTCTATCTACCCCTGAATTTGAATCCATCTTTAGAGTGAACGAACACATCAGTCAAGTGGCAAGCAATTTCCCTTCTGCATTATCCAAACCAGAAATCCACTTTTATGTTAAATAATTTAGAAAGCAAATGGCTGCTGCACAGCTGATATATTCTCTCATTCTGAGGGCAGATGAAAGATGGATTAAAACTTCCACATTTCATTGAGAAGCTGAAACTGAAACCAAATTAGCTTTGGCTTTGAGTAAACAAATCCTTTCCTAGCATTCAGAACACCAATCTAGATCTGATATGAGGCATGCAAATCTCCGATGACCTTTCGCTGAACTCAGCTTGAATTTTGACTTGGTAAGGTAAGAGAGAGAACTGCCAGGAAGAATTATGTTGTGGAATTTTCTAGGTACAGTGACCTTCTGGTGAATTCTGCCCTCTGGTGGACTTAAGAACTAGAGTTGAACTTTTTCTTTTTTAAATAATTTCTGAAGAAAACTTTAAAAGTCACTTCATTTTTAAACTTCTACATTTAGTTTTGTATCGGTTAAATATGATTCAAATTCTGCATGTATATATGTATTCTCATTATAGCAGAAAAGGTAATACTAGGTTTTATTGGCCAGCTCGAGACTTCATCCCAGTTAATTCTGTGTTGCAAAATCTTTTTTCACAGTTACTGTTTTAATAATTCAGGAATGAATGAACGACCTTTTAGAGAGATGTGAAATATCCCCAAGTCTGCAAAAACTTAAGGTTTTTTTCCTAGCAGTGACCTTTCTTTGTCAACCTGACATATAGTCATTTGTATTTAGAGAAAGAGGGAGGGAGAGAGACTATGGGTGGTTTTCCACTGTCACTAGAAGTACCCATTAAGTACCCATTAATGGGTACTTAATGGGTATTTCTAGTGACAGTGGGAAAACATCCTATATTTAAAGAACAAGGCTGACAATGCTGGCAAAAAGGTCTTGGATTGTTGGTTGACCACAACCTTCATTTGAGATGGCAGTATGGTATGATAGCAAAATAAGGGTACACAGAAATGCGGCCCCCATTGACAGTCATCTTCAAATCATGGCTGTGCTCATACCATCACTTTAAATCTTCTTCAATCCATCTTCAGCTCTGACTGCTCACACCTGTTCATTTCTATATTTTATTTGTGGACTTTTCACCCTCCGTGAAAAGGTGTGAGCAGTCAGAGCTGCAGATGGACTGAAGAAAGTTTAAAGTGAAGGTGTGACCATGGCCCATGTGAGGGAAAAGTTCCACCTTTTGAAGCACTAGTTAGACAGGGTGTGTTTTAGGGACTTGACCTTTTTGAAATCTTGAGGTAGATTGCGGCAAAGTGTAGAGATGGGCAACAAAGGTGATCAGAAAACTGGAGCCAAGCCCTGTGAGGAGAAACTGAGAGAAGTAGGTATACTTAGCCTTGTGAACACAGAAGGGTGTAACAATAGGGCTGCGTTCCCACTCATGCTAAAAAAAGGTTGTAGAAAAGAAAACCCATTGCAAATGGGCATCTGGCAATCACAGCCAAACCTGAATTGTATCCCCACAGAAAACACTGCCCCCCCCAAAAAAAAACACATTGGGGAAAGTGATTCTTTTTCCTCCCCATCCTTTGTCCAGCCCTCTCTCCCCATTGGGTTTGATCCAATGAAGTGGCTAAGGGTGGGGAACCCCAGCTGCCCCTCCCTCCTGCTTTTGCCAGGGAACTCTTCCCTGCCCACTCAGGGGCTCATTTTGCAGAGGTGCAAAAAAGCAGAAAAATGAGAGAGAAAATGTGGGGAAATGAAACATATCAGTGTGGAGTGGGTGAATTGAGCCTGAAGTGGCTGAAAATGAAACTTGTGTGAAGTGCTCTGTGAGGGAGGGAAAAAGGCTTTAGTCTTTCTGGCACTTTAAAAATCTGGCAAGGGGCTGTCCTGCAGGGAGAAACCCCACCCATTTCATGACACATCTGCTGTAATGTTCCCAAAGGAATAAAGAAGAAGCATTTTAAAAGCAAAAACAGGAAAAAACACCTGAAAATACAAGTGTTTTTAATTGCAGTTTTTACTCAAAAAATATACTCCTCAAAAAATACCTGAACCAAATTGGTAATGGGACAGAACATTCAGATCGGTTTGAAATCAATTTTTAGCATGAATGAAAACACAGCCTAGCTGTGCAGAAATACCAAAAGGACTATCAAAGGGCAAGAGTCTTAACTTGATCTCTACCATGCCAGAATGGAGGACGCAGAAGAAGCTGCAAGATTGCTGTTGCAGAAAGGCCACTTGATAGTGGAATGGATTATCTGGAGGAATGGTAGCCTCTACCTTGCCAGATGAGTTTCAATAGAGGATCGACAGTCTTCTGTCGCTGGTGTTTTAACATGGATACTTACGTGGAATCAGGGTTGGATGGAATGACCTAAATGGCCTCTTTGAGTTCTGTGAAGCTGTAAGAAAGGTTAATAATTTTTATATTGTGTCACATGGTCTGGCTTACACAATTTTCTCCCACCAGAAATAAGGCAAGTACCAAATCTGTCAAATTTGTTTGCATAGAACGCATTGATGCATTCAAGCTTTTGGTTGTCAGATATGCCTAGTCAAAGCTGACTTTAATATTCTGAGTTAGGGCTTTAGTAATTTATTAATATGTCCTTCAACAAATGCTCCCCAGGATAGTTAACAATAAAATAAGCAAATAAAACATTAAAAATCTATAAAATGTCATTAAAAACATTAAAAACATAAATGAAGCAAAAGCAAGAACAGTAGAAAACCAGGTTGTAGGTGGCAAATGTGCCTCCCTCCATCCGAGCTACATCATCATCTTCTAGTGTCTCAACTAGGTGAAAGTGTAATTCAACAGTAACTGGAGGAATGCAACTTTAGTCCCTTTCTACGCTGGACTTTATTCCAAAATATAATCCAGCAGAAGGGCCGGTGCAGAAGGGAAGCACCCCTTTACCAAGTAACTGTTCCATTCTTTTATTACGTCTTGTAGATTCTTTATTAAATGAGGTATGGATTTTAAATTGCACCCAAGCGACCTTGCTCTTCACCTGGTGGAAAGGGAATCACAGGGTCTGAAGTAGTTCATTGTACATACAGTAAGCACAGTGATAGTTTTTCTTGAGTGATGTTTCTTGAACTGACCATGCTGAGGTTTTGTTTCTCATTTTGAGTGCAAGAAGCAGGCTAGTATGTTTATGTTAGAAGGCCCTGTTCTTCAGGATTGAAAAGTATATTCTATGTTCTGTGGAAATAATTCAGTAAAAGCAGTGGGCCATAAAAATAAAAATGACACTAGATTAATACACAATATAGAAGATTTGTTTGTTTGTTTCTGATTCTATATGGAACATTTGCCTAATGGTAACCAATCAAAGCAAAAGCTTCCAATACAGAGATTCAGAACCCAGAGAACATTTTGAAAGAGGATCATGATTTGGGGGGTTTTATTGGGAGATTCTTTTTCAACATTACATTTGCCTAACGGAACAATGATTTGTAATCTTTTTGCTTGTAGCAGAGACATGAGGATATAAAAAATGAAATTGGCTGAAATTGGCAGACAATTTAATTTTAACAGTAGTGTAAGGACTAACTTACTGTTTAATCCCCGATGTACTTTGAGCATTTGGTAACTTCAAGAATGAGAGAAATGACGCCTCCACAGTGGCTTTTCACATTTCAGTTGCCAGCTGCAAAAATTCCGGCATAAGCATTAATAATTATTTTTCTTTTTTTCTTCTCATTGAAGACATGACCATGGATGAAGTTCGGGAGTTTGAACGAGCAACTCAGGAAGCTACCAACAAGAAAATTGGGATTGTCCCTCCTGCAATTTCAATCTCCAGTGTCCCTCTCCCTCCCTCGATCCGCAGTGCTCCTTCTAGCGCTCCATCTACGCCTCTATCCACAGAGGCACCTGAATTTCTATCAGTTCCCAAAGACCGGCCTCGGAAAAAATCTGCTCCAGAAACTCTCACGCTACCAGATCCAGACAAGAATGCTCTCTAAAACCCAGCATGTTTCGTATGACAAGCCATGACAAAGAATAGCATTTGCAAAGCGCGTGGTAGTTATTTATGTAAACAAATCTTCTTGATCTGGAAATATGATTCTCCACCCTCTTCACGCTTGTCCCTTAAAACTAAGCTAAGTGCATGCAAAAACATAGTTCATGGGCTTCGATTCCCAAACAAAAGCTCTAAGCCATATGACAGATGTTGCTATCAAAACAAAATGAAACAGCTTGCAAAAGCAAAAATAAATCATAGCAACTGTAGTATACAAAAGATATTCTCTCATATATAATGATATTTATGAGTGGAAATGTTATATGATTTAATAAAGCTGGCAAGGACATCTTGAGAAGATGAGAAACTATTTAGGGATAGATTCAAATGACATCTCTCATTTCAAGCCATCATATCTCAATTTTTTAAATCCTTTTTACTCTCTAGCCGAGTAAACCTCTGAACTGCTATTCACTGATGAACACTTGAATACAACAGTAATTATTCCAATTCTTTTTATTGAATACAACTCAGGATTTGAGGTGTTGTTTAATGCACACTTTAAGGTCTTCAAAATTTAAAGTGAAACAAAACCAGTAACCTTCAGCTCTGGTTATAATTCCTTATATCTATTTTGCAACCCTTGAACTATTTATATCTTGCACAAAATTTGTGGCTCCTTTTTTACTGTGTGCTGTTGTTTATGACCTTTCTGTGTTGGTATTTAGGAGCCTTGTGCAGAGAGAACTATGAGAAGCCTAGCAAGTTACATAGGAAGCTCACATAAGGCAAGGATATTCCATAAAAAGTGCCATGATTAACTGTAGCCCTTATAATTCCAGGGAAACTTGCTTTAAAGAAAACTAAACAAAAAAATCTTAATGCAAATAAAAACTTGAAGCAAAAGAAAACTTCAGTCAGCTTTCTACCAGAGTTTCTATAAGGTTTCAGCTGTTGATTGTAAAGTTTGCTATTTCTGCTATGAGAACAATAGTCTATAACTAATCTGATATTAAAGCTTAACTACACCTAAGTTTTAATCTGTCTTCAACCCACCTTCGAGTTAGAGAATGAATCACCAAAAGTAAAATAATGGACTGTTTTCCTTCCCAAGAAGGAATTTCCTAAGGTTAGAGATAATGTGAAAGGAAAACTGTCGCTTTGCTAATGGGTTATTTCATTCTGAATATGGATTAAATGTGGATTAAAATTTTGGTGCAGCTAGACATTTCCTAGTCTATCAACTATCAACCCACTTTCTCCTCCTCAGCTTCTAAAAACAGCACTATTGGATTCTAGCATTATGCCTAGACATGGTAGGGGGCATGCTCAAAGAATGCTCCTCAAGTGTCCCTGATCACTTTTCTCAGTTCTTGATTCAGTTCTGTCAATTAAAGAAGGGTTCTTCTACTGTGCATTGGGAGCCTATGATTACAGAGGATTCTGCTGAGAATGGCTGGCCCTCATCATACCCTTTGCCAGTAGCTTGTAGGACAAGACTCCATGATTCTTGCACAGGATGCCTGTAAGATTAGAACCTTCCAGGCAACATCTAAAGAAAGAGGTAAAGAAACTGTCAGCTGCCCTACTTCTTCTCATCATAGGAGTCTTGCAAATGATTGATAACCGTTTCCAGTCTAACTGCAATAGAACAAATTTGTACTTTTCATTCCTTTTCCAAAAACAGAAGCTGCTTCCAGATATATGGCAAAATCTGTGATCGTCTTGGTACTATCTTGGAAATGCCAGGTACGCCCCTGGCATTCACGATGTAGTGCTGTTTTAAGAAGCAGAAAATCCATATCACTATTTCAGGTAACCCATCACCAATGTTTACCTCTAACATCTGGCAGACACCTTCAGGAATGAGCTCAGTTGTGGCTACTGGAAGCCAACCAAGCACATGAAAATAACAAAGTGAGTGGCAAGGTGTGCTGAGATTGCTCTTGGCATCTGTCAGGGGAGTAGCAAGAGACAATCACAAGACTTTCTTTAGGCCCTTCACTGCCTTTTGTCATCTGGAGGTAGCTGGAAGTGAGGAGGATAGAAGGGGGGAAGCTTATTGAGGAAGGCCGGCTGTAGTCATTCTTGGCGGAATTGTGTAAGGTTTGCAAGCAGGCCAGCTGGGACAGAGGGTATCTTCATGGCAGAAACAGGGCACCTTTTTCTCTTCCTGAACTCCGGTCATCTAGCTTATGCATGAAGCCCAGATGACACCACCGCCACCCCAAAGCTGGAAAATTTAATTCTTTTGAATCCTGGTAAAGTACTTCGAAGGCCCTTTATTTTTGTATGTTCTCAAGAGGATCCTGCTGGAGGGTGTCTCTGTGGACATGGGGAACACTTGCTGCTTCTCTCAACCAAGCTGCCCACTGGGGTGGTGGGTAGTGGTGGTTACAATCACTTACTGAGCACTGTGGGTGCTGCTGCCTCCCCAGAACAGCAACTTTTTTGCTCCTCTTTCTCTTCCTCCCCCCACCTCACAGTCTCTACTTGCATCAAAAAGGGGGAATATGGCTTTTGGCAATGCTACAGTTTCAGGGAAGAGCTCTCCCGCTTTAGTACTCCTGTGTAGATAGAGCCAAATGTGGTAGGCCAAGTAACTCTTCCACAACAAAGAGAAGGGGATGACCGTGCATATACGTAGGGAGAGGGGCAAACAAGGTGTGGAGGGGAGCACCTCATGAGGTGTTTGCCCACCTTACCATTAGAGGACACACCTATTACGTTTGACCAAGCTCTTAGTTTATCCTGTGGTTTACCAGCCTCAAGATGATTAAGACAAGTGTTCTCAGACATTGTAGCATGGCATTTTCACGGGTGTAGACAAAAAAGAGAGAAATGCAATGGAGACATGTCTAGTCTCTTCCATTATGACACTAAAAGAGAGCAAAATAAGGTTTAAAAATATGAATTAGACTGTATCAATTTGCCTACAGTGGGGCAATAAATATTCTAAAACGACTTCAGGAAAGCTACTTTCAGTAATTGGAAACAATCTAAATGTAGAAATAGCCTGACTGGATTTATGGAAACTTTTTATACTAACCATTCTATAACAAAGGAATAAAAATTAGGATATTGATATCCAGCAAAACTTTTGAAAAGTAGGAAGAACTCTCAAAAGAGCATTTATACTCTTCAGACAGCAATGAATGCTTGCAACTTGCAAGCCTTCTGCTTCTGGATACAAAAAGTCATTTCAGCTCTCAATATGGGAAACAAGAGGAGTCAGTTATTAGGGTTTCAGCATACCAAGTTTAAAAAAAAACGTGTTAAGAGTCCTGAAATTTTTTATACAGTTCTCTGTGTTTTTTAAAGAACAAAACAACATTAAACTGCTTGTCGTTGTCTTCTTTCCATCAAGAAAAAATAAAATTATGACCTTGGACAACACAGGTTTTCTTGTTGTCCACTATAGTGTTTTGTGGCAGAGCTGCCTTGCTGCATCAGAAATGGATTTCTGCTCATACAAGACACCTTTTGCTCTATTCCTAAGACTTGTGTTATTTTTCTTTCCTTGGTTACTGACTGGATTATCAGTTATGACTTGACATGGATAGGAAAGAATAAGGTGTAACTAGCTGCATCCCTCAAACTCAAGAAATAAAGATGCTTCCCACACCTCAATTTATGTTAGGAGCAATTTCCTGTTGTGATGTAACCAACCCACCATTGCCACCAGTTGTTAGAGACATAAAATCATTGAAAGTTCTGTTGAAGTTCCCAACAGTTTTCTTGACCTAAGCTCTTCATAATTAGTCCTCTCCGAAATGCATCAAACTTTGCTTAGTCTTGAACGGATCAAATATTTATAGTGAGATTCAACGCTTATTCTGTTAGAAGCAGACTGAAGTATGCATACACACCTTAGGATATTGAAACTCTTTGGATAATTGAAAAATAAAAGCAGTGGATATATTTCTTGCAAGCATGGTAGCATGATTTTTGTATTAAAACGAAGTGTAGCTGATTTAAGTCCCTCTCTTTGTTTAAATAGTAGATATTAAGGTGAATGTTCAGGGGGGTAATTATAATCACAGCGATGGAAAAACAGCACTGTGTAGGTTTCAAGGCTGCAAAACCCAAGGTCAAACATAACCCAATAGCTTTATACTGCCCTTCAATAACTGTTGGTGTTCTTTTTCAATCTTCCACAACTGGCTGTTGTACTACCTTTGTTCAAATCCTTATGGATATGTTTTTTGTGTATCCAAGTGTACCCTGATTTAGCATGTTGCGGTAGCTGACAGACATGTATATTAATACCAATTCAACTGTGATAATTTCTGTAATACAGATAATGAGATAACTCTGTCTCCTTTTAAATATGACTATCCCTCCTTTTTTAGAATGTTCTGCACTTACCAATACAACAATATGCAGCTTTAAGATGCTAGTTTGTTTTAACCGTTTCACTTCCTATTGTATTATAGTATTACTTTGGCTTGGGAATAAGATGAGGCATTTATATAAACTGCTTGTCTCAAAAAGATGCTAGTTTCAAGTACTGATAGTAAAAGCCTGAAACAGAAAAACTAATAGTTCCTCCACCCAGTCAGTGTGCTGAAACTCATAAACATCCAGTTTAGACTGCTGTCAAAATGTGGTGCTTACACACATATCCATAAGAGTCTATTCCACATGAATGTCTAAACAACAGCTTGCACAATCCATTTCTGCCTTCAGCCGTCTTCAGTGGGTGCTCATAAAATAAATCCTTTACCCTCTGCTTTTTGTAGACCACATTAGAACGCTGCATTATACACTCCACCTCCTATTGCGTTTTGGTCTCCACCTCCTAATGCGTTAACATTTGATGGCTTAACTTCCATGTTTAATGCTGTGAGAGATAGGTTTTAAAAATTACCACGGGCACAATAGCAAGTAAACTACCAGCATGTCTTTTTGCTGCACTGTTATGTTGTCTGCACACAAAATCTTGAGTGGGGTTCACTGATAAATTAATTTGTACAGAATTCGCTGTTTATTTTTAGGTATGACACTATGTGAGTCCAGGGGATTTTTGTTGTCATTCTTTTTAAACTGCAGTGCAACAGTATATGGGTGGCTGGCAGGCAGTGCTGGAACACCATTAGGGCAGGAATATTTGAAGTCGGGTTCTAAGCCAATATACTGTTTTATGATTTTAATTGCTGTCTTCTACCCATGAAACAAATTCTCATATTTGTCAACACACTCAGTTGAAATACTCATTGAAACAAGCTCCTTAATAATAATAAATATTTATTGCTTCCCCACCTTTCCCTAAGGACTGAAGCAGGCAAGAACAGCACATTTACAGTCATATTTTAAAACATTTAAACGTACAAAAACAAAATCACATATTAAAATAGGTCAGCAAGGAGCATTTCCCAAAAAATGCTGGTGTTTATGCACTGTGATCTATATACCAAATTCAGTTGGTTTCTCTTTCCCAGATTCCTGTGTAGTAAAGACAGTGATTCATTCCATCTATAATGGAAATGTTTCAATCTTTGTTTATGTTAGAATGGAAAACAGATGTTGTGTAACTTTTAGTTTAAAGTGTAAAAAAGGGGAGCCACATTCTCATGCAGTAGCATATTGGCTTAAATCAGATGGCACTTCTATACATGTAGGAAGTTTTTGATTATTCTATATTTGTATGGTATATTAAAAAAAAATTCCCAGAGCATTCAGGAGATTCTTTCCCCCTCAGAAGCAGTTTGTCAGGGAGCAAACAGGCAGCTGAATGAAGAAAGCCAAGCTGAGGAATCAGGGTTCTCTTTGACACAGCTCTGCATCAAGTGCACAGTAATTGTACAGGAACCTTAAAACAGACTATCCATATAGTCACCAGGAGTCAAGCCAGACTCAGTGGCACCCAACAGAATTAAAATACATTGAATGTTTGCACTTCCTATCAGCTAGTAAATGCAGTAGGGAAAAATACACAAACCGGTCACTAAGAATTCACCAACAACCGCTATTCAGGCTTAATTTTTATTTTCCCGTTTCATAAAGGCTTGAAGCCAATCTATTCCTTACTGCCCTTCCCCCAAAACTCCTTGTGTGGATAGAATGGACTTTGAATCAGTCTCCTCTGATCTTTTTTTTTCTTTTTTAAAATGTTACTTATAGAAATAAGTTATTTCATTTCTGTGGCAATTCTTGTGACTCTGAATGTTGTGTATATTACTAGTATCTTTGCTAATAAGCTTAATGTTCTCTTGTTTAAATGAGCTAGTTCCATGAAAGAAGGACCAAGTACCCCAAGTTAAACAATCTAAGGCTAAGTAGAAGGAGCTGAGACTCATTGTTATGGCACATCACTTTAAATGTTGCTTTTTCAGTAATTTATTATCATTTTACAAAATTGCCTTTTCTTACATTATGTTGTAAATAAAAGTACCAAGCAATCTTCTTTCCAAAGCTGTATCTTTTCTTTGTGTGCAAATTCATGCAATAAGGTTCAGTGAAATATTGATTTATGTATCTTCAGGCTCTAACCTGGTTTATGGTAGGTATACACGGAATACTAATACATTCAGTGAACATTTTATTCATCTCTGGGTGCCACTTGGTTATAGTTAATAGATATAATTGTGCATTAAAGAAGCCTCATACCTAGATTACAAAGAACTGAGGCCATGCTTGAACTTCATGCCCATTGTCTAAAATTGTGTGTGCTGGGTGACATTCATGTTTCAACCCATGCTTTGCACAGTGATTCAAAAGATAGGTAAGACCTTGAATCTACTGGATCCAAAGTCACATTATTCTATATGCTGACCCTGAAATGGGTGCATCAGCTTACCTTTTTCTGGTGGAGGTAAGAAATGAGGCCAGCAACAATCTAGCAAATTTAATTTCCCCTTACTGTGTGCCTTAAGAGACCAATGAAGGCCGGAATGGCAGTTCCTTTCACACAATTTTCCCCAGCAGCACTATGCACATTTCTATATAGTTATAATACCAGCAATATTTTAATTAACAGTATCCTCTTTCTAAAGAACCAGGATGTTTTAATTTCAAACAATTCCTGAAATAACAAATACACATCTTTTTATGTTGGCTGCTTCATCTCTGAAGCCTTCCATCAGATGTCGTAGGACTAATCTGCATTTAAATGAAGCCTCTCTTGACGCAATCAGTCATCCATAAGACTGAATAACTGAGTAGAAAATAAAAGAGGCATCACCAAAGAAAATTCAAAATTTAATCACTTGGAACTATGTAAGATAGGGCAGCTCCAAGCCTGTCTGAAATGCAAAAATGACCCAATTTGCACCAGTCTGCAACACAAAGTTCACATCTGGAATTCCTCTCAAGCAAGAAGGGATGCAGCAGCTTTACAATGGCAGGTGGAATGGAGGGGACATTGATGGGAGGAAAATGGCAGACATCCTCAACCTACAGTCTCTTCTCCACTCCCCCCAGACAAGATGAAACAATAATACAGGGTAGTTTGCTCCATACCTAGTCAGCATTGTAGCCAACATTATATTAATCTGGACAATTTGGCTGCTGTTGAATTCCCAGATGTGCAAATGACCACCGCTGTCTATGCATGTGTGTTGGGCGGCAACAGTTAAAAGTGCTTTTTTTGGGTGGGGGAAACTGGCCTATGGTGGAGTTGCCTACATAATGTGAGGCAACTCCACCACAGTAGTACCATAATGGCACTATATTTGCCCCATCTGGACGAGGCCCTTAGAAGACTTAGAATGTTGTGACCTTTATGAAAGTGAAAGCCAGCATCCTTAAAAACTGGAAGTTGAAAACCTTAATGCTATGTATTAAAAAGGCCAACATCGTGTAAACCTGCACACTTGTGGAGTTTACAGCTGACAGAAGCAGAAATAGTAGACACCGTTTTCTCTCTGAGCGGCAAAACTTAAGGCAAAATCATGAGGACCATTTTCCTGACAACAAAGATCAAAATAAATGCAATGGTCTTCCTATGGCTGTGCAAAAGCACAGAGGAGAGACAGCTGTGAATGAGACTACTGTAATATTTTTGGAGGAGCTATAAGATATTGCTAGACCTAGATAAGATGGCAAGCAAGCATTTGTGCATCATCACCCATCAATACATAAACCTTTTGCATTTTTACCCTTCTTGTCATACAGTGTAATTCTATACTTTCAATTTCTGTCCCTGGAGCTGTTTGTTTTTTAACCTGCCCTGAGATCTTGAGGTATACAGAGGGGTATAAGTGGAAATATATAAATAAATAAATTTAATGCAGCTTCCTGTATTGTGGTGGAGGCATCAGGGTTACTTACTGAGATTTCTCCCCTTAATTAGGGTTGTTTTTTTTTGTACTTAGAAAATATCCACATTATGTCAAAAACAGGTGAACCCAAACACAGCCAAAAAGCTAGTAATCTTTAGAAATGAAATGTTCCTCATGCAATGGCTCACTAGTCTACAGTTGCACGTTGAGCTCTCCAAAAGGGAGTGCAAGCCATAGCTATAATAGAGGACCGAAGGACTGCAGAGCTCGTCCTCTCCCTACGCTGTCCCTTTACTTTCCATTCCGCCTCTTATATCGCATCTTTTAAAGCCTGATATTTTCTAAGCTGCTCTCAGTGTAAATGTGTCTGTCCTCCACACACAAAAAGGCCTCCTGCCCTGAGGCGGCGGCTGTGGCGGGTCCGAACCCCGCCCTGTTCCGGGTTGGCCCCGCGGAGAGGGAGAGGGAGCTGGTGGCCTGCGAAACATGCCGTTTTGCACACCTGTGCTGTACGGCGCGCATGCGCCCTTTGTGGGCCTACGGACAGGATGGAAAGCGCGCTACGAACGTCGGCTTCCTGTCTCTGTGGTTCCTGTACCCGAACCACCGTCATCAAGCGGGACTGAACAGGGGAAAAACGCGGCCCTCGAACCCCCGACGGTCGGCCTCTTTCCTGACACGTGTCTCTTCGTAATAGTAATACCGCGATTCTCCTCTCCGATTCCCTGGCGGTGGACCCAATCCACACCAGCCAGTAGGTGGCGCTGCAGCCTTCCCTGTCGCGGAAGTGAAGCGAGGGTGCCCAAAGGCAAGGGATAGCGGTAGGCGTTTGGCTAGAGAGGCGCAGTTGGCTTTTCCACTTCCTGTTCTCGACGTGCCTGCCGCTTACTCTCCTCCGGCCGGCGGCCAGTCCTCCTGCCGTTGCCGCCGCCGCGTGCCTTCCAAGATGGCGGCGTTCTGCGAGGAGTTCACGTTGTGTGCGTTAGCGGGGGCAGCCCTCCTTCCTCAGGAGCCGCTGGGCCTGGTGGCGTTGGATGCGGATCGGGTGCTGCTCACTGACCGGGGACGGACGGTAACGTTGTACAAGGTAACCGCTGCCCGCCCTGAGCGGCAGATACTTGAACAACCGCACGGGATCGTAAGAGGAGGAGCCCTGCTGGATCGGGCCACAGCCCAGCCTCCAGCCTCACGTAATGGCCCACCAGTTGCTCCTGGGCAAGTGAAGCAGGAGGCGAAAGCAAAACCTTCCCCTGCTCTCCATTCCCTGCAAATGGCTTTCAGAGACACCCTGCCTGTCTCTGCAACCTGGAGGCAACGCCAAGGCTTTGCAGCGGTGGGCTATGAAGGGATGCTGGAAACAGATTCTGCTCCTGTGTTCCAGAGGCTGCTGCACCTCAGCTCCCATGAGCCCTGGGCCACACCAGCCTGTGGCCAAGGAGGATGAGAATAGTTCTGCAAGATCTGGGGAACCGTAGCTGGCCCATCCTGGCCTCCCAATTTAGGGTTGGGGCTCTGTCCAGATGCGGGGAATCTGTCACGATTATGGTGCTACTGTGGTGGGATTGACACACAATTCCCTGGAGACCCCACCCGCAGCCCCTGGATTTCCCGCACTAAAATGTGCAAAACACTTGTCGAGAAACTCAGCACTAGTTGTGGCAGATGCAGCTGCCATGGTCACTCTGTCGTCCACTGTGCGTGCATTGGGGCAAAACCAGGCAGCCTTAAGGTCTTCAGAGGAAAAGCAGCATATAAATGTCAGCATTGTTGAAATATTTATAATAGAAAGCATTGTTGGCCTCTTTTCTTTTATTAGAGGATTCAGACCTCTCAGCATTTTTTCTGAGGTTCATTGTTTATCAGCATCGGTTCATAAAGGGGACAGTGCAAAGTGCCAAATGGTGCTATGCTTTTGATGGTGTCAGACATGGGTCAAAATGTAGTTCAGTGTGGTCAAAGGCAAAGTGTCAGATGATGCCTTATGAAGGGGAAACCAGCAGACAAGTAATACAGGGTTTCTTAATTGGGATTTCTGGGGAGTTGAAAGTGCTGGAGGTTACTTTTCACTTATGAGCTTCCTCATGTTTTTAAAGTCTTAACTAGAAAGCTAAATTATATTGATATTCTTAACTTTATAGAACAGCCTTTAAAGTATGTGCTAAACTGTTAATTAGATACCAGATTATTTTATTTAGGTCTCAGGGCGGGTAACAGCATCTAAAATCCAGTACATTAAAACAATAAACAATCTACATTAAAACAATGGTGTCTATAATTAACTACTAGTGTCTGCAAGTAGAAAGGGAAAATGTGTCTCCATTTAGCCAAAGGCCAGGGCAAAGAGGTGCATCTTCACTGCCCTCCTAAATGTACCATGTTTCCCTGAAAATAAGACAGGTTCTTATATTAATTTTTGCTCCAAAGGCACACTAGGGCTTATTTTCAGGGTAGGTCTTATTTTCGGGGAAACGGTATTCATTGAGGGAGCCTGACACAGCTCAAGGGGAGAGATTATTCCATAGCCTGGGGGCCCACCCATTTTATCGCTGAAGGTGGTGGGATAACTAGGAGGGACTCCCCTCCCCAGATCTTAAGGTATGGGCAGACTGATATGGGAGAAGGCGTTCTTTCAGATATTTGGGACCCAAGTTATTTGGGGGTTTATAAGTCAAAGTTAACACCTTGAATTAGGCTCAGTAGCGAATCGGCAAACAGTGCAATCCTGTTAAGACATCCGGCAAGCTGTCCCGTTCAGCAACCTACTCGCTGCATTCTGCACCAGCTGCAGCTTCCGAACCATCTTCAAATGCAGACACATGTAGAGTGCATTACATAGTCCAATCTACAGGTTACCAGAGCATGGATAATTGTGGCCAAGTTGTCTCTGTTCAAAAAAGGCTTCAGCTGGCACACCAGTCGTAGTTGGGAATAGGCACTCCTCGCCATGGCATCTACCTGAGCTTCAAGTCTCAGCACTGAGTCCAGGAATACCCTCAAATTTTGCACCTGTCCCTTCCAGGGCATTACAACCCCATCAAGGGCAGAATGCCTTATAAAATTTATATGTTTGAATTTTATCATTAGCTTTTTGTACTGATCTATTAATAAGAGCATATTACTTGTCAAATAATAAACTAAACACAAAGTAGGAATTCCTAAGTTGGAATTCCTTTTGTAAGATGAAGCCCACTGGAAATGGTTATAAACAAATAACAGATTCCTATTACAGTGGATGATATAGATTATGTTAAAGTGATAGGACTGAATTTAGCTAAAATGAGGTTAGGTAAAATAGTGTTTCTTGTGATTAAATTAATTGTTTTATGCTAAAGTCTTAGTATTGTCATAAATGAAAAATGTACTTTTTTAGGTTTCTGACCAAAAACCTTTAGGATGTTGGTCTGTCAAACAAGGCCAAACAATTACGTGCCCAGCTGTATGCAACCCTGAAACGGGAGAATTCATTCTTGTCCATGACAACAAGGTATGTTTGTGATTTAACTAAGATATCTGTATACTTAAGCTGAAATGAGCAGTGTATAATTACATAGAAAGCATATTCATTTTGGATTGTAAATCTTTCCTACAAAAGATGAGGGAGTGGGACCTGCTATTGCAAGTTGAGAAATTAAAGAGAGAATATGCCTTTATCAAAAGATGTGAAAGTTACATTGAGGCAGTTTCTGCACCACATGTGCTGTTTTGTCCCTTATAGGGTGGACCAGAGAGTTCAGGCCATGCTGGGGTAGAGGGGTAGTGGTAGCCGGCTCCAAAGGCTGTCAGGCAGCCCATCACAGCACAGCCCCGGCTTCAAAGTCTGGACCCAACCTTCAAAGTCCAGAAATTTATGTTCATGTCTTTCAGTTCCTGGCATGGCCCTGTCCAGTGCAAAAAAGGATACTCCATCATATACTGGACTACAGTGGGTGTACTGTCTCCACACCCTTCATAGTCTAGAATATGAGGCCTGTCCGATTGTGAACCTCTTTAAAAAGGTCTGCTACAGGACCAGGATAGGCCCTCATTTTGGCAACCTTTCCTGGTCTGTAACTTTGGCCGTTATGGACAAAAACGTACTAGGAGAGGGCTCCATCTTGTCCTAGCAAGTAGAAGATGGGCTCTAGACCTCTTCTTGTTATCGGCTTACAGTAAGTGCAGAATGTATCTTATACTGAAGAACTCCAAGAAACCTGTTTTGAAAAATCATAATTCCTTGTGCTATTTTTACACTAGAAACAAGTGTGCCTTAAGCATACGATATTAAATTGTTTTTATCTAGAAGTTGCGAGTGATGTTTAGCAAATGATTTTTTAAAATTATGTTTTTTTAAAGGTTTTGCAGATATGGAAGGAAGAAGACGCTAATCTGGATAAAGTTTTTAAAACAACAGTAAGTGCTAGCATTTCCATATAGCATTTGATGCAGTGAGTTGACATTCTTATAGTGGAGGCTATGTTGAAGGAGAGGCAGATTTTCTTAGTACAAATATCATAAGATTTTGAGGTTAGCCTCCTATGAAATCTTAGTTATCACTGAGTTTGAAATTCAGTTTGACTAATTCAGTTACTCCTGTTAATACTTACACAATCACATATTTTGGATTCATCAGTAAAGAATTGGTTTTTCCTATTTGTTAAAAGGATTTCTGAACTTTACTTAGCACATTTTCCATAGTAAGGTTGATCATTTATTTTTCAGTTGTCAGCAGATGTGTATCGAATACATTCACTGCCTCATACTGAACCCCAGGTCTTGTTTAAGAGTGGTGCTGTGAGGAGTTTGGATGCTTTGCTAGCCACACCTCACCAGGAAATTGAGCACATCGTTTCAGATGAATTCATTAAGTAAGTACTTCTGTCTCTACTAGGGGTACAAGAATTAAGCATTCATTGTGTTATCCGATTCTCTAAAATCCTTTATTCCTGCACAGTTATAGGTGTGTGTTATATGTGAGTTTGTCTCTCTTAGGTACTGTTCACTCCCATTCTTTCCATCCAGTGATCAAAGAAAAAAAAAGTCATTAAATATTAAACAACATTGTGCAATATATTCTGTATGCTTATACAAAAATAGTGTAAAACACATTTCTTTTTGAACCTGCCTCACATTTTATACAGCTTTATATTACCCAATTTTATTTACTTAACGTCATTTATAACGTAAGGTATTTCTCAGGCTACTGCTAAAAGACTCCAGAAATGGAAGAGGTAACATGCTGTACCCAGAATACCAAGATTGCTCCTTCCGTGAGTTAATCTGGATCTAATTCAGGCTTGCAGTGATTTCAGTGTTGTCTGCAGTGATAGAATGTTGACAGCAAACATGGATGACCCTCTTAAAGATCAGAGAGGCTCTTAACAAAAACCCATGGTTTTAGGTAATGACAGCACAACCCCACCCCCATAAAGGTATGATGATCAATGAGCAGCTGTTAACGATTGCCTCCTCTTCTTCTATCAGCTGAATTCAGAGGACAAAATAACTTGATAGCATATCAGAAATAAATTGTCAATCATTCTAGGCCAGGGGTAGGCAAACTGCGGCTCGGGAACCACGTGCGGCTCTTTGGTCCCTTGAGTGTGGCTCTTCCAGCTTAGGAGTACCCTAATTAATAGCAATGTACCTACCTATATAGTTTAAGTTTAAAAAATTTGGCTCTCAAAAGAAATTTGGCTCTGTTGACTAATGAGTTTGCCGACCAATGTTCTAGGCCATTTCTACTCTGAGCTTTGTCTCATCTGCTAGTAAGTCTGAATGCAGCATATTAATTCTTCCAGTGTATTCTGCTAAGGAAAAAATGTTTGTGGTAGGCAATAAACTGTCCTGTCTAAGCATGTTTTTAAGTTCTGCAGTAGTAACCTTACAACTCAATTTTAGATGGAGCGATGCTTTCCTAGAAGTTGAACAGCCTGTTCTTCTATTTATTACTGAGCTGGTAAGTCTTAAAAATGGCAAAATGCGAAAGCAGCCATAGGATATAATATATACATATTTAAGTCTTCATGGAGTTTTAATTTGGAATTGTCAATACTCAAAAGGCATTTTTAGTACCTCTTTTTGTTTCCTGTGTATACAAAGTCAGACTAACCTTTGAAAACAAATGGGTAAGTGCTGCCTTTTCATATCCGTGATGCCAACTGTGTGTAAGCTGAAGTGCTACATATATTCATTTTTCTAATCTCAGTATGTCTGATTTTTCATATACTTCCCTGATCTTCAAGTACAGTACAAGTTGTTAGATCAAAATCCAATCATCTGTTGGTGTTTGCATTTCAAACACACGAAATTCCTGATTTGTAAATTATGTGAGACCTCTATATTTGGACCTCACACATTTGTGAATGAAGGCCCACCATGACTGATTTTGTAGACAATCTTAACTCTAGGCTTGTTGTAGTAGAATGTTGCTTGGAGAAACCTTTTGTCTAGTTCATCTTGAGTTATTTTGGCTTATGGAGTTTGAAAGTCATAACTTACGCTTGGGACCCTAAAAGAGGCAGTGGTAAGGACACTTCTAGAGAAACCCTTTCTGGATGACTTTAACAACTGCTGAACAATCTCAAACCTTCCATTTCTGTGCAAGGTAACAGTGTGCAGTGGCTTTACAGTTGCAAAGGATCTTAGATGCTATGGATTGTCTGGACCCATTTCAGTCAGGTTATCATGCCTGGTTTGTTTTTGTTGGGTAAGATTTGTAGAAGAGAGTTCTAGTACTAGCAGAAGTACTGTGAATAATGGAGGATGATTTCCTCTTGAAGACTAAAGGAAGGAAGAGATAAATGTAAAACATCATCAAAAGGAGGAACTTTATTTAAAAAGGGAAAAAAAACAAATGCCGGGAAGAGACATGCCAGAAAATGTCCTGCTTCTATAACAGCAGAGCAGGAGAGAGAGACAAATGTAGGAAGATGTGGGAATGGCCAGAACCATGTGGCACCCCAACAGCTAAAGACTAAGAGGCAAAGTAGAAGTCTCCCATTATCACCTTCAGGACTCTACTGTCCGAGTAGAACCAGAACCAGTCCACGATTGTTTCTACCAAGCCCAGTCCCATAAGGAGGTCCGGACAGATTATGTGACTAATAGTACTGAAAATGGCTGAGAGGTCCAGCAGGGAGACATTGCCCTGTTGAATCCATCAGGAAGACCTTTGTGCCAAAACTGTTGGAAAATGCAGTTTCTTTGCTGTTCTGTATTTTATCCCATGCTGTTTAATATCTATGTGAAACCACTGGGAGAAATCATCTGGTAGGTTGGGCTGCATAGTCATCAATACATTGGTGACCACCAACTGTTCCTCACTGTGTCATCTGATGCTAGGGAAGTGGTGAATGTCTTGAACCAGAGGCCGAAAGCTGTGATGGGCTGGATGTGGATGAAAAAGCTTAGATTGAATCCAGATTAAGACGAAGGTACCATACGTCAAGTAGAATGCTGTTCAGAAATTTGGGGGTTAGCCTGTCCTGCTTGGGTGGCACTCCTTGAGAGAGAATAGATTTGTACCTGGAACTGGCTCTGCTTCTGGATACCCAGGTAGCAGCTGTTGCCAGCAGTTTCTTTGCATGCCTTTGCTTGATATGCCAGCTGCACCAGGTTTCTTGAGAAATCTGATCTGGCATTAGTCACATGTTCATATATTGTTAGATTACTACAACAAACTCTACTATTTCAGGTAGAGTTATATAATCTGTTAAAATTAGGGCCCCAGCAATCCCTTCAGTCTGAGATTTAGGATGTTTTTCCACCACGCTCCTTTAATCCGGATCTAAGAAGATTCGGATCTAGGGAATGAGTACTTCCCTTAATCTGGATCTAGTAGATCCGGATTAAGGGAAGTACCCAATGTGTTTCCATGGGTCGTCTAGTACCCAATAGCAATGGGCGCTAGCCTCCGTGCCGTGGAAACGCCGGAGCACCCATTTGGAAATCTGGATCTACCCACAAGGGCTCTGCCTGTCACCCCAGGTGTTTGGGGGGACACAGCGTGCAATCTCCGAAGTGGCTCCAAAGTCACTTCGAAGTCATTTTGAAGTCACTTTGGAGTCACTTTGATGTTCATTCCGAAAATCAGCACAGACTTCAAAGACGCTCCAGAGCTATTTTGCACAGACTTTGAAGTGACTTCGAAATGACTTCGAAGCTTAGGTTTTGGGGCTCCCCCCCCAAGGGTGCCCCCTCCCCCTAGCCTCCTCTAGACCCCATTGCCAAACTAACATGGAAACAGACTCCCTTTAATCTGGATTTTCTGGCTGAAGACTCCATTGTAGACCCATTAATGGGGTCTACAGAAAATCCAGATTAAAGGCTGAGATGTACCCATATCATCCGGATTTCCTCAGCAGCGGTGGAAACAAATGGGTCCCAAATGGGTCCCGTGGTGGAAATGGGGTCATCCGGCTCACACCCAAATAGATCCTTAATGGGTGCAAAAATGGGTACTTTCTGACAGTGGAAAAACACCCTTAGTTGACTTCTGTAAATTCCCATGCAGAAAAAGTCTGTTTTTCATTTTCAGGGTGGTAATGACTTCATCTATGTTCAGCGATGTCATCCATATACGTCTCAGAAATTTACACTCGAACAAGGGAGCGAATCATCCACCCCACTTAGCTTTGCAGCATATTTGAAAAACAAAGTTATCACACTCCTTTGCTTATGTAAGTATCCTTATTTATCTGAAGGAGCACCTCCTCTCTTACGGTCTTGCCTGTGGGTAAACATCTTCTGAAGAAGCCCTCCTAGTAATTCCATCTCTCTCTGAGTTTCATGAGATGGCAGTTGAAGAGAGAGATTTCTCTGTGGCAGCCTCAGGCTTTGGAATAACGTCCCCTTAGAAACACAGTGGGTGCAAATACCTTTTGATGCCTGGTGAAACCCTGTTTGGGGATCAATATAGATCTCTTCCTTGTCTTAACATTTTGTAGCTTTTATGTACTAGTTAATATTATTAAAAAAAACTGCCAGTAACAGTTTTTGTATAACAGCAGCATAGCATCAGCTGATAGTTCCTAATAGTTTATAAGGAGCATCTGCATATACTCATTCAGCTAACTAGCATATCTGTTTTCATTTACTGGATGTTTTATTCTAGAAATAGAAGAGAGTCATGGAATGTGTACTTATTTTAAATTCCAGTTTGTACTGGTTTTGATGTATTTTAAACTGGAATTTAAAATAAGTACACATTCCATGATTCTTCAGAAGAATTTAGGGGCATGTTGGTGTTCACTTTAAATGTTTAAAAGGATATCACTTGCTAATTTTCTACTAAGAAAATAAAGACTGAAAACTATGTCTGGATCCCAGCATGTTGGCAAACAGTAACTTGATAGCTCTTGATCCTGTGTTATGCACACATGCTGTTGCTGGGATGATGATGATATTATTATGAATAATGATAATTTTATAAAGTATCTTCTTTTAGATGTTGAAATGTTAAGAAAACATCTCAGTTTGGGGCTTCTTTATAGTCCAGCTCTCAGAGTTCCTGGACAGGTTTAGTGGGTAGAAATAGAGCAGGACATCAGCCACCAATGGAGTCTCTAGCTGGTAGAAAGCTGAGGCTTTCTCAACCTGTTGCAGTTATTTGATCAGTAGGACATTTATATTTAAAACTAGTCCTTGAGGGAAGTTGGTGTTGAAATGGAGAATGGGAATAATTCCTAGTTGAATAATCCTACATATAACATGGTTTTGCTCTTTTATGGTCAGGGTAAATGTAAACTGTTTAATGTGATACCCAATGTGATGGACCATAGCTAATACTGGGCAAGCTGACTTTCTTCTGGGGCCCAATAACCACTATACCTGGCTGGTTGGCCATGAGTGTGTCTGTTGTATTGGTTTAGCTGTTTACTCAGCTAGGTGATCACTATTGTTTTCTTTGCATGTTTTGTTAATAGTAAGGGAAGCCAGTTCAAACCTAGTTATGCTCCTATTTGTGACAATACAATTTGACCTCTGTTATGGCGTTGACCAAGATCAGTAGACAGGATTGAGTCTCCATTCCTTGACATTGTTGACTTGCATGACAGTTTTCTTTAAGCAAAAGTTATTTGCAAGCATGTGCATAACAGCCTTTTGCATGTAATGTCAATTTCCAAGAAACAAATCACAGGTGTTATAAAAGGGACAACTCTTACCTCCTCCTAAAAATGACTTTGCTGTATTTTTTTATTCATAGTTGTAGTAGCTTAGATTTAATCCAGTTGATTACTATGCAGTTTGACTCTGTTTTTACAGATTCAAATGGGTGTATCTATAAAGTTCTTGTGCCACTACAAGCAAGTGACTCCAAGAAGGAGAAGATTTTGCGAAAGTCACCTTTGATGAAACTTGTCGTATCTGACAGTATTTTTAAAGGAACTTCACTTGCCATCCTTGATGAAGATCACATTGCTACAACTGGATGTTTAGATTCTCAGGATGGAACTGTAAAAGGTAAAGTTTCAGAATTCAGCAACTAAAATGAGAAATCAGCACTTAACTTGGTAACTCTATATGGGATGGAAACAACCAAGACGTCACCTTGAAGAACAGTGTGTCATTTTACATTCCTTCGCTCTGACTATTGGTCACCTTGATTGGGGCCAAAATTAGTTACTGGTTAAAAAGATCCATAAGCAGCAAGTGCTGTACAATATAAAATGGAGAATGAGAAGGAACAGAACCCTATGCTGCCTTCTGATCTTCTAGGCCTTCAGGCAAAAAGAGGCAGAATACAGGAATAGTAGAAGGGAGAAACCGATTGACCTCAGTCTGGTAAATCATGCATGATGGAGATCAATTTAAATAGCTGGAGCTTAGCTTACAGATGGATTGATAGTTAAATAGAATACCAGCATAAACAGAAAATATGTGGATTTGCTGGTTGTTTCTGAGAACAATGCAAAAAGTCTTCAAATTAGTTTCTAAACAGTATTCATGTTAACTGTTCAAACAGATCTGTTTTTCTTTCTTTTGTAGGCTCCCTTTCCATATGGAGTATAAAGTATCAAACGCTGCAGGCTTCAAAAGAGTTGTCACAAGGAACCAGTGGAGAAGTAAGATGGGATCTCTTGTTTGGTTTTGGATCTGTTGCAGATCTTTCACAATAACATTCTATATAGATAGCTTGTGGGATCTGGGGAAAATGTAGAAATAAAAAATTTAAAGAGAATCCCTTTTTTATGCATTCATTTGCAAGGCAGAGTAAACCAGGGCAGTTATTTTGTAGCTCCCTGGATGCTGTTGGACCAACGTCCCCATTAGCCACCATCAGAATTTCCAGCGTTTAAAGATGATCGGTGTTATAATTCAGC
The DNA here is from genome assembly GCA_014337955.1 of Aspidoscelis marmoratus. Lineage (NCBI taxonomy): Eukaryota > Metazoa > Chordata > Lepidosauria > Squamata > Teiidae > Aspidoscelis > Aspidoscelis marmoratus. The sequence continues at coordinate 24,705,115 of MTQE01002208.1, read as the reverse complement.
ATTATCTGAACAAACTAGTCTCCCTAAACTAAGCCATAAATTAAGTAGATGGCAGTGAATCTCAGCTGCACACTCCTTTCTGTTTTGTCTTACCTAGGTCCCAAAAAGTCGATTCATCACGTTCGTTTTTAAGCTTGCTTGTTAACTGTGTTATTAAATTAACCAAAAACCTCTCCACCTAGCTGTATAGAACAGGGGAAGGGAAAGGGGGAAGTGTGAGACCAGTGTTCATTGTGAGCTGCTGTTTCGTACGCATATCATCCCAAACTTGCATGCATGAACATTATGTAACATAGCATAATTATCAGAAAGCTCTCTGTGTTTTGTGGTGATTTTTTACTGAACAAATCTACAAGTTTAATCTGGCCAGATAATTTTTGAATAGATCTCTGGCCTCTAGATTTACTTGTTAGCATTATTGTCATACATCTTCATGGAACATACTTTGAAATCTGTAGTATCTGCTAAAATTGTGTAATTTTAAGAGTAGCCAAAACAAACTCTTGGTTGTTAATTTATTCCATTTAATGTTTTTTAGTGTTGGTGTTATGGAGATAAGCTCTTTGTAACACATGGGAAGGAACTAAAAGTAATCTTATATAAATGTGAAACATCCTCTTTAGCTGCTGCTGTTGGAAAAATCAAAAACAGAGAGACATCAGGTAGGAGGTTAATTACAACACTTTGCATTTACTTCTGCTCTACATCATTGCTGCTAAAACATTTTGGAAACTGTGTAAAATATTCCACTAAAACTTGAAAGGATCTATTGTAAATAGATTAAGTTTATTTGAAGGCATGGTGGAATGATTTTAAAGTTAAAATACATTTTGAAGCCCTCAGTGTGTAATATTTAGAGATGCTTCTCCAACATTTGTATTTACGTCTGTGTAGCAAAGATGAACGCCTTTTTTATTGCTTGGCATGCAACATACCATAGAGAGAGAGAGAGAGAGAGAGTTTATATTACAGAACATGAGTCTTTAGCTCAGTCCTGACGTAGGTTTTGTTAAGGCCAGGGGTAGTTCTCTCCAGAAGCTGTTTATGCTAGATGTGTCCATCATGGCCAGTAGACAGCAGTGGGATTTATAGGGCAAGAATATCTGATGGTTGTCGTGTTGCTGTCCCTGGCTTACTTAATTATGGGTTGCTTTGATTATGTAACCCCACCAGAAAAAAAAAACATGATTTCTTCTTTTGGCAACAACTAATGCATGAAGGAGGAATTGGTTGCTTACAAGTCATGGCTTGTTTTAACTGTGGATTTGGCATTATGCTTACAGACTTGCTTACCTATGGTTTGTTTGGTCATCCTGCTACAAGTTGCATAAGTTAGAACAGTTGAAAAACTAAAACCATTTGTTTTGTTTGCTTATAGTTTATGTAGACATAAACTCTGGCACATTTGAAATTACATATAAAATGTATATAAAAGAGAAAATGTTATTTAATCTACAAATACAGTTCAAGTTAAAATATAATGTGTGTGTCTAAGTATATATCAGTTGTGTTACAACAAGTTTAGGTGCATTTTCATTGATACATGTGAAGTGTTTCATGATATGCAAATACACTGCTGTTATGTACAAGTTTATCATTTAGCCTTTAAATAGTTTTTTTAAGTGCATAATGTATTGCTTTCAGAAATAAAGACTAAGTCTGTGAATTGGAATGTGCTTCAGGAAGATGATTTGATATGTGTTCCACCAGATAGACCTTTACCTACTAAGGGGGAATCTAGCAGGCCGGTATGTTGGACTTTTGATAATCTTCTACTTTTGTTCATACAACATAGTGTTTAAATCGGCATGGAGATGAGTGACTTTATCCCCCAAATACCATGCAAATTTATCACAGGAGGAGCCTGAGAGTTTTAATACAGAATTAATGGAGGCTGCAAAATAAACCTGTTTCACAATCTTCAAAACCGAAGTTCAGCTTGGGCTCCACAGTTTTGGGGGCAATTGTGTCTCCATATTTCACAAATCCAGACGGGCCTCAGCGGAATCAGTTATTTTGGCCTTTGGAAATCCTCTCACTGCGTTCAGAAATCCATCAAATGTCATAAATCTCAAGGGTGGATCATCTTAATGGGACCCTCACCCTTGGAGCAAGGGAGTGCTGTCTTGAAATTAAACCTTACTAGATAATGGTCTGACCATGATATTAACTCTCCCAATATCCAGGCCACCTCCTCACAATCCAAAAGAGAGGCTAAAACAAGGAAATGCCCCACTTTATGTGTTGGGCCTGCAATTAATTGAGACAGTCCCATGACTGTCCTTGAGGCCATAAAATCCCAAGCTGGTCTGGATGCAGAGATCTCCACATCTATGAATTGTTACTGCTACAGAATTACAGTCTTTATAGACTTCCATAGTGCCTCTACTGGGAAAATTGATTAAGGAGATGAGGACTGTTACATTAAGTTCCTTTCCCTTTATGTCAAACCATACCTCAAAATTGCCTTGATTATATTATGGGTAGGTAATCAACAATTTCCAGCGCCTCACAAGTCAATTCTTTTATTGCCTCCTTATTTTCCCTAGCTTATCATTATTTACAGTTGCAGATTTTTAGGAGCTGTACTTTCGACACTCAGTCAATGTATCAGTTTGTGAAAAACCGAATGTCCCATCAAGGAACCACCCTCAATTTTCCTACAAGTCATTAGATTTCCACTGTATATGTATCTATGTGCGGCATGTGCAACAGATGTTCTGTTTATTTCTTTTTTAAAACCTCCAAAAGTGAACCCTGAGGTATATTTTTTAGAGAGTATCTCCAAAAGCATTCACTGACATTCCTTCTGAATAGATTTAAAATTTGCATGGAATTAGGAAGTCTAAGCTGATGTAGCCATGGGGAAACTTCAGTTAGTAATGCCTTAAGATTTTTGTTTCTGGCTTCACCCAGTAGCTTTATTCACATCCTGTAGATTCCTCTGAGATAGTTGGACTTCAAGTTCACAAAATGGTAAACTCTAATGGAATTTTTCTTTTGCAATGAGTTTTTCTTTTCCTCATTTACAAACAGTTGAACACTAGACAAGTTCAAAAATCTATAAGAGATGCTTGCATATGTCTGTCCTCTATCAGGTTATTAATGTTTTAAATGATATTTTGATAGAATGGAGAGTAGAATATAACTTCCCTATGTATTGAACCTGCTAGCAATTTCTAAAAGCAGCGCTAATCCAGAAGTTACCTTTGGCTGTTGCTTTTTTATCTTCTGTAAACGTTTATCTTCATTTAATAATTGCGTTTTTATATGTTAAAACTTTTGCAGCATAGGTCAAGGAAGAATATGGATTTAAAACATCACTCGGAGACTCCAACATTAGAACAACTGCTTTTAATGATTAAGGTAAATGTGAGAAAAGAGGAGAACAAAATCAGGGAAGCAGAAAATTTCTCACCTTTCTCTTTAGATAGGGCATAGGTGCAAATTATCTTTCTTAAGCATTGTCACTGAACAAGATACACACATTCAGACAAGATAAGCCTTAAAGTATAAAACTTATTAATCAACATGTGCAAGTTCTGGTTGCATCTTTTCACCTATATAGCTCCACAGTGGAGACCTCCTGGTCCACCAGCTTCTTACCTGTTTGTCATGCTGGCCTGGGCATGAATGACAAGGGGAGAGATATAAAATGAGGAAAAGGTTAATATTGCAAACCGTATCACTGTTGTGTAAAATGTGATTTTCTTCATTTTAAAAAAATCTGGGCAATTTAAAATTCAGTTGCTTAGATGTACACTATGTAGGATGGGTATCCTTATTGCAAAACAAAGAATTACAAATTGAGCTGTATCCCAATCTCATTGCCAGCATGTATGGCATACAGATGGGTAGTATAATGTTAGCTCTTTTAAGAGCAAGTCATTTGCACAGAGAAAGATGCTCTGTGTACAGAAGTTGACTCATTTATAATTTCAAGTAGTTTGGATAAAGCAGCTGAAAATATCCAAGATAGAGAAATATTTTTATTTTATTTTTATGGCCATTATCTTAATTATTTGCAGCAAAGTATAGGTCCTCCATTTTGCCTCTTTGGGGGTACAGGTGGGTTGTGTTGTGGTGGTCTGACAGCACTAGGCATCTGTTGTGACATTGGCATACAGGACATAAGAACACAAGAGGAGCCCTGCTGGATCAGGCCACAGCGCATCTAGTCCAGCATCCTGTCTCGTACAGTGGCCCACCGATTGTCCATGGGCACCTCAAGCAGAGACAAGGGCAGACTTTCTCCTCTCAAATCCCGGGGAATGGCCTTAAAAGCATCCTGCTTAGGCATCCATTCTAGTAGCCAGTTATCCCTTAAGTGTCACTCAGCAGTGGCCAAAGTCATGATCTCCTCCCCCCTTCAAATTCTTTTTAGGTTCAAATTGTCTGGTGAAGCTGCCAGTAATATTTTGGTGACTCTGCCAACATAGATGCAAGTGGTACATGAGAGAATGCTTCCACTGCAGATGTAGAACAGCACAATGATAATTTTGTACTTACATATTGCACAACATGGTTTTTTTTTTTTAGGATTCTTCTCAAAATTTAATTGAAGAAAAGTTGACAGCATTTTTGTCCAGTGCTCAGACGGCAGACTTTCAGGCATCAATTGGTTGTGTCCTGTCTGGGCTCGTGAGCAGATGTAAAGTGGAGTCAACATTTTATCCTCGGAATTTCTTGGTACAGCTAATCCAGACCCAAGGCCTTTCATACAGGTGATTGAGCCCGTAGTTTTTTGAATAAAATGTGTGAAGGTCAAAAATGAAATATTCTAGTAAAAATCGTTTTAAAATTTTCAGAGACTAACTGCTTATTTTGTACCCCAGTATGTGTCCAGACTTAATGACAGTTGCCTTGGAGAAAACAGATGTACACTTACTACATCTATGCCTGCAGCAGTTTCCTGATGTTCCTGAAGCTGTCACTTGTGCCTGTCTGAGGACTTTCCTTGGGTAGGTGTAGGATAGGTTTACGTACATTATTGTAAGTACATTTGAGTAACAAAAGTATTACTTTATACTGAGCTTTAATCTTTAATTTTGATGTACTGTATTAGATAATTACATTCACTTTACTAGTTTATTAGTATATAAAAGCTGTTCTAACAGATGATATTTTCATTCACCAAACGAGCATCCGGGATAGTGCCTTCACAGTGATGGCTTCCAGATTATGGAATAGCCTCCCCACTAAGGTGTGTTGGGCACCTTCATTTGACATGTAAAGACACGCCTCTTTGCCCTGGCCTTTGGCTAAATAAGGAAACAGGTTTTCCTTCCCACTTTCAGGCACTCTTATTGTTTTTAAATGTTTGTTTTATATTTGTTTATCCTACCCTGAGACCTTTGGATATAGGGTGCGATAAATGCAAATGCATGAATAAATAATAAATGCCAGTTCTTCTCTGTTAAAATTGACCTGGACGAGAAAAAGTGTATATATGATATCAAGAAGAATACATCTAACTGGATGATGATTTTGTACCTGCCATAAATACATAGTAGTTTCTAGAGAGCTCTGTCTGTTTTGGCAAATTTATTTGTCCAAGTTAATGCAGGATTTTGAAATGTCTTGCCTCCAGATATTCCCCAAATTTCAAGGTTGTTTCATTTTAAAACATTTTCTTTATAGCATTGGTGATGACCATCTTGAAGAAATGAATTTAAATTCTGTGGCAGATTGTGTTGATGCTGTACACAATAGTAAAATGGACAGACAATCTGGAGTTGTACAGAATGGCTTCAGTTCTGAAATCCTGGAGGACGATGGCTGTGGTGGACATTTAAATCAGAAATCCCAAACGAAGGACACAAGTGAAGTGTGTCCTGTTGGACCACAAAAGGCAATGCTGTTGTATCCTTTGCATAATAATAATTTGATGCAGATAACAAAAGAAAAAACAAAAGCAATTTTTATTTGCTGTATATTTTTACAATGGAATATACTGTCTCTTCCCACTTTACAGACACTGTTATTGTTTTAATATATATATAGTTATTTTAATATATGTCTGATTTTAAATGTTACATGCCCTGAGACCTTTTGGTATAGAGCGGGATAGAAATAAAAATAAATAAATAAAATATATGGTGCATGTGGAACATAAGCAAACTTCCCAAGGATGCATATTTACTACAACTGGAATTCCTGATTCTGTGTTACATGTAATATTTTGGCCACCCCTACAGATTCTAAGAGCTGTGATTACAATTAGTAGAAAACTCTGAATTGTGATATCCTTAGAAGGAAGATCACAGTGACAAGTACTGAACACAAAATATTTATTTTCTATTCTGTAACTATTGTGTTCACTTGGAGAAATGTTGGGGAATGGTTTTTCTTATTCTCTATAATAAGGGTAAGATCTGAAGCTCTTAGAAGGACTTGTCATCTGACAGCTATGGTGTGGGTTCCCCTAGCACCAGAGTCAGTCCTATTAGCTCCACAGCTTTGAAACCTCCTTCCTTGTCAAGGTGACAATCAGCATTTTCGAAGGATGTTGATAAGTGCAAAAAAGGCCCTTCGTATTCAAGACTGGAAGGAACTAGGGGTGAGCAGAGGTTTGCTGTCACCCTCAGAATACCAAGGGTGGCCAGTATTTTCTTCAGGCCAGAACCACAGCAGAAATAAAACAAAAATAGAGAGTAAAGAAAGATGTGCCAGCAAGAATTTATTACCATCACTAGATGGTGCTAAGCACAGTGCTGCCATGCTGAGGATCCAGACCGCTTTGGTGTCATGAATTTTTGTTGCTGAGTTTGTTCAGATTTTTAATATGGTGGAAGCAGCTTTTAACTCCAACTGGGATTGGCAAGGGATGCTTGTCTGGACTTTCTCCTTTAACTCTGTGATCTTTACTTTCATTTCTCCTTCTCTGTTGGAGAAAGTAAGAGATCCTTACTGTTTTAGAAGGAGGCCACACCTTTTCACATATCCCTAAACGAGTTATTTCGGTTGAAGAGATATTTTGAATGTAGTTCGTTATCCATTTTCAAACTCTTTGATTTTAAACATTGTAGATGTGGTCTACGTATCCTTTATCCGTATTGATCTTTGACAGTATTATCTGAACCTCATACAGAAATACCATTCTCCGCTCAGCGTACAGTGAGACATTTCTTTTGCCGCATTTGAAAGATCTCTCCGCCGAACAAGTAATAGTAAGTATCAGCTTTTGCTTGTGAATCTCGGTAGATGGTTTTTAAAAAGTGTTATTCCTGTTCATCCACCTCAGATATCTTGTGGCTTTTTAAAATTTAAGATCGTTTCTGGATACAGTACATGGACTTGAACAGGGAATGCCTTTGAAATGGCCTGTATTAGCCTTGATCCCATTATGACTAATCCATATTTGTGAAAAGGAAATATAGAAAATAATCACTGAACTGTCTGTCATCTCTTGCTGCCTTAAATGAACCTCTTTGAGCTCTTGTAGAAGTCAGTTTTAAATTTTAAATGCAGTGTAAGTCTATGTTTTGACATGTGGCCATGCTGGATTGATACATTTGTATAAACTGAAAATGAAAGATAAAAATACTAAATAATGTTTACTAGACTAAGGACTTTCAGATGTTTCAGACTTGTTATAGATTCATTGATGTTTGTAAATTTGAAATGTACATAGCAAGACTGTATCTCTTGCTGTGTAAATTTCAAATTTACAAACATCTGTGAATCTATAACAAGTCTGGAGAAGTCATAATGTGTAAACCAAATGCCTTGTGGGTACTTTGAGCTTGTAACTCCCATCAGTCCAAGCCACTGTAACTTATAGTTGCTAGGAATTTAAAAGCACTGGGGATTTAAAACTAACAAAATCACTGCCACCAGTGTGTGTATTAGCTAGGTTTCTGCATCAGATTCATAAACAGAATTCCCATCTAGGAAATTGGTGGTGATGGTGGTACGTGTTATCCTGCTTTCCTCTGTGCCAGCGTACATACATCAGGATTGTGCAGTATAAATGTTTTGCTCACTCTTTTTCTTTCCTTCCCAGTTATTTCTTCAATATTTGCAGTACCTGTATGTGAAATGCAGTGAAGATGCTACTACAGAATTTCCTGAAATGTTTTGCGTGAACATAAATCAGGTGAGAGGGGAACACAGGAATGTTTTGCAGAAGAGTCTTGAAGTACGAAAGAAGACAGGAAGTTTCAGCCTTTCTTGATCAGCCAGGATTGTGTTCCTTCATTTGCTACCCCTCCAGTCCAAGCAGATGAGCCAGATAAAACTTCCCTCCCAAAGCAAGAGAGAATTTAATTACCATATTTTTTCTCAGATAAGACCCACATTTTCCAGCACAATGCCCCACAGATCACCAAAATTCACACACACTCGCGTGCCCCACAGCTAGGAACTGTCATTTCTAACCACCAGGGGGTGCGGGGTGGCTGCAAAGCTCACACTGCACCGCACAAGCTTAACAGCTGCGGGATGTAGATCCAGATTGGCACCATCGGTGTAAATTTGCTTTAAAATATCCTCAAGGCTTTAAAGCGAAATCATCAACATGGAATTGTAAGCGTGCTTGTATGGGAATTTAGTCTAAAACCCAAGGATGACTTGTAGTTAGAGATGTGCACAAATGTTTTTTTTGGTTTTTTTTTGGAATGCAAGAAAATTAGTTTTTGTTTGAATAGATTCCCTTCGAATGTGGTAGGATTTGTATTCGATATGAATTTTCCAACCCCATACCGATCCCATGCGAATGCATACAAATTTCCCTCGGTGGAAGGGGCATTATAAATAAAAGTTGTTGTTATTATTGTTATCAGAACATTTGATTTGAATTTGAATGTCAGAATTTGTATGGATTTCAAATGTTACGAATATTTGTGTGCATCGCTACTTGTGGTAAGCTACCAGAGTTGTTGCGTTCCCTTTCACTAACCTCCTATAACATCCCTTTAATTTTCAGATTACGGACTGGATTTGTCTCCTTCTAGATGCTCATTTTACTGTTATCGTGATGCTGCCAGAAGCCAGGGGTTTGCTTTCTAAGCTACACAAGTTTGTTAGGGCCCAAGTAAGTTCCCCTTCCTTTTTTAACTAGAGATTTTTTTAAATTCACATATTTAAACACAGAAATACAAAAAAAGGTGACTTCTGATCACCCCTTTGATAATTGTCTATCCATTTCCCTACCTCTCTGTAGTGGTTAAATTGTTTTTCTTCTTTTGGCAATTCGACACTCCACAGGAATTCAGTAAATCGTTCCCACTCTTTACAAAATGACGTTTGTCTAATCAAACATGTCGGTTTGTCCATTTCTGCCAAGTCTATTAATATCACTAACCAATTTCCATAGTTGGCAAAGCTGAATTTTTTCATCCTCATGCATATAGCAGGCACTTCCTTTTGATAATGCAAGTATACCCACAGTAGCGACATGATTTCTGTCTACTCATACTTTGAAAAAACACAAATACCACTTTAACTCTAATGTAAAATTGTGACTTTTTTCAGCTATGCAAAGAATGTCAAAACTGTCAATGCCTGTGGTTACTCCAAATGATGCCGTGTTGAAGGATTACCAGTAAAATTGAAACTGTTCTTTTCAAAAGTTTTTTTTTCCTTTCCTCCCCCTTAGGTACGGTTTTACTCTGAACTCAACAAGATTGAGGGAAGCCTGAGGTACTTACAAAGGCTACAACACCAACATGATGTGGGCTTATATTCTATTGAAGTTTTAAAACTTGTTTAAATTTCTACATTTATTATAAAATGATTTCTGACTTACCTATGAATGTCCTACTTTTTCATATTTAAAAGACAGACAAATGAATTAATATGCTTCAACATGTTTCAGCATTTCTGTTATTTTCTTACAGGGATTCAGCAATAATGGTGTCACTTGCTCCAGCATGTTTACTACCATTGACATAAATAAATCACTGCTCAGATTTCTTAAAACACAGTAGATTCAGGCAGTTGTTCAACAGAAAGCAATAGAAATGCCCTTTTAGAGATGTTTATGAGCCAGTTCTGGCAAGTTCTCACCGTTGTTAGAACTGGCTTGCAGTGGCATGGAAACAATAAGGAGGCAAAGGCCAAAAGAGGCAGATGGCAGGGTGCAACATCCTAGGGAGAAGTAGAGGAATCTTGGCCAGAACAAGGGAGCCAGCTTGGCAAGATTTCCTCAAGTTATGGCTTGCTAAGGCCGAGGCAAAGTCCTGGATCTCAGGGCCTGTTGTTTGCAAGTAAAGACCCAGCACAGCAGTGGCCCTCCACATTTTGAGTACGAATAAGCCCTATACTGGGTCAGTCCAGGGCAATGCACATCACCATGGCAACATGTGCAGCAACGTCTGGTGTGCACCTGGGTATTGTCATAGTGATCTGAACATGTCATGCAACTGCACAGCCATAGTCGTGCCACCATGCCCACTTGCGGTGCCTCATACAGAAGAGGGTGCGGGAGCTGCTGCCCTGGAGAGAGCTAGCCTCTCCCAGTCAAGCTGTGGACATCTAAAAAACAATGACATACAGTGGGAAGGGCTACTTCACTCTGGGGCAGCAACATTGGCATGTTGATGGACCACATCTCACTAGCAGGTAAGTGTGAACAGGCCCTAATATTAAGTTGCTGATAGCATCTTGGCATTGCACCACAGTTATAGGTATATTTGGCTTCCCTGTTCATTCAGATCTTACCCATGGAAAACAACTCCTCTGTAAACCCTGTCACTTCAGGGAGAGACAGATCCTTAGAGACTTCTTTCAGTCTCTGCATAGCAAGCCAGAAACAAGTTCTTCGGCTTGCTCAAGGAACCATTTGATGCCTTCTTTAAAAGTAAAGGTACCTAGTACCTTGAACTAGACTTAAAAAGGATACATATTAAAATGGTAAGTTAGAGGCAGGGGTATTTTTCTGCCTACACAAGAAAGGAGAGGAGCCGTTCTCTGTGCTAGGTCAAAACAGATTTACTTGCTATTAAAGTTGTACCAGTTTGGGTGTGAAGACGGCTGAGATTGAAATGCTGTAATATATAGCTCGTCTGCAGGATGGATGTACCCTGTGGCAGTAGACAAATCAGGTTAATCCTTGATTCTTTCGTCTATTGTTGGATTGGTTTGGGTGGCCAAATCCCTAATGCTTATTAAAGCAAACCTGTTGAGCAGTTTAAGGGTCCAACAGTTATGCGTGCCAGGAGCTAATATCAGATAACAGCTGTGACACTATGAGCAGAGCCATGAACCAAGGAGTAGGACAGGGCACTGAAAACTATAAGGGATTTAATGGGACTCTTGTTGATTAGGAAAGAAGATGATGTTCTTCAACAGAAAAAAAATATACTGCCCTGTTGCCTAAAATATTCATCTTGTATTCCAGGAGGCTAAATTATTTATTTATTTCTATCCCACCCTGTACCCGAAGGTCTTGGGGTGGGTTACAATATTATATTAATCTGAGACAGGTCCCTGCCCTCAGGCTTACAATCTAAAGAGACAAGAAACAAAAGGAAAATGGTGTGGGAGGGAACAGCAAAAAGCAAGCACTTGAGGTCTTCAGTTCCAATTCTTCTGTTGGTTTCTTATTGCTGGAATTTTCCTATTCTCTTTAATTTGAATTTTCTCTTCATTGATGGCAAACCGGATGACGGTAGAGATGGTCAGCTGGCATCTATTCAGCCCCGCCCTGCTCGGCCTCAGGACCAGATGTTTTCTTAACTGGTGGATCGGCTGCCATAGTCTCTTTG
>MTQE01002208.1:24611358-24678337 GCA_014337955.1 Aspidoscelis marmoratus | reverse complement strand
AGAGAGCTGTGACTAGCCCAAGGCCATCCAGCTGGCTTCATGGGGGAAGGCGGAATTGAATTCGGTATTCCCAGATAACTCCCTAACCACTAGACCAAACCAGCCTTCAGATAGGGTTAATATAATAATTGCCCCACCACAGAGCTCCAGTAATCCATAATAGGGTCATGTCCCTTGTTCATACCCCTTTTGCAAAATAACATAAGAATGGAATGGAAAGAGATTGGTGAAAATTGTACTCAGTAATGTGTTACAGTCGTTCTGAGGATTACTGATAAATTAAGCATGTTTTGCTGATGGCTAGTGGTGAAACTAGTCACTTCTGTTAAACAAAAACACAAACTGCTGCTGGCATGTGCTGCAGTTGCATCTCTTAGATCTGGCTGCTTTCAGTATTCTGTTTCTTTTGCATAAATTACAATACAGCTACAGTGCATATCATCGTGGTTGGAGAGAAGATGAGAGTTGTTAGGTGGCCTACATAACAATCCTCCTCATATTTATAAATTGTGTCTTCTTAAACCTGGTAAATTGTGCGAGTATTTCCATATGACATGGCTACTGTTTTTGCATATCCATGCTCCCAGTTATTTTCACTATAATGTCTTAAGTTCCTTCCATACTTGCCCAGCTCCTGGCTTGATCAGTTCTGGTCATGGTAACTAGAACATCTGTTTATTTTTTGAAAATTTTATGAACTGTTTTTCTGCCCAGAGGTCCCCCCTAGCTAGTGTATACTCAAGAGTTGAAATACATGGAGGAATTTGCTGGGCAGTGGGAAAGACCTGAGCCAGTGATGGCAGCCTTATGCCATGCCTGAACCAAATGATAACCATTAATAGGACCTGTTTCAGTCATGCTTCAGGCCTGTTTTTCTCATGAAAAATATTTTGGTCATCCTAGTAAGTCTTCATACAAGAGAAATGTTGGTGTTGTTGACCTCTCAGTATTTTTAGTTAACTGTGATGCCCTATGTCTCCTTGTTGAGATAAGGTGTGAGAGATTGTTTTGCTGTGGGTTTGACCCTAGCAGATGATGATGTTAGGAGAACAAGGCCTTATAAGATTCTATCCTGGCTGTCACTTTTGAATATTTGAATTAAATCTCTGGGAGATTGCATGCCAATTTGGAAAGATATTTCTTGTATCTGTTGTTGATAATAAGTTCTTTATTTTGAGGAAGCTTTGCAAATTCTGAATTGGCTTTGGAGTTGGTGTTGAACTAGGTTTAGATAACTGAAATTTACAAACTGTAATAAGCCACCAATTGGTTCCTTTCCCATTTTCAAAATGGGATTCATTAGAAAGAACAGTATTAAAATACCATAATTAAGTATCTCACAGACACTTTCACTGATAGCCAATATTCTTGATGTCAACCCTAGAAAAATATGGAAGTGAGATGTCCCCTCAACATTGGCCTATTGTCAGTGAAATATTTTATCCATAAAGTGTGTAAATTCTGAGCAATTCTGACATCTTTTCCGCACCAAGGAAGTATAGTTCAGGTTTCCCCTAGCACTTGAAGTTTGGTCTTTTTGACAATAGTCCTGATGCTAACGTACACTTTGCCAACTTTTATTCTTTGTTGATTATCTTGTAATTTTAAATGTTGAGCAATATTAAGCTACTTTGCAGGAGTAGTTGTAGGTCAGTGATAGAGCATCTGCCTGGAAGGCAGATGGCTGCTAGTTTGATCCATACATTTTTTATGAAAAAGTATTGTCAGCTGTGTGCATTAATTTATTTTATCTGTTTTTATAGTGATTTTATTGTGACCCACACTGAGATCTTTGGATATAGGGTGAGATGGAAATATAAATAATAAAAGAAACAAACATATAAACTATATGTGAATATGTGCCAAGAAAAGTATTTCTTGGTATCCATATTGGAGTGCTTTCATCAATGGTTCCAGATTGATGATAATCTTACATTACTTACAAGTTGATTGAACTGATGTAATATTCTTTATGGGATTGCCCTTGAAAATTATGTAGAAACTTTGGTTAACACTGAAATGAGTTATTAAAATATTGAAGAGCAGAGATGGTGTGATTCTGTTATTGTATCAGTTTTAAGGAATGCAAGTATGTTTCTGTCTGCACATCAAGGTAGTGGATCATTACCTTTCTCAAATAGGGTGGGATCCCAGACTAGTTAAAGGACTCATTTCTCCCACGTTAACCCATCATCCTATGTCTTATTGTTTTCTGGGTTGTAAATGGGAGCACTGATTTTTTTATTCACCCTGTTTCTTCTTCCCCATTAGATTTGGCCTGTCTTTCATAACTTTTTTTTAATGATAGGCTAACTTACTGTGCTTTTGTGGGGTTTTTTTGCATTTCATTAATAATTTTTACTTTCTTCTTTTGAACAGAAGCAGTAGGATCTGAAATTATGCCTCATTCAGCAGGCATGCTTGCATGGATGAAAGTGGTTCCTTGAGTTACTTTCAGGGCAAATCTGAGATGGCTAAGAACAAGTTAATTGTTTTCTCAAAAAAATGTGTGATGGTAAAAGGCAAATGAATCACTTCCAGAGCTCTTTGTTTATTCCTAATCATGTGAATTGTTGGAGTCCCACAGGTGGCATATTCTTGTTCCTCAGAGAAAAGCTTTGTCAGCCGCTTTGAATCCCCTTAAATGGGTGAGAAAAGCGGGATAGAAAAGCCAACTCTTCTTCTTCTTCTTAAATATTGTCACACTGATAGTTTCAGGTGGACATATTCTACCTATTTGTGAAGGGCTTGTATGGCTCAGGGAAGGGCTTGCATGGCTTATCAGTCCCTTTCCCACTTCCATGCAACCACTTTTTGCTGTCCTCTGACAAGTGACCACAGGGTGAGTTTTGCTCATCCTTTGGGTATCAATTGTGACAATGGCCATCACTTGGCTTCAAAATATCAAAGGAAAAAAAGTATGAAAAGCTTCCGGGGTATTCCTCTTAAGGATTTCAGGAGAATGTATACAGTTTAGAAGGAAAATGTGTGCTTGCAGAAGTGTTAGACAAAACTAGCAATTGATTTGTTTCAGTACACTTTTATTAGCTGAAATAAGCAATGCAACTAGCACACATGTTGTCATGTTTTCCTTTATGACTGGGCAGCAAAAGATATCTGCTTTGGTTTGCCCTTTGCACTTAGGGTGCTTCTCCTCTGGAAAAAAGATTTTCATTTTATTCACCATGTTTTTGTTGGCAAAGACTGAGGAACAGCAGGGGAACTTTGCCATGCCATAAACTGGTTAAGGATAGTGGCCCTGCGCAAGAGCTGGGTAACACCTACTCTCTCTAGGAATACTCCCTTTTGGCATGTGTAGTGCTCATTAGAGTTTATTTCTAAGCTGCCTGGTTTGTAAGAATGTTTGTAACACATGCTGGTTTTGGTGTAGCTTTTGGGGGAGGTGGTTATCAGAATTATTTGCATTTCTCCTAGGCTGACCCAGCACTCCTAACAAAACCCTACAAGTAAATTTGCATGGACTTTTGAGATTTATATAATTGTACAGCCTCTTTGCAGCATGAAGGTGAAAGGTTTATTTTAAAGCATACACTACTATTCTAACATTATGTAGTTTCTGGACAAGTGCTAGCCCTCAGAAATCCAAATAGACCAGAGTAAATATGCCAAAAGATTTTCTAAAAGTTTAAATGTGAAAAAGGAGTGAAACCTAAAGCATAAATTCCAGCATTCCTTCTTTTTTAACACCATCTCCTGAACCCCAGCCCTGTTATAAACTTGGGAATTCCTAAAAGGTATTTAAAACTTGGCTTTGACGAGTCACCAAGAAAAGGGATCCCCAGGCTGAGACAGCAACCAAGCAAATTTTTCTCCATGTGTTCAACCTTGGCATCTGTTTGTGGTGCCAGGTAGCTGTAGTGAGTCACAAAGTCAGTAAACCTGTGATACATAAATGTTAATATATGTACACAAGTATACAGCAGCCTTTATCCTATGGAATGCTGTTGGCTCTGATATTCATGAGGTGCCTGTAATCCACATCTTGTAGGTGCTTTTTGAGGACATTTGCCCTTGGCTCAAGCCTTTCCCAGTGTAAATGGTTTCCTTTCTCTTGTCAGTGTTTTGATTGATGTTTTAGAGCAGTGGTTCTCAACCTGGGGGTCGGGACCCCTTTGGGGGTCTAACTACCCTTTCAGAGGGGTCGCGACGAGTCTCCCACCGCCCTTCCCTCCCACCTCCTAGCTGCTCTGCCCCCATGGTTGGGGGTCCCCACAACATGAGGAAATCCATTAAGGTGTCGCAGCATTAGGAAGGTTGAGAACTGCTGTTTTAGAGAAAGGTATTCTTTGAGATTTGACAATAAGAACCTGCATGGTGATACACTAAATTGGCAATTATGCAAAGGTTGATTGCTCCAATTCTTCAGAGAATATCTGCATATACTGCTGGTGCAGAAGTACATCTAGATAAGTGTGTCTGGCAGAACATTTTGGCACCCCTGCTTTGTGACAGGGTATATTCTGTTAACTAGTGTTCCACCTTACTTCTGTTATCAGACCTGGATTAGTTACCATTTTTGTTGTGCAGTTGGGAAATTGGAATAAACTTTCTGTATAGTAACTCACCTTTATCCATATCCATGTCTGTTCTGGTCTCTTAATGATATGTTAAGTTTTCAAATAGTGCAGCAAAATATCACCTAGGAGTGTGTGCATTTTCAAGTTTTGGAATTAGTTAGGACATTGATCTCTGTACTACACATGATACTAGATCCAAAATTCTTATGAAATATGAGATGCACAACATCAGAGAGCAAGATATCTTTATGCTCTTTTTTAAAATTTATTTCTTGAACTTTTTAAAGCAGCATTTGTTTTATATCAGCTTCTTTTGTCAACAGTAGCGGAAGTATGAGCTAATTGGTAAGTGTTCCTGAACATTATACAACGTCATGAATTTATGCTATCATAAATTTATTAATATTTAGGTTTGTGGAATTGACTTTTTATTGTACAGATTAATACACACTTTCTTCTGGAAAGAATATATACCGTAGTGAAGTAAATATTTTACTTGTAAATTGTGACATCTGTTGCTATGTATTTGTAGAACAGAACAGTTTCATGAAGGGGAATATGCTGACTAATCAAATGGACTCATAGCAGTTGTTTATTCCTAGATTATTTGGTAACAGATAGTGTATATATGACTACAGCTGTTTTAATTAAATATAAATTTAAAAATCTGTCTTCAGTATCTGCTTGGTTTGCCCATTTGCAGTACCATGATTTCAATAGGCAAGCATTGTAGTAGGGCCAGGAAAGCTTTGAGGTGAATGGGACTGGGCAGATAAGTGTCATGAAAGTATATGGAACTGATCAATAAAAGGAGTCACAGAGGTTTCAGGATTATGCAAAAGTTAGGAGACCAATGGAGTATTGTTAATGTCCTTATCCCGAGATATAAAAATCAAGACAGTTTTTATTTTCCAAAAGACGAAATTGCATGTTACAGTGGTCTGATTTTTTCAAACAGAGAACTTCAAGAAAGAGTAAATTGAAATATGGTATATTACACAGTTGCAAGCTTGAACAGTTGAGAATATTGCTTCTTAGTTGCTAGAGTCTCAAAAGTTTATAGTTTCAGCAATTCAGCCACACTGAACATACGTTTTATTTCATTTATTTAACAATTTACATTCTGCCCCTCATTGAAAGGTCTCAGGGTGGGTGACAATAATAAAAAGGTAAAATATATGCACCGTTCTTAAAACACATTTTAAAACTGCCTTCCCACTGTGAAATAATAAAATAAATAATTTGAGAGTGAAATCAGTATCCTTTTTAACTGCAGTTTACACTTAATCTCTGGCTTAATGGCTCCCCAGAAAGGTTTGATATTTACACACTCCCATCATAAGTGGAAGTATGTACCCTTTGTGCCTGAAAATCTTTTAAGGTGCACAGCTTTCTTGGAAAGTTCTGCAATTCACTGTTTATAATAATATGGTGATCTGTGAGTTGTGGATAAAGAGCACCAGCATCATTGGCACATCACTGCAAAATGGGCATGTTGAAATGCTCTAACTCAGAATGTTGCTAAAACTGAAGAACAAGCGTATCATAACTCTGAGCAGTTCACACCTTTTCACTCTTTTCACTCACATTCTGGACTTCTTGTGAGTTTTTCTTGTAATGGGTTGGTGTAATTTCCTCATTGCCATTTCAGTTTCCACTTCTGACATATTACTCATAGTGCAATTCTGTCAGTAACACCAGATTAGTGCCATTTCTTGATACAGCAGATGCACAGACTGTGGTACTTCAGAGACCTTCTGTGAACACTTGGCCACCCAACCCTTTGCTTGTTTCTTTTCTCCCTCTCTCCCCTTTACTTTTTTTAATCCCTTGTCCTTCTGCCACCTTACTTGCTCCTTTACCTGTTTTAGCTTAAGTCTTCTTTCCCTGTCTTGCTACCAGCTCCATTTAAACTTCTACCCCATTCCTCTCATTTGTCCCCACTTGTCATTCTCTTCTACAGACCTTGTTCTTGTGCTGTCAGTGCTGCTTTTCTTCTCCTATTTAGAAATAAAAATGCCAAGAGGATCTCTGTTTTCACCAGCTTCAGTTCAGTTTCCAGGGGCTGTGGGAGGTCTGGATAGGTGGGGGTCTTTGAACCATACTCCCACAGGTCCAGAAGTAATAGTGTTACTGCTCCAGTTACAGTATGAATAGATGATGGAAATAGTTGTATTCTCATGAATATTTCCACTACTGTTCTTGGAAAGTAGTAGAAGCCTCAGAACCAAACAGGAAAGCTGAAAAGTTTGGTACTGAATAAAAACACCCACCCACCCATGAAGGTCCCTGTTGAAGATTAATGTTACATTTGCTACCCTCCAGTCTACTGAAATCTTGTGGACTGATGAAAGTCAATGGGATAAAAGTATCCCATTTTTAAAATTCTAAGGGGAGGATAGGAAAGGGCAAATTGAATTAAGAAATAGCATCTAATGAACTAAAATGTCTGGACATTTTTCCACAGGCATGTTATGGGTAAGAATACCAGGTCAGAAAGCAAGCTTAGTATTAGGAATGTACTATTGCTCTCTTAACCAGATTCCTAAAGGAAATTGGAATTTGGAAAATGAAGTCAGGGAGGCATTGAAGAATGAGAAAGTCATTATAAAGGGGGGCTTCAACCACTTTCAGATAGGCAGGGTAAACTCTTGCTCAACTCATGAGAGAGAAAATTATTGAATGTTTCTTAGAACAGATGTTTTCTGACCCAGCCACGGGAAAAGGCATCCTGAGTTCGATCCTAAGTAATACTGAAAATCTGATGCAAAATATCACTCCGGGTTGATCAAGTAAGAAACAGTGACCACAGTATAATAACATTAAAAATAAATGTAGACACTATATTGCCAATGAAATTGTACCACAGGAACTTTAAAATTTCACAAAGCTTTTCCAGAATGAGGAAACTAGTAAAAAGGAAATTGAAAGAAGAAGTTTAATTACTCCAAAGTGCATGGAGGCTATTTATAAGCGCAGTAATGGAGGCTCAGTTGGAATATTTACTTGAAGGAAATGCACTGCCAAATCCAAGAGGGCACCAGTATGACTTGCAAGTGCAGTTAAGGAAGTTATTAAAAGGAAAACAAATCTTTTAGGAAATGAATGGCTTGTCCAAATGAGATAAATAGAAAGGAATATAAATTCTTACAGAACAAATGCAAGCTGGCAATCAGGAACGCTAAGAAGGAATCTGAGGAGCAAACTGCTAAAAAATCAAAAGGAAAATAAGAGCTTCTTGTAAGTGCATGGGAAGTGGGAATCCAGCCAGAAAAGAAATTGAACCATTAGATGACAATGCACAGAAAGGAATTATTTGCCTCAGTTTTCACTCAGGAAGGTAGAGGGCATATGCCTGCAGCTGAGGGAATCAGAGGAATTAAATTGGGTAGAAGTAACCAGAGTGGAAATTCTCATATGTCTTAATAAACTAAATGTTAATGAATCACCGGGTCCAGATGAGATTCATCCAAGAGTTCTTAAGATCTCAAATATGAAATTGCTGCTCTTTACCAGAATCGTATAATCTTTCTCTAAGATGAAGTTCTGTGCCTGAAGACCACTGAAATGTAGCACTGATCTTTGAAAGAAGATCCAGGGGTGGTCCAGGAAATTACAGATCAGTCAACATAGCATCAATTCCAGATGGAAACCATAATTAAGATAAAATTAGTACGCATATAGAGTAGCAAGCATTGCTGAAGGAAAATCAGCATTGCTTCTGCAAAAATAAATTACGTCTTACTGATTTGTTAGAATTCTTCAAGAGTATTAATAAGCACACTGAAAAAGGAGACCCAGTTGACACTGTCTTTTAAAAGGCTTTTTAATAGGCTCCTGAATTAACTCATAGAAAAAGAGGGCAGGTCCTGTCCTGGATTGGTAACTGGCTAAAGACAAGAAACAGAGCAATAGTTCACGTATTAGAGGGAAGTAAATACTGTATCCCCCAAGGTTCAGGATTGAGACCTATGCTTTTAAATTTATTCATAAATGATCTCGGGATAAGTGGTGAGATAGCAAAATTTGCTGGCAACACTCAGTTACGCAGGGTTGTGAAACTGAAAAAGATTGTGAACAGCTCCAGAGGGATCTTTTGACATGGGGTAAGTGAGCAACCAAGTGGCAAATGATGGGCAGTGTTAGTAAGTTCATGGGTATCTGCCTTACAAAGGACTTAGCTTTCTAAGCCCACCAGATTTAAAAAATATATAAAACCCAATTGGCACCTGTTGGAATTCAGGTACACATAAGATACAGAGGTAATAGAACTGTCAATGCAAACCTTACGTCCCATATCTACTGATAGTTACCTAGTCAGGAGTTATACTAGAGGAAATAAATTGCTATCTAAACAGTGTTCACTAGTGGCAAAGAAAAAGCGAAACTAATTTGTGATTTTTGGAGGCTGGTGGGGGATCCTTCCTTTACTGGGATTGGAGGAGCTGAGCTGCTCTTGTAGTCCAGGGGAGATGGGTGGGCTGATAGACTCTATAGACAGCTGTGTGAGGAGGCTTGTGCAGCCAATGGGAGCACTTGGCAGCAACAGGGAATCAAGAGGATAACTGCGATATAAAAACTTCAAACCTAGCATGGACACCAGGGTGGTTGGACAGTTATGTTTCTTATAAAAAATAATGTGTATGTCTTCTGTGTTTATAGAAGGGAGAACAAAGTGCAGTGCAATTCCCACCCACAGAAATATGTGACAGCACTTCAGGGGATTGGGGGACAAGCATTTGCATTGCATATGTAATTCTCTGATTGTTGAGCATCTCGAGAAGGACAGATTGATGTAGAAGGGCTTTGAATGGGGCTTGAGGTTAGAAGGAGATGCTGATCATCCTCAGAATGAAGCAGGTTGTTGGGCATGCCAGATGCTCTTTCTAGTTATAATGAAGGGAACATAGTCAATGACCGCCTTTCTCGGTGAGCAGTGCTAGTGTTGCTTAAGGATATTTTTCTATGTTTTTCTCCTTTTATAGAAAATAATGCCTTCTTTATGTCTGAAGTTGATCATCATCCTAAGGCCCGAAACAGTAGAGATGTGCAAAGAAGAGGCTGTAAGTTTTGTTCTAAGTGGATCAAACTTTTAATATACCAGATCATTACATGAGATACCTAAAATGTTTGGGATTTTCTTAAAAGACAAAACAAGATTTGATGAAGGGTGTAGGAGAAACAGATGACTCACAGAGGAACCAATGTGCTGTGCATTTGATATCTTAAAAGAGTCAGCCTAAAATAAAGCCCGAGTCTAGTGCTGCAGTATGGGATCTCTCAACCTTTCCGGCCTGTATTTTGCGTCAGGTGGATTAGGCCTAGTTGTCAACTCCCAGCTTATCCAATTTCTCAGGTTGTGAAGGTAGAACATGGAAGGGATGTGAGTAATGTGTGATGCTTCAAGCATTTCTTGCAAGGTGAAGCAAGATGAGATGAATGGCCTAGAAATAATGCATAACAAGAAACACTGTGCGTTTTGGAGCACTGGAACTAGCTGTCAACAAAAGAAGCATTGCAGGGTTTTTGCAAGGATATAATTGGAGGACTTTGCTTTCAGAGTGGCGAATGCTCGGCTCAGCTCAGTCAAGAGTAAGAGCGGTTTATGTCTGGGTAGGGACTGAGAGGGTGAGAGGCTGTAGCTCAGTGGTAGAGCAAACTGCCTAGAAAGCAGAGTTGTCAATACAATCTCCAGCCATCTCCCTGGAGGTAAAGCAGTGGCAAACCACTGCTATATCTCTCCCAGGGTAATTGCCTAGTGGGATGCCCTTGCAGTCAAGAAGAAGTCAGCCACAACTCATTGTAACTCAGCAATAAGGGACAGTGAACCTTTCCTTTTCCTTCCTAGAGTAAACCTCACCCAAGCTGAATCCACTGTGGCCTTCAGAGGAGGAGTTTTAAGAAAAGAAAGGGAGCGTTTACTTTAAGTCAGAGTGGTTTTCCAGGGATTTCCAGGTGCAGTTGGTAACAAGGCAGAGTGGCTTCCTCCTGGAACCAGCCTGCACAGAAAATTACCAGTGGAGTGGTTTTTTTTAAATATATACATTTAAAATCTTCTGGGAACCCACATAGATTCCAGTAGGGATAGAGACACGAGGAAGAAGAAAAAGAGGATATAGAGATATAGAAGAAAGGGATTTTAGTCTCACTTGATGTTGTTTAATGGCTGCTGCCTGCTGAAGTGAGAGTTGGAGCCTTTTTTTTACATAGAAATTTGCCCCCTGGTGGAGATAAAGTAATGGTATCACACTGGCAGGTTCATCATGGCTCTAATGACTTTGTGTACTGTTTCAAAATGAGGCATATTCCAACAGTACCAGCAACTCGTAAAATATTAGAACATTAGTAAGAGAAATAGTGTGTGCTCATGAAAATAGGAAAGAAAGGCAGTTAAGAAGTCAGAGGTTAACAGGGTGAAATCCAATTTAAATATGCTTTCTTAAACACCTTCAAGTTACTCACTCTTCACGTCTATTGCCACACAGCATGACCTGTTTAAATAAACAGAGCTTGCAGATTAAATAAATGTAACACATAACTAGTTCCGAAGCTAGCAAAAACTGGAGGCTAAAGTGTGTGTAACATTGTAGCAAAGGACACCTGCACTCTGCTCATTCTTTGTAAATTTAGCCATTCCAAATGGGCCAGAGTTTTTTCTCACCTGGAAAAGAAAAAAGGGGAGAGGGAATTTGGGGGCATCTTTCTGGAAGGGAGTTCAGAAAAATCAAATGAGATGCTATGAAGAAGCCTTGTGCTTCAGTTTTAATTGGTTTTCTTTTATGACCCTCATATCTGTGGACAAGCCTTGCGGATCCAGCTTTGTTGCCAAAAAGAGAATTGATATATGAAAGATTTTCACACTTCATATATGTATCCTGTTTAGGGAGCTGTTCTTGTGCATGTTCCTCTTTAGGTGTTAGAACAACAATAGAACACTTAAGAAACACAAGACTGATTCATGTGTTAGCAATGGCTCAGATATCAAACTTTTGTCTCTAACTGAGACAGTTTTTCTTCTTTGTGCCATTAGTGAAGCATGCTGCATATAATATAAGTGCATGTCACATCAGTAAGTAACTTCATTAAGCAGAAAAATAATTTACCAGTAAATGAGTGTCAAAGCCCAGAACAAACTGTTACATTAAGGTATAGAATGGGTATAAAAGGCTGTTTTCTCATTTGTTTTCCATCTCAAATAGCCTTGTGAGATAGGTCAGGCTGAGAGGCACTGAGTGGTGCAAAGTCACCCACCAAATTTCCATGACCTAGTGGAGATTTGAATCCTAATCTTCTCCCATATGCTAGGCAGGCATGCTTTTAAAAATTTACATCCAGCCTATCTTCTGTCATTTCTCTTGTAATATCATTTGCATGGAGTAATTTGACTCTGATTACTAGAGTTCGCAGAAACATAAACTGTGTCTGAGGTGTATAGCATAGGACAGTCCTTAGTAGAAGCCATTTTGCCATAGATTTAACTTTGTTTGAACTTTCTGCATTTCATCCTAGTGTTGTCCTAATATTTTGAGTTAAAGCCACCATCAGGTATAGCGAGTATAGGAATAGTGTTTTCTGCATTTGAAATAAATTGATAAGTCAAATAGACTTCTAATGAAGAATTCTTCCAAAGTATTTTGTGCCTAGAATCTGCCCTTAAACATGGGATTTTTGTCTTCCTGCACCCATCGGTGGTGCTTCCCTTATCTGTTCTTTCCGTTATAAGTAATTTGTGAAACATGCACCTTTTGGGTATCCACAGTCAGTATAGTTTCAAGTCAGATGGGAGTGTTGGGGTAGGGCATTTGATGTGGTTTATAGATCTATTGTTTCACTCACAAAAACAGACAAAAAACAAATTGAAAAATAACCCTGCCATCTGGAGGGGGCTTTGAGGCCCTGTACCTGGTGTTGGGCCAGCAACACAGACTAGGGATGCCATTGGTGGGCAGGTGACCATTCTGCCCAGCAGCCTCCTTGACTGTGATTGTAGAGGTAGGTTTTGAAGTGACTCTGGAGAGCCTCAACACAATGTTCCTGAGGAACTGTGACACTGATGCAGCGTATATTCTTATAAGATCACCTTGAGACTTCACAGCCTCCATAAGGGACATAAGCCTGTCTCAGCTAGCTATTGTTACACATACAGGGCAGGACATAACCTTGACTTGCCTTTTGTTTCATGGATACTTTTGGTGGACAAGGTGTCAATCTTATTTCACTTCCATGGGTACACTTAACAAGTCCAAGGATGGCAGGAATGTGAGTCAACTCATCATGAAGTTGACTAGACATGGGCAGGACACATGGTCATTGCTATTGCATGGCTCTGAAGGTTGCAGAGAAGGCTTATTTTGCAGCCTCCAGTACATTCTCAAAGCAACTGGTTGGGAGAGTTCTCTAGAAGGGCAAAAGGGCTGTTGTCATGTGCCCCAATCTTGGCATTGGAACCCTCAGAAGATTGCTCTAAAAGCCTTGCAAAGTACTTTGAGAATAAAATCATTCTTCTTCATGCTGCCCTGAAGGCTGCTTTTCATAATACTTTGAAGCAAGTTATCCAAGGTACTATCTGGTCTAGTTTCATCTGGTTTTGAGAGCTAATGACATGCCTACTGCCTACAAAATGCCCTTGCCCCCAACCCTTGCCCATCATGGCTAATTAAAGCAAGCTATGGAGGTATGACTGGATATGTCCAGGGTGGAGTGAATGTGTTGCTATGGGGTGGAGTGCTGTTGCTAGCCTTAAAAGAGATGATGTATGCCCATTTTTTCATAAGTTGTCTCTGGACCCTTAGGCCTTCACAATAAGTTTGGGACAGGGCCTCCATTCTTGATCTTAAGTTCCTTGGGACACCGTCCCAAGGAAGTTAAATGTGAAAGGGCTCTACTGTGTGATAGTTGATCATGCTCCTTCCTCCACAGACACTCTTAGAAAATAGCAGTGAGTGGCTATACTTTTTTGTCCAAGCATCTTGGTTGTGGGGTGCCACAAAGTACTATTTTATTAAAATGTTACTTAACATCTGTATGTAACTGTTGAGGGTGACCAACAGGAGCTTTGGGGCTAGTTTTCACTAGTATACTGGTGGCAATTGGCTGTGCTTCTCTATAGCATCTCAGTCAGGACAGGTTGTGAATGTCCTGAACTGGTGCTTGGATGCAGTGATGAGTTAGATGAGGATCAGTGAACTGAAGTTGAATTCTGGGTGTTTTTCCACTGTCAATTATACCCATTTTTGCACCCATTTTTGTACCTTTTGGCTGTGAGCCAGATAATCCCATTTCCACTACTGCACCCATTTTGAACCCGATTGTTTCCACTGCCGTGGGGGAAATCTGGATCTTTTTGGCCTTTAATCCGGATTTTCTGTAGACCCCATTAATGGGATCTACAATGGGGTCTCCTACCAGAAAATCTGGATTAAAGGGAGCCTGTTTCCACTGGAAACAGGCAATGGGGTCCAAAGGAGGCTAGGGGGAGGGGATGCACCTTTGGGACCCCCCCCAACATTGGCTTCAAATTCAATTCGAATTCAGTTCGAAGTGATTTTGAAGTTCACTTCAAAGTGACTTTTAAGAACCCCAAAACACCTGGGGTAATGGACCAACCCCTTGGGGGTAGATCCGGATTCCCCAGATGGGTGCAAAGCTGTTTCCACAGCAGGGGTGTTAGCACCCATTCCTAATTGGTGCTACACCTCCTGTGGAAACACATTGGGTGCTTCCCTTAATCCGGATCTACTAGATCTGGATTAAGAAATGTACCCATTCCTTAGATCCGGATCTTCTTAGATCCAGATCTAAGGGCTGCAGTGGAAAAACACCCTCTGTCAGAATGGAGTCTCTGGGGATAGCAATTAAAGTCCAGGAATTTGGGACTTTGCATATTTTATATGAGTTGCACGCCTCTAGAAGGAGTAATATGTAGTCTTAGGAGCATTCTTGGTGTCATCTCTGGTCACAAATTTATACATTTTGATTCCTCTTAAAAGGTCCAGCTGTTCTGCATCCCTCATCTCCAGTATTTTTGGACTTTAAAATCTGGATGATAATGAGCCCCAACTTTGCTTTAGCCAGCACAATGAGTAGTTGAAAGTAATGGGACATATGTTAGAATGCAATTCTAACTCCAGTAATGTCACATCCTAGCCCTCAGTGTATAGAAGAGGTGTCCCATCCACATCCACATCCACCCCCACCCACCCACCCCCCAAAATAGTAGCATGTCTTTAGCAGATGAAAGTCTATCAGCAGCACAGGTAGTTTTTTCTGGTTCAGACAGAATTTTGATGGAGTTAAGTTGCTAGCCCAAAGTAATCCACCTCTGCAAAGTTTACTAACAGTGGCAGTGGTTACTAGTAAGAGTTGGGGGGCAGTGGGAATGCATCGTTTAGGCCAGCAGCAGATACAGTCTCATTCCAAATTAATGAAATCTGGACACTTAACATTCAGCCAGCCTATCGGATCTGTAATGTGGATATCACAGTAAATTTGAAATATAATTTGAAGTAAATACATATGTTAAAATAAGATAGTGGAGATCTTTTTTGTGATGAGCAGAAGTTGAATCAGAATTCAAATGGATTGTCTACTAAATACTTTTTTCCATTTATAGGTAGGAGGCGACAAAGAGTCCATCGTCCGCGTTCTCCAATACTGGAAGAAAAAGACATCCCCCCTCTTGATTTGCCCAAATCTTCAGAAGATTTAATGGTGCCTAATGAGCATATAATGAATGTTATTGCCATCTATGAAGTACTGCGGAACTTTGGCACTGTCTTACGCTTGTCCCCGTTTCGTTTTGAGGACTTCTGTGCTGCTCTTGTAAGCCAGGAACAGTGTACGCTTATGGCAGAGATGCATATAGTGCTTTTAAAAGCTGTTTTACGTGAAGAAGATACTTCAAATACTACCTTTGGACCTGCTGACCTCAAAGATAGCGTTAATTCCACATTGTATTTCATAGACGGGATGACATGGCCAGAGGTTTTGCGGGTATATTGTGAAAGCGACAAGGAATATCATCATGTTCTTCCTTTTCAAGAGGCAGAGGACTACCCTTATGGACCAGTTGAGAATAAAATTAAAGTTCTTCAGTTTTTAGTGGATCAGTTTCTTACAACAAACATTGCACGTGAGGAATTAATGTCAGAAGGGGTGATACAGTATGATGACCATTGTAGAGTTTGTCACAAACTAGGGGATTTGCTTTGCTGTGAAACCTGTTCAGCTGTGTACCACTTGGAATGCGTGAAGCCACCTCTTGAGGAGGTACCAGAGGATGAATGGCAGTGTGAAGTTTGTGTAGCACATAAAGTGCCTGGTGTAACAGACTGTATTGCTGAAATCCAAAAAAATAAACCATACATTCGACATGAGCCTATTGGATATGACAGAAACAGACGGAAATACTGGTTCCTGAACAGAAGAATTGTTATGTAAGTAACTAAGTATAATGACATATGGACGCATGCCTTGTAAATGGTTAGTTTTTTATTTTAATTTGGGGCTAAATCGTGTGTATATATCTGTATGTTATTAAACAAATTTCATTTCATTTCAGCGGAGGAAGTGTCACAATTATAACTAAAACATATTAGGCTGTTGAAATTGTTCAAAGCATGACATTCACACTTAGAAATGTGAGCTAGAACTTCTCTTGTGTCAACATTAAATTCAGACTGGTTTTTGTGGGACTTATTTGAGGGAAGCTCTCTCTTTCCCTGAAGGACCTCACAAAAGCATCTCTGAATGCATCTGGTTTAAATTCAGCAATATTGATGTATTTTCAGTGTTTTAAAGTCATTCTTCCCTTCTTTCCTTGCCTGTAACTCCTGAATTTCAGCAACAAGAGTGGTGAAGGAAAAATGTGGAATTTAGTGTGTAAATCTGTGTTTTTATGTACAGTATTTGATTTCAGAAATCTGAAATTGTGAAGAGATTCCAAATTGCCACAGACCAGTGTTTTTCTATTTCAGTAAGATGACAGTTAGCAAAAGTCTGACAATCAGACCACCTGTTTTTCTAAGAATAAAAATGGAGCTATGTTTTACAGTGAATACCTACTAGATGCACACACAAAAAACAGGCAAAAATTGCAGTTTAACAGATTCTTTAAACGATAGTTTGAAATCACTGCAATACAGATGAGTAATGAATGCTTTCTGCACTGTGTGTTTTTTTATTATAGTATCAGATGTTGATTTCATTCTCTCTGTAGGGTCATGGGTGTATCTCTTTAAGATGATGTTAGAATACATTTTAGAGGCATTAGAAAACTGCTTTTTCAGATGAGGTTTTTCATTGCCACAGTTTCTGTGTTTTAGTTGATCTTCATATTAAAATACTGAATTAAGGAGTTGGAGTACAGCTTTTCCTATGAGATTTAGACAGAAGCATAGTCACAAGAGAGTGGCTTCTGTTCCATTTGTCATTCTTTCTGAGGCGTGCAACTATGCACATAGGTATGTCAGTGGTGTTGTCTCTTGAGCTGCTGACTTGACCAGTCCCTCATAGGGAGCACCTTTATGCATAATTGCACACTGTAGAGGAAAGACTACTTCTAGCTAGGGTTGTCCAAGATGAAGTGTTGAAGTCCAAGATGAAGTATTGAAGGAGCTGGATGCAAGATTCTTTACATTGATAGTTGGGAACTTCTGTATCAAATGCAATCTCTGGTGTCAGTTAGGATTTGAATATGTAGAATGAGACATGAATCTTAAGCATTTTTCAGTTTGCTCATTATTTGTTCTGAAGGATTTTTATATTCTTTCCTTTGTATACAAGGCTGTGGAGTTGGTACACAAAACCTTCACTTCTGACTTCTCAGTTTATGGTACCTCAACTCCTCTGTTTGCAGTTAGACTAATGGGATAGAGATGCATCTGCTTCTAAGCAACTTTTAACTCGGGGCCTCCCTTCCTCTATACCTCCGCTGATAATGGCATCTTGTAGCGGGATTTTTTTAATGCATTATATTACGGCTTCCATTTAGTTGGAGTTGGTACATTTTTTTCTGAAGCCGATAACCCAATAATTGTTTCCAATTCTGACTTCACAACTCTCAATTCCACAGCCCTGGTAAACTGTGCACATTTATTATCTTTTGATTACCTTCTGCTAGTTAATTTATTCAACATTTTTAATCTTGATATTCCTTGTTTCTGCTGATTGAGCAGGGATTGTCCTGTAGGAGACAAAGGCACAATTGCCATTTTGAATACATGCTGTGGATGCCTTCCTTTTGTTTGCTTTTTTTGCTCTAGGTCATTTCTGCTATAGAGAAAGTTCAAGCAATCAAAGTTTCTGTTTTTCAATGGCAGCCATGGAAATGTCAGATTCAGTACAATTAAAGTGGGTGTGTGCCTTTAACAATTTGGTCATTTGAGGGAGAGTGAGGGACCATTTCAGTTTCAAGAAGACTGCTTCTTTTTAGCTCCATGTACTTCTCAAGGGATAGATGTAACTGTTCTTGCTATGATTGAGCAAGCGTTAAGAGAACCAGAAGAAGCCCCCAGGTATATCATTGTGCCCTTGAACTGAAACTTGGGAGGACACTTGGTCACTGTACTAATTAAGTTAACATGTGTTTAGTGAAATCTTTCTACTTCTCATTTTTATATTTCATTTAGAAAAAAAGAAATCCTTTTAGGAAGGAAGTCAGTATTTCTAATATGAAATAATGGCATGCATGTAGCCCTCAGTAGTCCTAACAAATTATGAGGCAAAGCACAAGGAATTGACTTCCTGTAGTATGTAAATCAGATGTTCTGTGTAACATGGTAGATCTCATTTTTGAAGAATTGTGTGATTCTTTGAAGTTTGTAGCAAGCCTTCAGTGGGTCCTACTATGCGAGAAATGTCTGTGTAAGAAACAGGCATGACAGACAGGTAAATTTCATGCCCTGAAGTACTTTAGAACTTTCTTCAAATTGGCTGTAAATTGTGATGAAAGTGTATTTTCATTTCAGGTCAGTAAAGTTCCATAGGAAAAAACAGATATGTGGTAATGCGCTAAATAAAACCTTCTAACTTTTGTCATTTTAAATGAGTGCTTATGTGCTTTCTGAATAAGCTCAGGTAGCCTGCAGATTCTCACACTTTCGTGGATTCTTTTTAAACTTTATGTATGCTTGTAAATTGCATGTTTAAGTTGCCTTCCACCATTCAGGGAAAAGAGGTTTATGGAGAAGGACTTATTTCAGGCACAAATGGATTACAATGATGTTTGACCAAATTCACCTAGTGTAAAGAAAAAAGAGGCTGTGTTGATACCTAAGTTTTAATCTATTTTCAGTCCATTTTCAGAGTGGGAGAAAATAAGCAAAGTGGAAAGCTATTTTCTGTTGGCATTATCTAACTAATAAAATCCACCTTTGTGCTAGGTAATGTGGACAGAAAACAACTAGTCATTTTGCTGGTGGGTTTGTCCATGCTGAAGGTGGGCTGAAAATGGATTAAAATTTAGGTTTGAATGCAGCCTAAGTCTGGCAAACTTGAACTCAGATGCAAGGCTGTTCCAGTGTAAGTTTAGACTGTGATTTAACAAGAATAGCCTCAGCCTTTAGGCTGTTTCCCAATGATTTTACATGATGAGGGTAAACTAGGCAGAGTTGGCTTGACTAGTACTTGGTGTAGGCTAGAATGGGATGTTGAAAGCACCAATAATGTGTGAAATAATATGTATGAAATGAATTTCTCTAGGCAGTTAACCAGATTCGAGTGGCACTGTTACCTTGAGACAAAGACTAGTCTGCTCTGATACAACACATTCTTGTTTGGTTCTAAATATGTTTTATTGTGTTATTGAATATAGATAATACAAGGATTTGTCTAATTTCAAATTTGTTACTTTTTGCTAGTGTCCCAAAGTTTTGGCATAAGATAAACAAATGACGAAAAACATCCATGTAAATTTAGTTTATGTTAAGGTTATTATTCTTTGGTACCCCTTTGATTGAAGAATAATTTTGCATGGCAACTTGGTCTGGTGTGATTTAGGATTAGTCTGTGAAAGCTATCCTTTCAGGATCTACTATGATTCAGTATGGCATTAAAAGTAAAATTTAAATGCACAGATGAAAAGTCTAGTCCTGTTCAAATGGCAGCCGATGGCTTTGAGTTACAAGAGGGAACAAACTTAAGGTGTGTAATCCTGAGTCATGGAATATATGTTAAATATATGGGAAATAATCTTGATTTTTAAAAATAATTATGAGAGTTTCTTTGTCAGTGTTTGGATCACATCAATTTGTTGTAAGAGGCTTAGTTGTGAGTACTGCTTTAATTTTCTGTGAAAGTTTATCTAGAATACAGTGACAGCAGAAGCAGTGTGCTTTCCCTGTCATTTATCAAATAATGATTCAGGATTTTGATGCTTGATTTGGTCATTGGAGTTCCTTTTGTGTAAGGATGCAGGAACATATTGGAATAAGATTCAAAAGCAGATTTAAAATGCATTGGGTAATAGCAATTAGGAAGAAAAAAAGCAATGATTTGTCAAAGAAAACTTGCATCATTGTTCCTGTTTCTCTCATTCAAAAGTAAGCATTATATACCTTTCATTCCTATCTTTCTCATAAACAATTATTTTAATACCATCACAGAGAGGAAGATTCAGAATGTGAGAAAGATAAGAAAATCTGGTACTATAGCACAAAAGTCCAGCTGGCAGAATTAATTGAATGCTTTGACAAAGATTACTGGGAAGCTGATCTCTGCAAAACTTTGGAAGAAATGCGTGAAGAAATACATCGGCATATGGATATAACAGAAGATCTTACAAATAAAGCACGAGGTAGCAACAAATCTTTTCTTGCTGCTGCAAATGGTAAGGATCTGCATAACTATTCAAGAATTAATAATTATGCCCATATACTATCAAACTTAAGTTCGTATAATTCGTTTTAACGTCTGTATGAGAAGGAGCATGTCGGTTAAAACTTCTGGAATGGCCAAATGAAGTTAACACTGATAGTTCTTTAAAAATAACTTTTAGTGCCTTTAAAATAAGTATATCCTTTAGTACATTTGAGAATTTTACATTCATCTTGTTATCCCTGGTGGATTCTTTGTGTGATAAAAGTAGGCATTAGTACAGGCCTGCACCTGTTATTGTTTTGAGAAACCTAGTGCAATGTGTAAGGGAAAGAATCGAATCTCTTCTTAGATAAAGAATGGGCAGTAGACAAATGTCAGTAGGCTGTGGGCATTGAGAAGATCTTGAAATTCACCTATATTTGGTTAGACTGAGGAGCATTTCCTGGAAAGGGACAACAACAAGCCAATTCTGTAGTGTTGCTGAAAGGAAAAGAAACAAACCAGCATAGACGTTTCCATATCCTCATCAGCAGTTGAGCTAAATAACCATTTTCCTTCTGAAAGTGGGATTTCTGACAAGAAAATGTTCATTCTTCCAGTTTTTCATGTCGTCTTATTAGCCCTTCATGCCATAGGTTGTCTCTGTCTCTTGAGTTCAACTGGCCCTTGGGAGAACCTTTCATGAGCCTTAGGGCTTCAAGAGATATCAAAGAACAGGAAGATAACCTACTGTCTGCCGCTGGCTTCTAGGTCGGCCTGTACATTAAATTTAAGAAGCTTCTAAATCTTTATCAATCCAAGTGTGAGTTCAGAAGCTTTGCAATCTGTCTTTCAGACAGGAAATGGCATGTTGTTGACTCTTGTCGAAATGGCAGTAGCAAATCTTAGTCTTCGTCATACTCAACTGAGCACAGTTTTCACAACTTCTGAAAATGGAAAGCAAGCAAGAAACCAGTTTATAATGTATTTTCAGCTGTATTTGCTGATTTCGCATTTGCTATTCACAAAAATATTCATTATTTTTATTTTACATTATAATAACGTGATATTTCCCACGAAGCAGGAAACATTTGGGGCATAGAAAATATTCCTTGCCATGCAACTATGTTGTGTATGTTGCATTAATGTAAAATATATTTTGTAAGCGAACACCAGCATGGTCTTTTTTTAAAAATGAAATGATGTCTCTGCAGCTTCTCCAGTTAAAAATAACTGGTATATAAAAGACACCAGAACATTGAAATTTCTGAGAAAATAGTATACATTAATAGTATGAAAATAGTATACATAATCTCCAAAATCTGTTTTTATTTTGTATTTTAGCATTAATATATTGTCGAGATTACTACATTTGTAGGATTTAATGCATCATTTACTCAGTATTAGCATATTTTGACAAGCCACACTCCTTAAACAGAGCATGAAAGTTAGAATGAAAACAGTGCTTTGACTCAAGATCCAACTCTTCTGCTCATACGTATGATATAAGGTTCCCGATTTCCCGGGTTCAGGCAGCTGGAAAATCAAAGGGATGCCTATAACCATCATTGTTGTTGTTGTTGTTGTTCATAGTTTTTTATACATCTGTAAAGCAAAATTTTGAATTTTCTTGCCTGCTGTTATACTCTTTATTATCACCATTAGGGCCAGCTTTATTTGATAGAAATTCCCATTTTCAATCCTAATTTAATGAAAACTGGTACCTATTAGAAAGCTGCTTCTCTTTTGCAGCTATTGATCTTTAAAACCAGAGTGAGGTATATTCACATGCAAGAAGATCTGACTAGCACTGAGCCAAAATGAAAGTGAATCCTCGGGAAGCAGCAGTTGAAGTTCTCTGTTGGAGATTGTCATTACTCCAAAGTATCATGCAGTCTTTGCCTTTGTCTCTGTTCCTATTGGTCCATGTATTTGAATTCCTTTGTTGGATGGGTGTATCAATGGTACAAGAAGATGCTTTTGGAACAAGGAGTAGGAGTGTTAAATACTTTGCCAAACTCACAGTCCTTGGTATATGTGGGGTGTTTTGCTTTTTTAGCTTTCAAGCCTTTTTCTTTTAAAAGTTCACTTTGGTGAGGGTCCTTTTTTCCCCTCCCTTTTTAGAAGAAATTTTGGAAGCACTCAGAGCCAAAAAGGGGGAAACACTGGAGGATAAAAACTCAGTAGTTGATGAAATAGAAAAAGAAAAAACAAGTGTCGAAAATAAAGACAGTACAGACACGGACGGTGGCAAAGAGGAACTTGCAAACCAACAGTTGGATGTGAACAAAGAAGTGCCCTCCGAGGAAAGCTCTGAAAAAGGAAAAAAGGAAGGTAAAGCATTTGGTAAATTAACACATGCTTAACACAATAATTATTCCAGTCTAGTTTTTAAAGACTGCGTTACAAACTTGATATCTCATCCTTTGATAAGTTAAAGCTTTCTAGTGTAGGCAAACTGTGGGGTGTGTTGTCATCTTCCACTGAGATCACAGCATCTTTGTAGTGCAAGCTTGTTGTTAGAATTCACTAAATAAAGCTTTGTTATGTCTTTTTTTCCTGTAGAACCAGCCGATTGTGGCAGTAAAAGCAACTCGGCATCACCACCTGTTGTAGGCAGCATCCCAGATCCTTCTGGAGAAGAAACTGATTCCTCTGAAGGAAAGAGTACAGTGCCGTGTGAGTCAGGGATTGTAGATGATGAAGCAGACAAGAGTTTGGAAGCATCAGTGCCCATGAAGGATATCTCAGGTACAAAATACTCTGCATAAATGCTCCTACAATTGAAAGGATCGTAATGCTTTTATCAATGACAATCATTTGTATAGTAGGTACCACCAGGTGATGTGTTTGCTGTCGCTTAACTTGAATACCTTGAATAGACTCAGTTAAGTTCCAGATTAGTGTGTGTGTCAATCTATGTTCAGAAGAGCATGGAAACGGTTTACGCTGGTCTTTAGATAAGGAAACAGCTTTCCCTCCACACTTCCACACACTGTTCTTGTTTTTAGTGTGTTTATTTTATATATTGTTTTCATTGCTGTAACCTGCCTTGAGACCTTCAGTTATAAGGTGGGATAAAAATGCAAATAAATAAATATTTATGCATTCTTGAAATATATGAAATTCGATTATGTTTGTATTGCTTCTGGTTTGGTTTTCTTCCTTTTTATTGTAAGAATACACTGTTGAGTGAATTTTGTTAAATATATATTCAAGAGTTAACATTATTTTAGGCTCCCCAGTATTTCAGCATTGCTAGCAAAAGTAGCTTTTCATGTATGTGTGTGGTACTTTTTTGTCCACAATTTCATGAAAGTGGTCCTATAAGTGGAATTACCTTTTCTATTTGCTGCAGAAATGTGTGTTCCCTAGAGGAAGTTTCCTTAAAGATGACTATTTTTAAGAGGTGTGCAAAACGCTATTCCTAGTACTGCAGTTTAGAACAAGCACACACTTGTGGGTGTAGCTGGTGTTTAGATGTTGTAGTGTGCTTTTATCTCCTACGAGCTAGGTTAAACACTTACCTGCTTTGTTTCAGCTTCCTGGCCTTCTCTCTAGAGGTGGGGCTGTGCATTATTACACCATGTAATATGAGGGACTGTGTTGTTTAATAACTTTGGAAGAACAAATTAAAACTGAAAATGCTTGAAAAATGCAGTAGATGTACTAACTAATAAACATCTTATTACCCAGCCATCACTGCTGGATTGGTCAAAATGCATTATCTCTGTTTTGTGATCCTTTTTATCCTATAGAACATCTCTCTTGTTTGACACTTTGAACAGTAATGGGAAAAAGGACTGCAAAACGTATGACATAAGGCCGATATCTGTTGTGTGCATTTATCTGTGGAATAGAGTTTAGTCACATTGCAGATAAGTTTAAGGCAGTCATGTCAAACATATGGCCTGCGGGCCGGATGCGGCCCGCGGGCCGAATTGATACGGCCCTCGATCGCACAGGAGGAGGTAGCACTGCGTGCATGCTGCCGCCGGAGAGAGAGCGAATTTCTACAGGCGCCGGTGCTCGGCTCTGCTGCTGCTGGCGAGAGAACCAACATTAATTCTCTCAGCAGCAGCAGAGCAGAGACGGCGCCTGTAGAAATTCGCTCTTTCTCGGCCGCTACCTGCGCGCAGCACCACCTCCTCCGTGAAGCGAAGGCAAGGCCCGATATGCTCGGGCTTCGCCTCGGCTTCAAGGAGGCGGAGGCGCCGCCGCGCACAGGCAGCAACCCGAGAAAGAGCGAATTTCTACAGGCACTGTCTCTGCGCTGCTGCTGCTGCTGAGAGAATTAATGCCAGCGCCTGTAGAAATTTGCTCTTTCTCGGGCAGCTTCAGTTCTTCTCCGAGCGCGGGGGCAGATCCCTTCCGTGCAGATCGGAGAGCTGATGCTGCTGCTGCTGCTGCTGCCGCTGCCCCCCTCGGCCTGGCGTTGCTTGCAAGGGGCGGAGGCAGCAGCTGCGAGTTAAGTTCTCCGATCTACACGCGACTGGAGAAGAAATGAAGCCTGCCTGCCTCCCCTCCCTCCCTGCCTGCTTCCTTCGTGAAGGAAGGAAGCAGGCAGGCAGGCAGGCAGGCAGGAGAGGGGGAGAGAGAGAGAGAGAGAGAAGAGTTGGCTTTTATACTTGCTTTTCTCACCCATTAAAGGTGACTCAAGGCAGCTGACAAAGCTTCTGTTCTCCCCACAGGGTGGTAGTTGGACCAGTGAGAGCTCAGAAGAGAACACAAGCTTTGTCAGCTGCTTTGAGTATATACTATACTATACTATATAATTAAATAAATAAAATGTTATAATAATTCAGTACATTTTTTTTATTTGAATCCGGCCCGCCTACACATTGTAAATTTAATATATGGCCCTCTGCAAAATTGAGTTTGACACCTCTGGTTTAAGGTCACTAAGAGTTGCTGCATAAAGGAAGTGAATGCATTTTTATGTGTGGCAGTTGTCATTTGTTACGCAAGCCACTCTGGGACTTCAGCCTATAGAGCGATTTATGCAAATAATAAGTAAATTTGATTAGCAAGCAACTTGTCCGCATCTTCAAACTACAGTACCTGTAACCTAAATAAGTGGACCAGACAGTTTCTGTACGCCTCCACCAGATCATTCTTAATTATTGTGTTTAAGTTTATGTGGATTTGGTCAATTTTATCCCAAAGGGGCTTTGCAAATTTCTTGGAGCCTTATCTTCAGATTGGCTCTGTTGCAGTGTTGGAGACCCCTGCCATGGAGAATTTCAGCAACCATGACAAGATAACTTTCAGAGGTCCAGTTCACTTACATCCCTGGAGCAAGCTCAGTCCTGCTTCCTGAGATGAATCCTTTCTGTGCATAAAATTGCTGCTGCAGCAGCAGCTTTTGTTGTTGTTGTTGTTGTTGTTGTAAGAACTGAACTAGGAGTCTACCTCATCTGCAGTCACATCAAACCCAAAACTAAAATCTTCAGTTATTGGTGCAGGCTAGGCTAGAAACTCAGTGGCCTCTAACAGACTGCCTAGAATGTGCTTGGATGAAATAACAAGTTCAGTAACAAAATCACAATAGTATATACACCTCAACTAAAACATCAACCATGCGGGCTTCCCATCCAGGCTTTAGGTGAGCCTGGAAAATTATCTCCAGATACAGGGATAATGATATCAGCTCACAGAGTGACATAGCTAAAGTAGCCAGTGAGAAGTCTCTAAAGTGGCTAGCACAAACCAAGTTGATATTCCACCAGGAGCAATATCCATACGCTAATACGGCCCCTCATTTAAGAAAAAAAATTATCCACATTTGTTTCAAACTGCATAGCTAAGGCAGGAAAGTTCCAACACCTCACATACAGCAAAAGGCTCTGTGCTTGTGGAGCTCCAGACATCCAAGACACAGTTCATATACTATTAACTTGTTCACTTCTGCAAGGGAAAAGGAAAAACTGTAATTTCTAGGGCCTTGATGCCAAACTCCTCCTCCTTTTGCATGGATCAACCACACATTATCAAAAGGATTACACTTTTCCTCTTGAAATCTGTCCAAATGAGAAGACATCACCTTAAAACAGATGGGGCTGGATTGCTGAAGGGATGAGTAGTTCAGAACTAACACTGTGGGCATATTGCTCTAGGCAGCCCCAGCTAGCTGTAGGTCTTCTAAATTGTTTTAACTGCATGTGTAACATTTTGTTTCTCTTGTGTCTTTATGTGTATGTCTTTGGATGTGATGGGATATTGCCTTTGGACGAATGAATAAATTTTATCTATCTTACTACTTGCTAAGACCACCCCAGAGATTATTTGTTTCTTAGGTTGCTTGGTGAAATAGAAGCATATAAGAATTTTTGATTTGTGTTTTTCATAGATGAAACAAGTAAAGTAATTCCTAATACTGGGTTGTCATCTGAAGCACTCGTGTCTGATCTGGAGAACAGCAGTAGTAATGAACTAAATTCTGTACAGAGTGAGGCTACAAAGACATTGGATGAAGCTGAGAATATTGAAGGAGGAGCCCAGAGCTCAGAGGAGATAGGTAAAAATAATGCTGTTTGTGACTAGGGAATGGTGATTACTTTTTAATTGTGAAAGTTCTGCTTTCAAGAAATCCTGAACTAATGTGCCTTTTTGTTTGCTTTTATAGGGGATAAATCCAATGGTGAAAGGAGTGAATCTCCAAGTACTGGCAGATGCACCCCAGGTTCAACACGAATGGTCACCAGGTTACGAAATCCCGATAGCAAACTCAGCCAGCTAAAAAGTCAACAGGTGGCTGCTGCAGCACATGAAGCAAATAAGCTTTATAAAGAAGGCAAAGAGGTTTGTATTATCTTTTTCAACTATTAATTTGCTAAAAATATTGCCATTGACTTTATACACATACCTTGGAAAACTGTTTTAGAAATAAATTTAGATTTATTATGAATGAACAAAGTGTGGCTCAGTTGTGACCACTTCACTTCTCCCTTACTAGATCAGAAGCTGATTTAGTATTGTAAGCAAATTAGTGGCTGAAGTTTTCTCTCCATACCTAGGTATGATCGAAAAGCAAAATACCTTTTTTTATTTCCCTCTCATAAGATGCTTGGGAGAAATTCAGAGTTGTTACTTTTGAATGTACTTCAGAATCCATTCCTGTTTATTTCTGTGAAGTGTAGTTCCAGGTAGGAAGGCACAGAACTACTGTATTTTCTGGCATATAAGACTACTTCTTAACCCAGGAAAATCTTCTCAGAAGTCGGGGGTTGTCTTATACACCAGGTGTTGTCTTCTTATACGGTGAGTATATCCCAAACTCTATATTTTAACTGGAAAGTTGGGGGTCGTCTTATACGCCTAGTCGTCTTATACACCGGAAAATACGGTATCTTTTAAGACCTTCAGTAATTTTACCAGTTTCTGTTTCTTTAAATGTGTTCCCTTAAATCACCTGCATTGCCTGGCCATCATTAAGCTCATGGAGAAGCCTTTTTGGATCATGTCTGATTTCTGTTGTCGTGGAGTGTTATAGAAACATAAGTATTTGGAATTATATGTTTAAAAAGTTTGCCTTTTGAAGAAAAATGAATGAATACAGTTTATCTATAGCCTATGGACTAAAATAGCTGTTCACATATTAAGATTACTGTGAGTTACAATTTTTTGTATGTGTTTTCCTACAAGGAGGGTTTATTTCATAAGGGACCTTTATAATTTAGCATTGTCATGAGAACTGCTCTAGGCATGTGACTCTGATGTTCTCATGTGTAGGATCTTAAAACTGCGACACTTGATTCTCAGGAAAGGGAAATAACCAAGTCTGTTCTGGTACAGTATTTGTTTATTGAACTCAAGGAAGCAAAAGAAGCTCTCAATGTACACTGACAAATCAGTGGCAGGAATTAGAAACAATGTCAGTAGCAACTTGTGAGATACAAATTTACAGGTCTGGCACAAAGTATTAAGGAAGAGAGAAGAATTTTTTGTGGTAGGGTAAACCAGAGCGCTTAAGAACCAGTTAGAGGGCATTGCTAAGTGCATCTGGGGAGATTGAGTTTTGAGGCCTTACAAGGTTCTGAGCTCCTTCGTACCCCCAGAGGAGTGGTTCAACAGGCTGGTGACCTCTCCTGGGATGAATTGAGCCTTTGTAATAAGCAGATCGAATCCTTCCTTCATTGATTGTCAAAATATAATGAATTCATCCCACCCATCAATTTGGAATTTAGCTGCACCATGCAAGCCTTTCGTTCTTGAAGATGTTTAGTTTTCCCAAAAGTTTTAAAAGAAGCAGAAGGAGAGAGGAAAGTGTGCACGCACATACACGTATGGATCTCTCCTCGGCCCAAATAATGATTTCAGTAGAAAAGTTCAGCCCTTGGTGAAGTGCTTGCTCTATTACATATGAACACAGAGAGTAGAACAAACAACAGACAACAGCTCAGCAGTGGTATGGAATACACGCACAGGTCCTGGACATCCTATTCTTACATCACAAAATGTGCCTTGATAACATGATTTATCAGATGCTCCCAAGAAGATCTGTAGTCTCTTCAGATTGCTCCAGGATGAAAGATACTAGGTGATGATTAGATCCGATCTGCCTAGTGGTGCCCATTTTACATCCTATTAACTTGCTCTGAGACTAATAAAATGATGCTGACTTTTGACAGAACCAGAAAAACAAAACTTTTCAAGGAAGCCAGAGGCAAACACGAAGTCTTAGAGAGACACAGAGGGGTAATGGCCACCTTGGGTTGTTTCCTTGTTTGTGTTATGAATCTGAGCAAGGTCTGATGCCTGAGGTCAAATTCCATAACACAAAAAGGCCAGTTATCCCTCCAGCCCTATTTCCCATGCCTTAGCTCTACACATGCACAGTTGACATATCTATGGGCATATTCCATAACAGCACATATGTTAGCTAATCCTCAGCAGTGTAGCAAGGTGTGGATTGCATATTAAAATATGAAAACCTTAAGTATAAAGACAATACTTTTAATTTTTTAAACATTATTTCATCAAGGTCCTTGTGGTTAACTCTCATGGAGAAGTCTCCCGACTGAACACCAAGAAAGAAATAGTGATGAAAGGAAATATCAACAATTATTTCAAACTAGGTCAAGAAGGAAAATATCGTGTCTACCACAATCAGTATGCCACCAATTCTTTTGCTTTGAACAAGCATCAGCACCGGGAAGACCATGACAAGAGAAGGCATCTTTCTCACAAATTTTGTCTGAGCCCTGCTGGAGAGTTCAAATGGAATGGATCTGTACATGGGTCAAAGGTTCTTACCATATCCACTCTGAGGCTGACAATCATTCAGCTAGAGAACAACATCCCATCTTCTTTCCTTCACCCTAACTGGGCTTCACACAGGTAAAGACATCTGTATGTTGTTCTCTTGCATTTGTGAATACTGTAATTAGGCTTGCTCCAGTGGTAACAGATAGGCATTTTTCTTCATCTCTTTACCCTGGCCTTCAGCTGAGTGGAGATCATCCCCTCCCATATAGCTACTGACATTGTTTTAGTCAAATTTGTTGTTTTAGTCAAACTTTTTTCTGTTTTTAATGTGTTGTTATTGTGACCTGCCCTGAGAGCTTTGGCTATAGTGTGGGCTAAAGATATAAATAATATAAAGAGAAGAGCCTCTTTTGTAGAGGAAATGACCAGAAAGACATTTTTTGCTGTTTTCTGATTTCCCCAGTGTCATTTTGATGCCATTTGGAAGGATCCTTCATTTCTCCTGATGTGTTTTTATCAGGCATATGTAGAAGTTGGTTTGGGGGAGTTCTGGGATATGGAAATAGTGTTGTGCTGCTTCTTAACACTA
Organism: Aspidoscelis marmoratus; assembly: GCA_014337955.1. NCBI lineage: Eukaryota > Metazoa > Chordata > Lepidosauria > Squamata > Teiidae > Aspidoscelis > Aspidoscelis marmoratus. Next base: position 24,648,208 of record MTQE01002208.1, on the reverse strand, counting down.
CTGTTTGGATTGGAGCTTGTTCAGTTGCCATACACAGGGCTTGGCAAGCACTGAACCAATGAGAAGCACCTTGTCTTCTTCCTAAGGTTTAAGAGTGCTGCAAAGGTCTTCTAAACGGGGGCAACTCAGTCAGGTTGCCCCGCCTGTCTCTAGTATTTCTTGTGCACGTTCATAGAAGTGGGGCACTATGTCAAAGTCTCTGTCAGTTTTTGGAAGACACTTGACTGAAGGGAAATACCAATTTTAGAAACACCCAATGACTGCAGTGGTACCAAGGCTATTTCTAGAACTCATTCAGAGTACTTTCCAGTCAGGGAACACTTCATGTTAGTGTCACTGATATGCAGATATATGCAGATGATATGCAACTATTTCTTTTTTTGTTGTTTGAGCCAGCCATAGCTATTGTGGCTCTGCAACAGTGCCTGAACTCATTGATGGGTACTGCAGATCTTCTTTGAAGCCGAAGTTAAGTTGATGGAAATTACTCTCACAGAGTTAAACAACTCTGGGCCTTGTTGTATCGCTGTTGGTGTTTGATTTAAGATCAGTGTTTGACACCCGCCATCTTGTTCTGTTGTCTGATGTGATATCCTGTGCAGCAGCCAATGAGAAGGCAATTTTACAATAGAACTCAGTTTTTTGGAATGCCATTTTCTTGGAAATCAGTTATGCCAAGTCTGAGTTTTTGGTCTCAGCAAAAAGATGAGAAAAGGTCTTTTCAATGGACCTTTATGGGGACTTAGTAACTAGCTTTCTGCAGTGACTGATAATATTATTTCATTTATTGTAGTTGTGGCAGTTGGCTTAAAAATACTTTAAGTAAAGCAAATATTTTTAATACATTGTAGGTCTAATTGGATCAAAGCTGTTCAGATGTGTAGCAAACCACGTGAATTTGCATTGGCTTTGGCTATATTGGAATGTGCAATTAAACCAGTTGTCATGCTTCCAATCTGGAGGGAGTCATTAGGACACACCAGGTAAGATGTCTGAATATTTTAAACACAATTCTACAATTAAACCTCTTGTCAGAAGTGGCAAGTTTAGAATGCCTTTATCAAAAGGTGTTTAAGACTTACTGCATTGTGTTGCAGCTGTTTGTATCTTTTTTGAGGAAGTTAGCTGACACTTAAACCATGCGACTCAGTATTTGTACATGGACTGTACATGCACAATAGTGTGTAAAGCATGTCTGACTAGAAGATGTAAAATATGCTTTTGTTTGTGTCTTGGAATTAGGCTGCGTAGAATGACTGCTATTGAAAGAGAAGAAAAGGAGAAGGTGAAAAAAAAAGAGAGAAAGCAAGAAGAGGAAGAAACCATGCAACAGGCAACTTGGGTGAAGTACACATTTCCAATCAAACACCAGGTATTGTTTCTGTGTATCAGTTCATTTTATATCTTTTAATTGTTGTAACATGCCTCTGAGAAGTTAGACTGTAGGGCAAAATATAAATGGAAGTAAATCATTTCGGTTCATTGGCTCCTTCACTGAATTTAAAAGTTTGTTTTAAAAAATACAGGTGAAATAATATAGTGGTGGCTTAAATGAATACTTGGGATTCAATGTTTCACTCATTGTTGCTACTATAATTTCACCTATAAGAAAAATCCAAACAGATCAAGATCCCATGTTACTCTTTTCCAGTAAAAATAATATTTGTCCTCCCCTTTCTTCATCCTTGTATATATTTCCATCAGTAGAAGCTCTTGGGGAACTGCAGAGACCTGAAAAGGTATTCTTTAAAATCTCTGATAGACCCCTTGTGTTCCTCAAGTATTCTTTGAGGTGGGAGTTAGGTTTCAAAGAACCCATCAGATCTTGATAAATCTTACATTCTCTGAGGGTCTCCTTTAAACCGGAAACTATAAACCTCTAACAAGCACCAGCTGACCAGGTTTTTTTGTTCGTTGCTCCTCTGGGTGACATTACTCAGCATTAGCTGCTGGGATCTTTGATCCAATACTTTTAATTGTCAACCTGATCACATGGATTGAAGCCTTCGAGTTAGAACCAGCAATCTGTCTCTGCCCGCGGTGAAGATCTCAGGGCTACAGGGCTTACCCCCCAAAATTGGTAGCCTGTTTTTTTAGCACCTCCTTCAAGGGAGGAATGCAGTACGGGCTGCCTTTCCATTCTGCATCCAGATGAAACGACAGGTAACATAATTTGGCTATAAAATTTTGATGTTGAAGATGCCCCCAGTTCTGTGGAAGGAAAATCCAAAGCAACAGACTAACGATGAACTTGATAACGTCTGTAGAGTCAACTTAATAATCTTCTGTACAAAGAGAAGTGTTGTAAACCTGTAAAAATACGAAATAGACACAATGAGGACCTGCCCTTCCCCACTATGTTTTCTAGTCAGCAGGAGGGCCTGCATGCCTCCTTTGTTCTCTTGGAGAAAAATCTATTCATAGAATGTTCTAGTCCAGTGATGGTGAATCTTTTGAGCTTGGTGTGTCAAAACTCACAAGAAAACCTAGCTTAACTCAGGTGCTGTGTCACATCTAGAAATATCCATAATTATATATATGTAGCTCTAATAAAAAAAGTTGTATTTTTGATATATATTTTTTATTAAAAGCAAAAACAAATAATTCTTTACATTGGTGACTTTTGTTGCTAAATCTTCAATTGGAAGTTGGTATTTTGTACACTTCAAGAACAAGCAAGCACTACACACCCAGGTGCCAGGGTGACTAGGTGTGTCACCCAAAAGGGCTTGGCGTGTCACCTGTGACATGCGTGTCATAGGTCGGCTATCACTGTTGTAGTCCATCTTTTTTCCAAGAGTCTCTAGAGGAATGCACTGTGGGAAATACCCCAGCTGTACACAAGTGGGTGGGATTTAGGGAGTGTCCAAGCTCATCACGTGTTGTAGGACTTATCTGTCAAAGGCAATGTCTGCTGACCTATGGTGGTCCGTCTTATATTGCCTCAAGAAAGTAGAAGACATTTCCAGTGTTGCAAATGTCTGCAGTTTAGATTTGTGCAGCAAAGGTGGCTGAAGTTGCAGCCAGTCTACTGGAATGAGCCCAAAGCTTGTTTCCAAGGTTGCACTTTTGAATTTTATATATCACGGAGGTGCAGGAGCAAATCCAAGACATTACCGTGGTGCTGGAAATCTTGTGCCCTTTCATTGGTGATGTAGAATGAAAAGAAAGAATGCTTCAGGTATATTTTGATTACACAGCAAATATCAGGTGTGGGCTGTGCTAATGCTCCAGTTGGTGAGATGGGTTCAAACAGACGAACACGAGATTAATCTCCTGATCTTGGCATATAGGCGTGTCAGCTTTTGAACTACTCTGGAGCCACTTTGGCTTTGTCACCTTAGACAACAGAACTTCTGGAGTGATTCTAATGAACATTCTGTGTGGGACAGCAAAATAGAGTTCAGCATGGAAAACAGTACACTTTTGTGCCGGGGAGGATTTCACCTCCTTAATGAAACTCTAAACCAGTGGATGAGAAAAAAGATGAAGCAAGCCATCTAGGACTAAGGAAAGAGATTCAGGTTGTTTTATCAGTTGTGTTGAACTTGAGTCCAACTTCAGCTCCCTTCTATAGGAATGTTAATACTTGTGCAACAGGAGGCTATGGGAGACTGTAGGAGACAGAGCTTCTGAATTTGGCCCATTAACAGAATGAATGTAACGTGGCATAATAAGTGGATGATATTGATAATGTTGTTAGGTGCTCCTAGTGCAGAGGGCCTCTGCCATTAAACCTCCTAGCTGTTCCTTTTAATCATACTGAATCCAGGTGAGGCATCTGCTCTTAAGATAGCATATATCTCCAGGAAAGGAGGAAGATTGGGTCCTGACTGGAAAGTCTTGGCAGCAAAGGAAGCCAGGGGTGCCTGAGCCAAAAAGGTGCTGTCAGAATCACTTCTTTCTTTGATCTGCTGCATCTTAATATCCTGGGGATGGGAGGAATCAATGGTAACCCATACAGGAGACCCTGTGATCATGGATGAAACTCCCAAAGCCTGAGGCTCTTTGAATTGGGAGAAAAATGGGCAGATTTTTAAATTCTTGGTGGAGGCTAATAAGTCCAGGCTGGATACCATGGAAAACAGGAATGAAGAGACCATTCTGCTGAGGGTAGACATTTCCTACTGAGAGTCTCCGTCATGGTGTTAAGTTCTTTAATATAGCAAGGCAGAAATGAACATTAGGGAAGACTGGATCTAATAAAAGATTATTTGAGTTTGAAGTGCTTCTTCTATGGGAAATATGGGGTTTTGTTGTAGTGTTCAGTCATTAAGATCTGGTGATTTACAATTAGATCCTCAGAGGAGCTAAGAGCTACCTGGATAGCTTTGAGCTCTAGCCAGTTTATGGAATAATGTCTTTGTTTAGGTGATCATTTACCTTGGGCCATCCCGCCCAGGCGTGGTCACCTTCCTCACCCTGTTAAGCTGTTATCTGTAGTGATAACAATTTGGGGAGGACATTGTTTTGACAAATTTTCAATCTTGGGGAAATCTTGAATTTTTCTGGAATATCCACTGTAGTGTTCTCTTGCATCACTGAAAGACATTGTAGATGATGGCAGTGTAATCATGCCCTTGCGCATGGATTGATTACCAATACCATCTTCACTGAAGAAGGGACAAGGGATGAAACATCCTGGACCCTATTTGTAAGGACAGCTGAAAAGAGGAAAAATAGATTGTCTGTTCTTCATTGCAAGAGTGAATAATAAAGTATTTTATCAGTCAAGGTGCCTCAGTGAACAGTCTGTTGAGATGGAAGCAATAGACTTGTGTTGATTAGGAACTTGTGTGACTCCTTGGGTGTTTTTCCACTGTCAAAAGTACCCATTTTTGCACCCATTTAGGACCCATTTGGGTGTGAGCTGGATGACCCCATTTCCACTACGGCACCCATTTGGGACCCGATTGTTTCCACTGCCGTGGGGGAAATCCAAATCTTTTTGGCCTTTAATCTGGATTTTCTGTAGACCCCATTAATGGGGTCTACAATGGGGTCTTCTGCCAGAAAATCCGGATTAAAGGGAGCCTGTTTCCACTGGAAACAGGCAATGGGGTCCAAAGGAGGCTAGGGGGAGGGGATGCACCTTTGGGGACCCCCCCCCAACATTGGCTTCGAATTCAGTTCGAAGTCACTTCGAAGTGATTTTGAAGTTCACTTCAAAGTGACTTCTAAGTAACTTTGAAGTTGACTTCGAAATGACTTTGAAGTGACTTCGAAGACTGCACCCCAAAACACCTGGGGTAACAGACCAACCCCTTGGGGGTAGATCCGGATTCCTCAGATGGGTGCAAAGGTGTTTCCACAGCAGGGGTGTTACACCTCCCATGGAAACACATTGGGTGCTTTCCTTAATCTGGGTCTACTAGATCCAGATTAAGGAATGTACCCATTCCTTAGATCCGGATCTTCTTAGATCTGGATCTAAGGGCTGCAGTGGAAAAACACCCCTTGGCTTCAGGCTAATGGGATGATCAAAATAGCACCAAGATATACGTAACATCCAATGCCTAGGGAAACCGGCATCTCAGTGAAGACTCTGGAAGTGGAAGACTCCCCAAAGGGAAGAGCACTGAACCGCCAGTGTTGTTATTCCAAATAAAAACAAAAATATCTTCTACACTGTTCGGACTAAAACATGGAGTTAGTCCTCAGAAATGTCCAAAGAATAGAGAGAATTCCCTCCTGTAAGATAGTTGTAATGGATGCCAAGATCTCCATTTTAAACTTGCTTGTCTTTAAGAAGCAGTTCATGAACTTCAGCTCCAGAGTGAGCCCCTTTGTTAGAAACCTCAAAGACAATGGATTACACCCTAGAACTTGTGAATGTGGGAGACCCTCTTGATGACCAAGATATCAATGAGATAGCAAACAGCTTGAGAGTCAGCAGGCCTCTTTTGTGGTTTCTGAGAGCAGAATAAACCAATCTAAGGGAGAAAGTCTGAACTCTAGATAGTAACCATAGGTTACTGTGTTAATGAAACCATGAAAGACTGCTTCCTGTTGCAGAAAAAGAGAGAGACTTTTTACCTCTTGAATCTTCTGTTGAGCGTGATCTAGAAGGTAAGGCTTTCTTGTTTTAGGTTGCTGCTAGTATACTGCTAAAACTTGATCTCCAAATAGCTTGGATGCTATGTTGGCTTGGATGCTGGAGTCTGCAGTTAGTATTTAAGCCAAAGCGCGTAAGCCAAAAATCTGGCTGAAATAAACATTGCGTCTAAAGCAGAGTCTGCAGTGAAAGTGTTTTTTCCCCTAATGTCCTTGAACCTGGACTTTTCTGTTGATGTAATTCTTCCGGAGATTTGACAATTTCATATTTACCTTTGCAAACATTGAGATGTTAGCTGACATAAAATTGCCATAGAGTATGCTTCAAAACTTCTCTAAATAGATCAATTTCAATTTTCCTGTACACAAGGTTTTCCAATGGACAATCCTTATCAGAAGAAGTGACTGATTTATATACAATTCCTGTTACTGAGGCCTCTACTAGAGATAGAACTGAAGAGCTTCCATGGAGTTAGGGGAAGTCTAGCTTGGTTTGAATGGGTCTCTGGGGTAGAGGGAGGAGTATTTAAGCCCTCCGTTTGTTTTTTGTGCTTGTTTCTCCCTGATTAAATTATTTCTTAGACTGGTGATAATTCATTATTCCAGTTGTCATCACCCACAGTAGGTTTGGTCCGAGACCATTCTGAAGGCCATAAATTCTTTTCCTTGAAATATCCTTACTCATCTCTTTGGCAGTGTGCTACAGAAAAAGGAAACCTGACTCCGTGTTTCCAAAAACTGTATCAAACATGGAGCTAATCGTGATTTAGAAACCAAATAGAGGGCCTTTCCGCACTTTGCCTCCTCTTTCTGAGAAGCAGAGGATGGAATGGCTCTAATATGCACTGAACATCTGCATGAAAGCCTCTCAAACGTTATCTCAGGTGTGGATGGCCAGTTGGATGCTGCCATCTTTCTTCCCCAGTGCCGGCACCAGTGTTCCTCCTTGATGCTATCATCAAGGGAGCCAGGTCACGTGCTGCATTAGCACACAAGTCCTGACAGGCACGTGACCCTCCTGTACATCTTCCAGACTGGAAGACATGCAGATGGAGCATCCAGAGCCTTATCGGTTCCAGCACTAGTGCACACATGGTGAAGTTAATGCTCCAGCAGGGAAGGAGGTGTTTCTGCACAGAAACACCTCCTTCAAGTGCAGGTGCTCTCTCTGAGAGCATCCCCCACTTGCACTATACATGCAGATTGGCCCAGAGTTTAACTTTATGATCATACAATGAAAGAACCATAGTTTAGTGTAGCTTTTCCCAATCATGGTTTGGACTACAACTCCCATGATCTGTTGGGTGGAGAGAAAACATTGGGAGCCATGTAGTCTCCATTTTAAAATAAGCTGGCTTAATCATTATTATTATTATTATTATTATTACTACTACTACTACTACTACTACTACTACTACTACTACTACTACTACTACTACTACTACTACTACTACTACTACTACTACTACTACTACTACTACTACTACTACTACTACTACTACTACTACTACTACTACTACTACTACTCATCTGTCCAATCTTCTCCTAACACTCAGTTTCAATAATTCACTCTTTACGTTATTTCAGTCTCTAAAGATGAGCAGTACAGTTCATGAATATGTGTCGGTTCAGTATGGAATTAAACATAATTAAGCTTTCTTAAATACGGTTTGTTACAATGTTTGAATTAAACCAGTATCAATAAGATAATTTCTAGTTTGCTGTTCAACAATTCCCTGTTCAAAAGCATGATAGGAACTTGAATTTGCACACCTGTGGAGAAAGTCCATGTGCAAGGGAATTGTAGTCAGATTATAGTGTATTTTATTTATTTAGAAACTGTGTGTGAAACATAATTACAATGCAGTGCATGCCTTGGTAGTTTCCTTGGGTCATAAAGAAGATAAGAGTTCCTGTTACTGCCACCTGCTGGTTATAATCTTTTACTTCTCAGTTACAGTCATATATCTCATCTGTTGAAAACAGTCACAGATAACTTTGTCCCAAAGGACAGTCAGTTTAGATGAATTTACTCAGTTCATTCGATTTTTACTTCCAGCAATCACATAATGCATAAATGTGCTGTCTCTTTCATATACGTCTCCATAATTCACAGAAGATCGAGCCTATCCTTTCATGATGAAATTTTTAGTGCCTTATCAAATCTCTAAATAGCCGACTTGCCTGCCACTGATTTTACCTTCTCATTTCTCAGCTGTATGGCTTGTCCCCTTTTGGAAGCAATTGTGTTTTGGGAAGAATCATTAGTTCCAATAAGTAAGTGAGAGATGGAATGAGAGAGAGAAAAATGTAGTGTTATTAAAGCTTCTTTTTTCTTTTAAACTGCTTTACAGGTTTGGAAACAAAAAGGAGAAGAATACAGAGTAACAGGATATGGTGGTTGGCTCTGGATTAGTAAAACTCATGTCCACAGATTTGTACCCCGATTACCTGGCAATACTAATGTCAATTACAGGAAATTGTTACCTGGTGAGTGTTTTTCAGTTTTTGCTTTGAAAGGAATTTTATGGCAAGGTTAAGATAATTCTGTAATCTTACCGTCATGCACTGGAAGTCCCTGGGAGTTCTCCTGTATTGTAAGAGTGCTCCTTAGCTATAACTTCAAGGAAGCGCTAGTGTGTGTCTGCAGTGCTGCTTACCTGTGTACGCCATAGTTTATTTCTTTTCCAGATTTAGAATTTTGTTTGTTAGGGAGCAAAAGGGCCAATAGAGTTGATGACTTCAGTAGTATTGATGGGGCCCTTTTTGTGTGTTTTATGTGCCCTAATGAAGGGACTGCTGACACACAACAGTTGCTTCCAGCAAGAGTGGGAATATGATTCCCCTTTGCTCCCTAAGACACAGAGTAGCATGGGAAGTAGCATAGACTGCCGCAAGGCAGCACAATTCATCTGTACAGTATATCTGTGCTGTCACTTCTGCCTTACCCTTTTGTGAACAGCCTGAATCCCCATTGTACTTTTAAACTCGTAATTCTGAAATAAATGAAAATTTGTAGATTTTATTATTTGGTACAAATTATAACGATTAAATAGGCAGTTTTGAGGGCTTAAAAGATGCGTGTTTAATATTTTCTTAGTGTTTTGTGTTAGTGATGAAGAAGTAATTGCCTTTATCTATGGCGATATTAAGAGTTGCTATTTAATACTTGTGATAATCAGGTGGAGTGTAAGATAGTTATGGTGCTTCTCACAGGAAATTTTACTTCTCAGTTGCTTTTTAAGTAACCATAAATGCTTTCACTTGTTACTTCAGATAGCATTTTAAGTTCCTTAGTGCATTAGATGTGCCGCAGTGCTGTAAACTTTTCAAGATTATGGGAAGCAGTATATAAATATTTTAAGCAAAAATAAATGTGCTAATTATAAAGGTTTATGTTTCTGAGTTCTTAAAACAACTGAGTACTGTGTTGAGATGAGAGAACTAGTAAGCTAGTATACCCTTGATAGATAACTCCTAAATGTTTGCAGCATGGCAGATTTTAACAGCAGGGTAGAAATTCTGTAATCTGTTGTTCCTTATCAGTAAAGAGTGAAACTGCTACTGTCCCGGAAAAACAACGTGAACTGGATAAAAGGAAAAATCCAGGAAAAGTGAAAGTCGAGCATGGATCTTTGAAAGACAAAATAAAAAACTTTCGTGAGCCGCACAAGAAGGACCAAAAAGAGGCTGAAAATGCAGAGCCTGTGAAGAAAATTCAAACCAAGGAAGAAAATGATCAGACTGAAGAAAAGGCTGAAGTTAACAAAGAATTGGAAAAGGCAGATCATGTGAAAGATGGTAAGACTAAATCCATATGGCTAATTTGATTATTAACACAGAATGAGCTGGTGGAGTGTATTTGCCAGTCTGTCTGGATTTGTGGATTTAGGGCACTTGGTTGGAGTAATAATGGAGAGGGTTCATAGTTCAAAGGAACTTCATGGATGATAGTAAAGGGGTATTAAAAATGGTACTCAAGTGGTTAAGGTACTGCTGTCATGGAAGTGCATAGCCATGACCAGGGAAAGTTTATTTATTTGAATTTTTATCCTGCCCTATACCCAAAGGCCTCAGGGCAGGTTACAACATTAAAAACCAGTGAGCATATAAAATGAACATATTAAAACCAGAGGCTAGGGTAAAGAGGTGCTTCTTCACAACTCATCGGAACACACCTCAGGAGGGAGACTATTCCATAGTTTGGGGGCCATCATTGAAAAGGCTCTATCCCAGGTGCCCTACCCCCTTTACTACTGAGGGTGATGTTACAACCAGGAGGGCCTCCCATGCAGATCTTAGGGCAGTGATGGCGAACCTTTTGAGCTCGGTGTGTCAAAATTCACAAGAAAACCTAGCTTAACTCAGGTGCTGTGTCACATCTAGAAATATCCATAATTTTGTGATATTTGTAGTTCTAGTAAAAAACTTATATTTTTGATATATGTATTTTATTAAAAGCAAAAACAAATAATTCTTTACATTAGTGGCTTTGGTTGCTAAATCTTCGATTGAAAGTTGGCATTTCATACACTTCAAGAACAAGCAAGCACTACACACCCAGGTGCCAGGGTGACCATGTGTGTCACCCAAAAGGGCTTAGTGTGTCACCTGTGACACGCATGTCATAGGTTGGCCATCACCGTCTTAGGGCATGGGCAGGTCGATATGGAAGAAGGCATTCCTTTAGATATTTGGGGCCCAAGTCATTTAGGACCTTATGAGTCAAAGTTAACACCTTGAATTGGGCTGTATAGCGAATTGGAAGCCAGTGCAACCCTTTTAAGACTGGTGTGATGTGCTGCTCTTTCCATCCCTAGCCCAATTAAGATATTTTTTGGCTAAAAGAAGTAGGAAAGAGGAAAGAAAAAACTTTTTCCCTGGGGAAGGGGGGAGGCAGATTGCTGTCTTGGGCATTGTGGGGGTTGGCACCAGAGGTTTGCCACCAGTCTGACTTCCTTCCAGTTGGTCACAGTTCTTGCAGTTTAGCAGTGGCAGAACCTGTCATCAGGGCTGATAATGGCAGCTGTTTCACAGGATGTCTGGTATGAATGAGGATGACTGCAGCTATGCTGTTGCTGCTACTGTGTTAGAGGGCCAAGGGGAACTTCTGAGGGTATGGCTTGTGGTAAGCTCAAAGTGAAAATTCATAGCTGGCAGTGGGTTTGAAGCTATGGGAATTGGTCAGCTCATTGTCATAAGTGCATTAACATGAGCTAATGCCACTTCACTCAGTGTTTTCCTCATGTTTCATGAGCCATAATACTACTGCTTCTCAATCTTAATCCTGAAGAGGATTGAGGGTTCAGAAGATTTTTTTACCATCTCTCTTGAAAGGCGTTCTTCTATGACAGCGGTTCTCAACCTTTCTAATGCCGTGACCCCTTAATGGAGTTCCTCATGTTGTGGAGACCCCCAACCGTGGGGGCGGAGTAACTGGGAGGTGGGAGGGAAGGGCGGCAGGAGACTCGTTGCAACCCCTCTGAAAGGGTTGTTTGACCCCCAAAGGGGTCCCGACCCCCAGGTTGAGAACCACTGTTCTATGAGCTCAGAAATGAAGTCACCAGCTTTAAGGAGTTTTTTTTGTTGTTGTTGTTGTTATCATTGCTGACCAGATAAGTGTATGTTTAGTTCCATGTGTGCTGAAAACCCTCTACAAAGTCGTTTTCTATGGCTGTATTGCTGTCATGTTCTTATATATCAGAAACTGGAAATACAATAGTAGTTTACAATCTGAATATTTAAGTCCTTTTGAAGCCCATACATGTGGGAACTGCTCCACCTTGGTATAATGACTTCTAATAATAACTGTGATAATTCTGAACTGTCCGAATTGAACTAGACATGTTCAAATCCATGAAATTCTCTTTCCCCTGGTTATTGCCCTTTAAAAAATGTAGAGCCACCTTGATATTAGAAAATAGGAAACATGGAGTTCTCCAAGGTTCAGTATTGGGATCAGTGATTTTTAATTTATTCATAAATCATCTAGAAGTAAGGGTAAGCAGTGAGATATCAAAGTTTGCTGATGACACTAAATTATTCAAAGTAATAAAAACTGAAAAGAGATTACAAGGAGTGCTGCAGCGACCTCTTGATATTGGGTAAATAGGCAATAAAGTGGCAAATGTGCTTTAATCTTAATCAGTGCAAAGTTATGTACATTAGAATGTAAAATAAGAGAAGCACTGCTGGATCAGGCTATAGTCCATCTAGTCCAACATCCTCTCTCACACAGTGGCCCACCAATTGGATCTGGGCATTCTCAAGACAAAGGCAAAACCCTTACCTGCTCTCAAGTCCCTGAAAATGGTCTTTACAGGCATTCTGCCTTTCTCTCCAGCCTGTACAAAGAACTCCAATTACACCTGTAAACTGATGGAGGCTGAGCTTTCTGCGACAGACCAGGAAAGGGATCTTGGAGTTCTGGTGGACAGTGCAGTGAAGGTGTTGACCCAGTGCACAGCAGTAGTGAAAAACATAAGTTCAATGCTGGGGTAATTAGGAAGAAAATAGAAAATAAGACTTAAAGTGTCACTGTGCCTCTTTATAAATCTGTGGTGAGGCCACATTTGGAATATCGTATACCAATCTGATCACCACACCTCAGGAATGACATTGTGGAAATGGAACTACAGCAGAAAAGGCAACTAGAATGAACAGTGGGGTAGGACACTTCTTTTACAAAATCAGGCTGCAGTGTTTAGGCTTCTTCAGCCTTGAAAGAGGGTGCTTTAAGAGCTGACTTGGTTGAAGTGTATAAAATTATGTATAGTGTGGAAAAGGTGGATATAGAAAAATTATTTTCTCTGTCACCTAAGACTTGAACCAGTGGACGCTATGAGGTTTGATTGGCGGGAGACCAACAAGGGGAAGTACTTTTTTCCATCCAGATGGTCATTGGTCTGTGAAATCTACTACCAGAAGAAATGGTGACAGCAGCCAGTCTGAATGGCTTTAAGAAATAGTTAGAGGACCGGAGTATTGAAGACTACTAGCCTGGATGTCTGGGTATTGCCTCCAGGTTGGAGAGACAGGCAGGATTTCTCTAAAGACCATTTGCAAGAAGTTGAGAGTAGGAGAAAGTATTGCCTTTGTCTACTTCTTGAGAATCCCCAGAAGCAATTGATGGGTCACTATGGGAGACAGGATGCTGGATTAGATGGGCTGCGGCCTGGCCCAGCTGGATTCCTCTTATGTTTTTACATTCTTATGTTCACTACTTCAGTTAGTGGTAACATTCAAAAATATTGATGTAAACTTTGGAGCAGAAACAGTGATGTTTCTGATTTAGATGCTTAAAAAATAACAGCCTCCTTGCTTTTCAGCAGTGTGTTTACTCTGACACACACAGACTTTAGTCTAGTAATGAGATGTTTGCAAATGAGTTTCTACTAGCTTAGATTCTGTCAGAATTCTCGTGACATCCCTAGATGGGGCTGATAAGATTGGGGAAATGGTTACACTAATGTATTCTGTGCTATAGTTCAGTATTTATATAAAGGAGTGCCAGTTACTGTTAATAACTATACATGTGCTGTATGTTTCAAATTACTAAATCTCTTACTGATAAAGAAATTATTCTTCACAGAGGAAAAAGAAATTGGTGAAAGTGGTAATGATAAAGACATCAAAGAAGAACCTATGGAGGTAGATGAAGTGAAAGTGGATACTTCCACAAAATGCGAAGAAGTCCCAATCAGTGCAGATTTAATTAATGTTAGTGAAGGCTTCCACTTAAGGACATTTTACAAAAGGAAAGTAAAAACATCGAAATTGGATGGATTTCTTGAAAGACGAGTAAAACAGTTTACATTGGAAGAAAAACAGCGCCTAGAGAGAATGAAGCTCAAAGCTAGCTCCAACTCTTCAGGTTGTAGATGTCTAAGTCCACTGAAAAATGTGGATGGTCTAGAAATAGCTAAGACAGAAGATGGAAAGCAGATGGCTTTGACTCCACCAAAGAGAAGCCATAGTCCAGATGCAAATCAGTCTGAGGAGCCTGTTAAGGACAGTGTGTCATCTTGCAATCTACACTGTACCAAAAGCAGTGAATCAGTCCAATCTTTGCCATGCTTGAATAGACTTTTAGAGGAAGACACCAATGTAACCTTGGGTCACTGTTCAGACAGTCAAAGCTTAATAATGAAGGTGGATAAAGAAAATAATTCTGAACCCATGGATACAGATAAAATTAATGAACAGGATAAAGAAGGAGACACTGACACACCTGTTATGAAAGATTCTATACAAATAGAAAACAAAGAAAGAAAAGCACCTGACATCTTGGAAGATGAGGCAGAATATTCAGAGCAATCTCAGGGTAAAAATGTCCCACAGCCACTAGTGACTGAAAGGAGCTCTGAAGGTGATGCTTTACCTCTAACTAAGAAAGAAGATGTGTTAACAACTGAAAAACAGGACCAAAATTCTGCACAAACCTGTTACTTAGAAGATGGTTCTGAAGTTGTATCCCCACAAGCAAATGATGTCACAGAAAAAAGCACTGAAGATTTACCCAGTCCAAAAAGTCCATTAAATACAAAGCAAACTATTGGAGGCCTGAAATCTCTACATACTGAGAAAGTGTTCGAAGCCCCAGTTCCTGATAGTGTTGGAGAAAAGGTTATTGATGAAGTTGTAAAGCCTAAAATTACTGAAGCAAATGGTAAAAAGCAAGATGAGGAGAAATGTGTCCCACCAAGCTCCATTAACAAATGCTTTGATCAGATTAAATGTATGGCTGACAAAAATAATAATAAAAATGGGGAACTGGATACACAGACAGGAAAAGAAAAAGCAGCATTTCAAATTAATGGAAAAGATAGTGATTTTAAAATTTTACCTAATAAAGAAGACTTGAAAAGAGAAACATTTGCACAAGCAGAGAATGCAGATTGTAAAGTTAATAATATTAATAAAAGTGGTCCTCTGGGTAAGCCGTTTTCTTGCAGTGATCCTGTTAAGCCATTTATGAATGGGGATATTGCTGTAGGAGCTACCAATGAAAAAGATGATTTAGACAGTGAGCTGTGTTTGCAAAGTTCTGTGAATACAGAGGATAATTCTAAAGAGAATGATTTACCTCAAGATACATCCGAAAACACTGGTGGGAAGCAAAATTCACCTGACAAATGTAGTCCTCTTGATGACACACCCATCCCAGCTCTACATTCCTGTGGTGAGAACAATATATGTAGTGAAACAGAATGCATGGAAATTGAACCATCTTGTGTTAAGAAAGCCGCTCTGTCACCTGTAATTTCATGCGAGGAGTCAAGCTTGAGTAATGACTTTGCTGATCAGAATGGATTACAAACGAGTAACAAAGTTGAAACCACCAATGGAGAAAGCACTGTAAAAGCTGTAATTAGAGAAGTGACCACCACATCAACTGTTTCAACAGAATCCAAAACTGTTTATAAAGTATCAGAGTTGTCTCCCAGCAAGGATGATCATGAAAGTATGGTGTCATGTGCTGAGAACTGTTCTGTTTCCACTGTAACCACAACCACCACTACCACTGTAACAAAGCTTACCACTCCCACTGCAGATAAGAATACAGATGTCATTTCTGTAAAGGAACATAGTAAAACAGTGGTTACGACAACTGTCACCGATTCCTTGACTACTACAAGAGGAACATTAGTAACTTCGATGACAGTCAGCAAAGAATATTCTACAAGGGATAAAGTGAAGCTCATGAAATTTTCAAGACCTAAAAAGACTCGCTCTGGAACAGCTTTGCCATCTTATAGGAAGTTTGTTACCAAAAGCAGTAAAAAGAGCATATTTGTTTTGCCCAATGATGACCTAAAGAAGTTGGCAAGAAAAGGAGGAATCAGAGAGGTTCCTTATTTCAACTATACTGCCAAGCCTGCTTTGGATATTTGGCCTTATCCATCCCCTAGGCCCACGTTTGGTATTACTTGGAGGTACATAATATGAATGGAAGATTTGTTTGCTTGTTTCTGACTGAAGTGGTAATGTAACTGAATGTGTTATCTTGTTAAAAATCTTCATCCTGCATTCTTTTATTTCACAGACATTTGAGCTGAATTTGCTAAACTGGAGCATTTTTTTTAGAAATGTGTTCCTATAGATTCTTGCTCCTCTATTTAGTCTACAGATAGAACCTGGGGGTGTTGTTGGTATTTTGAAAGTGCCCACTTCTCTGTGACTGCCAAATTTTGGGACAGACAGTGCACATTTAGCATGTGCTCTGTAAGCTGCTACTTTGATAAAAGAGCAGGACAATGAATCCCATTGTTTAGAATTGCCCATATAGACATCATCTAATGGTTTTGATTCAAAACAGTTAAAACAGATGTAGCACCAATCAGTTGATTTTGATAAATAAACCAATAACACTTTTGACCTATGTGGGTTCTGTCTTGTTCCTTGTGTATTCACTTGAAGGAATTTTTACAAAGAATGGTCATGGTTCATACTCCATAAATTACTGTCTTTGACTGGAGCTTTCTAATATTGGAAGTGCCAGTCCATCTAAATTTCGTCAGATTCCTGTGAGTGAGATCAGGTAGCTTCCTCATAGGGCCTTGCTTCCATCTATCACTGCTTCTGTTAGCGAAGAGCATGTTGTTTTCTTAGGTCCTGTTATTTATTGCCATCATTTTGTGATCTATCCTACTAGATTGCTGACAGTCACCTACTGCTTTCTGCAAATGTGGTGTCTTAATTAGCTAAGGACCTCCGTTCATTATGAGAGTGTAGGAAGAGATTATTTACATTGCTGTAGGAAGAAGTGTCATGTTCAGTGGCTTTTTTCTCTCCCATTTGAAAAACATGTCTTTAGATTATTAAGATTCAGATCTTGATAGTAAGATCAGCCTAACGCATATAATTGATAAATTTACTCTTCTATCTAAAGATATCGTGCACATTTATGGGTGAGTGAAATAAAAATATCTCTGTCTCCAAAATCTATGATGTTTAGGCTGTACTTCATGATGTTAGAGGTTTGCAATTACGTCTTCCATTATGAATTTTTCTAGATACCGTCTGCAAACTGTAAAATCATTGGCAAGTGTTAGCCTTATGTTGAGATTACTCTGGGCATGTCTCAAGTGGGATGATATGGCTGCAAAACCGCCCCCTGGTGGAGGAACTACAAGGACAGGTACAATCTTAGAGTTCTGTTAAATGAAGTGGGGAAACCAAGATACTTTGAGGTTGCATTTAGGCATTGCATGTTTAGTTTCTTCAAATTGTGGTAATGGTATAGAAAGTAAGCTCAGGTATTCCTTTCCTGCCTTTGTGCACATGGGTGCAGATGAGTTTTTGTTTAAATCATAGTTTCCTTGTAAGATCTGAACTGTGAAGCTGAGGCTTAAGCATTGTCCATAAGTAAGGATCAGTTTATGGAGAGTAGTGGTGTGCACAAATGCAAATGGCTGGTTCAGTTCATAGTGAAATTAATCATATGATCATAAATCTAAAGCCAGCCAGTGGGTTCATCAAACACTTCACAAACCTCTCAGTTGCATCATGACCTCTCCCCCTTTCTCTGTTGTACCCACCACCTCTCTGGATCATGTTCTAGCCTTTCTGGCCTTTCCCCTATCATGTCCTGCTAAGCTCTAGATCCCACTTCATTCTCCCCTCCCTTCTTCCATCACACCCTGCTTTGCTTTGCCACCCCACCATTGTGTCCTCTTGGTCTTGTCCTGTTGGGTCTTTGTCATTCTATGCTCGTTGGTTACACAGTCTTGGAGAGACTGGCCGTTGTCCTTCCATTTCTAGGCGTACTAAATCTTTGGGCTACAGAAGGCCTAGTATGTCAATGTGTGTGCACCCACTTGAAACAAGACCTCAAATGTGATTGGTCTGTCCAAGACTGTGCAGCTAGTGACTGTGGCGTGGTACAGGCTCTTTGACCTGGAGGATGTAACAGGGAGATGGCAGAGCAAAGCTCAGGGCTTATCATTTAGCAAAATGGGGAGAAGCTGGGGAAGGGGATTAGGTAGTGGGAAGAGACTTGATGGTTAACAGGGCATGACTGGGAAAGGAGGAAAAGGCTAGGATGTGATGGGGGAATTCAAAATGCTTCATCAGTTTGAATATAGATAAGCTTGTTTTGTATTTTGGCATACTCCCGTTACCTCCTTTAGTTTTCCTCATGTTAGACCTTTAGTTTTTTGATGTTGGGTATCTAGTATTATTTTATTATTTATCTAGATTTTTATCTCGCCCTATACCCAAGGATCTCAGGGCAGGTTACAACATATAGAATGTACACAGTAAAACCAATAACATATTAAACATATTAAAACCATGCCAGTGTCTGAATGTGGCAAAGAAAAGGCTGTTATTTTACTTAGCCAAAGACTAGGGCAAAGAGGTGAGTCTTCATGGCTCATCTGAACACACAGAGTGAAAGTGCCTGATGCACCTCAGGAGGGAAACTATTCCACAGTCTGGGAGCCATCACTGAAAAGGCCCTATTCCCAGTGCACACCCTTTTGGTTCTTTCCTACTTCAGCTTCAGTGATAGATAGTGTGAGTTCTTATAGCACTAGGTTGTTAACCAGCATCACAACAAGGTGTAAACTCAATCTGTATATCTGAACAAAAATTGGTAGTTGGCCCCGGAGTTGGCTTTAAATATTTAAAAATCTGGAAAAGATTGATAGGTTAGCTCCAAACAGATGTCTTTGCATCCAGATTGCTCTTTGGCATTTTTTTTTAAAGAGGCAAAACAGTTGAAATATAAATTGATCTGTTTCTATACATAGTTAGCATCATTTTGTTTGAAATTTTGATTTGCAGTCGACATCTGAGATAATAGGTTGAGAGTATCTTGTAAAATGTATAAATTACCATTTTTTCTTCTGTGTGTAATAATGGTCCTGAATCTCCCTGAGGAAGCACCTCTATTTTATAGTTTTTGTGATTTGAACTTCAGTTCATCAGGGTTTTTTTAGATTGTGCTTTCGTTATTTATGCAGAGGTATTGTTAATATAAACCTTTGAATTAGTTTTCTGGTATACATTTTGTAGAAACATCAGAAACAGAAATTACAACAACTGAAATAATAAAGCGAAGAGATGTAGGGCCGTATGGAATTCGATCCGAGTATTGCATACGGAAAATTATTTGTCCTATTGGTGTTCCAGAGGCTCCAAAAGGTAAGCAGGTTTACAAAACTTCCTGGAGAATCCTGTTATTGAATAAGCCAAGTCCTTAATGAAATGTAAGCTGATTAATTTTTTCCTCTTTTTTTCCTGCAGAAACTCCCACACCTCAAAGGAAAGGTCTTCGATCAAGTGCATTGAGGCCCAAAAGGCCAGAAACACCAAAGCAAACAGGTCCTGTTATAATTGAAACCTGGGTAGCAGAGGAGGAATTGGAACTGTGGGAAATAAAAGCTTTTTCAGAAAGGTAAATTAGTTTTATAAAGATTTAAACATTTAAAACATGTAAACATTTATTTGCTAGGTCAGGTCCCCCATCCACAAACAAGTCATGGATGAATTATGTCTTTGTTAGGGACTGACCTTGAGTTCAGCTGCAGTTAGCACCAAGCAGAAGAGCTCAGAAGTCAGACTACCAGGCGCCTGTATGGGGACGGAAGTATCTGACATATTGATGGAAGTAGTCACACAGCCTCTCCCCATTCCCCAATCCAATGCCGTCCTTGTCCTGTGATCAGTGGGGTACAAGTGCTTCCATCTTCCACTCTTCTGTTCTCCCTTTCTAGGAACGTTTCTCAACACACACAAGTACACAGACAATAACTAAAACAGGCAGAACTCACCACCCCAAGGAAACCCACCCACTAGATACTCTGGGTGTACTGAAAAGAAAAAAGAAAAAAAATCAACAAACAGCTGCAGCAGAAATAATCCCCTCTAGTGGAACACTGGCTGTGATGACAGAAGCAGCAGCAACTCACCGGGCAGTTTTCTGGTCCCTCATCCAGTTCTGCCTAGGTGGTCCTTGCCTATGAGATTACTTATTTGGACTTTTCATCTGGGCCATATCCAGAGTATTCCCCTTCAATGTTTCTAACTTTGGAAGAACAAGACAGTGCAGTTTTTAACTACTAGATCATACCCATGGTAAGCCTCATCCAGCATTCTGTTCTCACAGTGGCCAACCAGCTAGACAAGGAAGCCCGCACAGTGTGCTCTGCTTGCAGCAGCTTGGAAGCTACCTTTCAAAGGCATAATGCCTCCTACTACTAGCGGCAGTTATAAAGCTATCAGTGCTAAAAGCCATTAATATCCCTAAACTTCATGCATGAAGGTTAACTACCTTTCACTTCAAGGTGCTCCTCAGTGGAGCTTTGTGGGATGAATAGGATGGGGAGAGTGTCCTCAGTTCGTAGAATCATGTGATACAGAATTTAAGTGATAGTGGAGACAGTAGGGACAAACGAAGAGCAAGAAAATGATTTGTGGCTCACAAAACGCGCTGCCCATATAGAATGTATGCATCTTACAACGTCCAGTAGTAATTTTCTCTTCATGTTTTTGACAGAGTGGAGAAAGAAAAGGCCCAAGCGGTTGAGCAGCAGGCTAAGGTTAGTGAACAGAAGAAAGCCGAGGAGTTCAAGGCCCAAATGGAGGCTCAGCTAAAACAACAGCGATTGGCTGCCCAGCAGGTGGAGTAGCCGCTTAGTAGTGTCGCCTGTTGAAGTGTTTACATTGTCTGCATCCATACATCCTTAAGTAAAAGTGGGAATGTCTGTCTTAGACGAGTAAAAACACCTATATGCCTGTACTGCTATATTTTATCATTTGTTGTACTTCTGATGTCACCTATAGTGCAGAATTTAGCACACATTTCAGAGTTGTCTTGCACTTTTAAATTTTGTTACAAAAATATTTGATTGAGTTAAACATTCCTAACATCTGAATTCTGTTTAGCTATGATGGGAGCAATATTGGGCTTCCTGTAAATTTATGGATCCAAGATCTATCCACGGTGACATGGAAATTGAGATATTGATTTGCTTTCACATTCATCTGAATACAGAGTAATCATGATTCATGCATGCAGTCATAAACATCTTTATTTAATTTGTCAAATCATTAAAAATAGAAACCACTATACTTTTCAGAATTTCATTTTTTCTTCTATTGATCTATTTAATTAGATTGGCAGTTACTTATTTATAGCATTTGTATCACAGCCTTCATCTGGAGGTCCCAGAGCAGGTCACATTGTATGATAAAGCACTAAAACATATTTGAAATGTAACCCTACTATTTATTTACTGTTAAATTGGTTCTCAAAACTTGGACTTTGCTTGATTTCTACTTTATAATATGCTACCCATTTATAGAGGTTTAAATCAATAGAATCTAATGATCAATTAAAAAAAAATTCTGTACAAGAATTTTTCATGAGCATTTGTATGGTTTTAGTACTTTTTACAATATTAAAAGTACTTTATGTGTATTTCTTAGAAATCAGTGCAGGTCAGTTTTATCATTTGCAGTTTGAAGACCTAAGGCACTCTTAGCTCATAACAGAAGGGATGTTCTACAGCTGCCAGTGCATCCCCAGATCCATGGACTAGAGGAAGCGTTGGATAGCATGGATCCAAGCATCTGCCTCTTCTGTTACAGACCCTTGGAGATTTGTAGGCAGAATGCCATAATTAATCCTCCTTGTGGATCCTTAAAGGATGTGGAGGGATAAATGAAGGCCCAAACATCTACCCTATTCATATTCAATTGATAGTTTGCGATGTGGTGAGGGTTATGAGTTTTGCCTCTTTCCCACTGATCCATGGGCTGCTGCTCTTATAGTGGCAAAGGCAATATTTATTTATTTGCATTTTATCCCATCCTTTACCAGATCTTGGGACAGGGACAGCAATAGAAAATGAAATATAAAGTGAACAAATTTAAAGAATAAAATACTAAAATAATGGGGAGAGAAGGTTTTAATAAGTACATATGATTTTAACAATTTTCTTAATGTATTAATTGAAGATGCCTGAATAGTCCTCAGTGGTCCCATTTGCACCATTAAAATGGCTTTTGCAAGGAAATCAAAGTTATTTTTCAACAGTGACAGGTGGAGGCTAGTAGGGAATCAGCTCAGGTGAATTCTGCTTTGTAAACAGTAAGACAATACAATTTTTATATATTTACTTAAAAAAAATCAGGTCACATTTAGTCACACTTGAATCCAAACAAGTGTACAGAGAGCTGGCCCTCTTTGAGTTGAGCCGATGAAAGTTACTTTTTATTTTCTCCCTATTGTTAACTTCTAGAAGCGACTGGAACAACAGAAACAGGTGCCTACAGTGTGTGGTGCTACTACAGCTACAACAACTAGCAGTACCACAACTCCTGTCTCAACTCCTCAGAAAGTTGTGGTAGGCCCATTACCACGTTCTGTGCCTAGTGGGGCCAAAGTGGTACTTGCTACTAAAGTGGGATCTCCAGCCACAGTAACATTCCAGCAGAACAAGAACTTCCATCAGACATTTGCTACATGGGTTAAACAAGGCCAGTCTTCAACAGGTACAAAACAAAACAAAACAGATGGAATCCTCATGTTTGTGTATCTGATATCCTATTTTTACTTATAGTATTAAAGCTTGTTTACATACACCAAGATTCCCTAGGTTGGCAACCAACCTCACAAGTTCGGGGTTATGTTTAGGGGTGTCCATGAATATTCCTAACATTTGAAATTCATATGAATTCAGCCAAATTTGGACGTTCAGATTCAAATCAAATGTTGGCAGATTTGAAGACTGAATTCATATTTGAATCGAATGTTTCAGTACATTCATACAAAGCTTCATTACGGATTTCTACTGATGAATACTAATTTTCTTGCATTCGATTTGATACAAATTATAAGTTTGAAGGGATGAGTTGACCCAAGCAGAGTCTTCACAGTTGGTGCCTTCTGGCCAATTTGTCAAGTGTATCCAAAACGGGAATTGAGCTTATATACTGCAGATTTCTATGCAGTTTACATAAAAAAGGAGTTTAAAAAAAATCCCAAGGCGCTTAAAAATAGTATTAATATTTATTGTAGCCTAATGTGTTTTAGCCAAGGGACTTCTTCACTGCCTGAAATGAATCTTTCAGAGACAGACAGAATTTTTAGTAGAAAAACTTAGAATATTTACAGAAAACATGAATGCATTTCAGTAGTCTTACGATTTACGTGATAGAGTTCTGTCACAGTTGAGTTTGGGGCTTTGCTCATTTGAGGCTCATTTCATCTCTTGAACAATATCCTAAGCCAAAAAGCACTGTGCTGCAATAAACATTTACTGTATTTTGTGCAACATGAAATACAGTCGCATGCAAGACCTACTTAGAATTTTCCAAAGAATATTTAGGAAAGACAAATTTAAAAATAGGACACTTTGATTGTAGGAAAAAATTCAGTCTTATGTAGCAAAAAATACAATATATTGTTAAGCACTTTGTGACATTTTGTTTCCTTTCTGCCTATCAGCTAAGTAGCAGTTGCTCACATTTGTAGTGGTAGTAGCACAGATAGGGTTGGAATATTTAAGTTTGTTCATTGTATAACTGTATGAGTTAAGTGGCATTAATTTTGTTTTCTGTTGAAATTATAGTTAGCTATTTAGTTACACGTTCTGCTTCCCTTCTGGGTCAAGCCATAAGTCTGTTTAGGCTAGTACTGTATTCTGCTCAAGAGAACAGCCAAAGTTCTTTGGAAATATCAGAGCAGTCCATGGTGGGGTCAGGTGGGAAGTTCTTAATTCTTGGTTCAAGCTCTCGGAAAGGTGTGCAGGCTCAACCAGCTTTTGTGTCACAGAGTAGCAAATACCTTGCAGGCCATTACTAGACTTTGCAGCACTAAAATTGGTCTCAGTCTCAGTCATTCATCATTTATAATTTGCCCCTTACATATTCCCTTCCAGAACAAATGGGACTGAATTATTTCTTTTACCCTTCCTTCATCAAGCAGGATTGCTGAATAATGATACTAGAATTTTTAATATGATTGTGCCAAAAGTTTATGTAATGTCACAGCAGTGCTATTTGTCATTGACTTGTCTGTCTCAAGACAACTCTTTTAAAATAAAAAAATTGACTAACCCATTACAAGCAAAAACTGACCCCAGTTCTGATTTTATTAGCTACCAGTACAGCTGCTACATCAGCAACAACCATTTCCAGCAGTGGCCAAACTTTCCAGATTGCAAGCAGTCCGGTTACTATGGCCGGCAAAATGATAACAAAGTTGCCTCTACCAGCAAATAGCAAGATAGTTGCTGTTAATGTACCTGCCACTCAAGGAGGTAGGAAAAAGTTACAATTTTCATTATTTTACAAGGAAAATACTAAAAGATCAGTTTCTGCAGTGATTTTTTTTCCCATGTAAAATTAGCTAATTTCTGTTACTTCTCAGGCTGCCTTTTGAAATCTCTTGAGAAAAATTGCTTTTAACTTTTGAATAGGAGGGAGGAATAGATACGTTCACATGGTTTGTCAACTAAATGTTTTACTCGCTTCAGTTATATTAATTCTAGTTTTCATGCATGGTGGAGGAATAGGAATGTACACGGATTAAAAATTCAGTTCACAACAAACTTAAACCACAAGCCAGTGATCGTTCTTTGAATCTAGAGGTGACTGGACTATTAAATGTCTTGCAAGCCCCCACACACAAACATCACACCCTAGCCTGTCCCTCCATCCACTTTTATGTCTGCCACTTTCTTGGATTGTGCCACCCTGCCACCCCTCTTGTCTCATTGAAAGCTCCGCCCATCTTGTCTGCCAGCTTTTACTTACTTCTCCCAGGCCAGCACTGCTCCATTGTTGCCAGCCATAGAATCTTGGAAAGACTGTGACCCGGCCTGCTTGCTGTCTTCTGGAATGGAGGACTACAGTAATCCTTCCAGAAGCCTGGTGCACAGTCATGTTTGCATCCACTTCTTGAAGAGCTTTGTATGTGACATATTCGAGGCTTCGCAAGATGTGGGCACATACATGTCCACATGCTAGGCCTTCTGGGTAAGCTTATAGTGCTTTGCTCCAGCAAACCAAGTAATTAGTCTGAAAGACAGCACTCTGGCCAGGCCAGAGTCTTTTCAAGCCTGTGTGGCCAGAAACAGTAGAGCATCATGGGCTCAAGCAGCACGGGTAGGAGCCAAAAGATGCGATCAGGGTATGGCAGGGTACATGGTGGGAAAGGGGGAGATGGCAAAGTATTATTTGGGGTGTGGGAGAAATCCATCCCCTGTCCCTGGTTTGCTAAAAATGAACCCCATGATCATCACCCCTGGGTACAGTGTGTATCCAGTTCACACCAAACTGGTGTGGCAGATCTCTAGAGGAGAACTTTGTCAACTTGGGGTGGTGTAAATATAATGGTAGTTTCTTGAGAGTAAAGTATGGGGTTATATATTGTATATTGAGACTCTTAATATTGAGGTCAAAATAGCCTCGGTTTTAAAGGGCAGAAGATGGTTTAATCCCATGAGATGAAATGCACAGTCTTGGTCTTTAGCCTTTTCATTTTAGAATTTAAGTATTTCTTGTTTTATCCAGATGTTACACATTTTCATAAACTCTGGTGCACTAGCAGCTGCAACACTTCATAACAGATCTCTGTTGCATATTACTTTGCAACTTCAAGGCTCACCTTTCCTTGATTATTATTGCTTCATTTTATCACCATGATTTTATGTGCAGATTTGAAATACTGAATATTCTGGCGTATAAGACTACTTTTTAACCCAGGAAAATCTTCTCAGAAGTCAGGGGTCGTCTAATACACTGGGGGTAGTCTTCTTATACAGCAAGTATATCCCAAACTATACTTTAACTGGAAAGCTAGAGGTCGTCTTACACACCCAGTCGTCTTATATGCCGGAATATACGGTTGTGCCCTGAGGTTTCTCTATTTCTTCCCTCCCAATCCCTTTTCCTTTTATAATGTGTGTTTTAAATGATAAGTCTGAGGATTGACTTTTTTTTAAAAAAAATTGTCACTTTTAAGCCATTTCTCAACTGAAATGTAGGGACTTATTCCAGATTTTATCCCAGCTTAGGAACTTGCTATGTGCATGCTGGTACAGACTACAGCTGACCCCACCCAGAGCCTGCCGTAGTCTGCATTAGCAGGTGGATGACAGATCCTTATCGACTTACCCGTGCCTTAAGATCAAGTGGTGAAGCCCTCCTGGTCATCCCACCACCCTCATTAGTGAGACTGGTGGGCACCCGGGTAAGGGCCTTTTCAGCAATAGCTCCCAAATTATGGAATAGCCTCCCTCTTGAGGTGCGTCATGCGTCCTCCTTACAGATATTTAGGAAGGCGGTAAAGACCCACCTCTTTACCCTGGCCTTTGGCTAAGACGAGATGATTATATTCTCTTCCTTCCCTAATCATAGGCACTACAAATGTTGGGCCTATTCACACTTGGCCTTTTTCTGGAGTATATCTCAGGATAGGGGTCTGTGGTCCACATGCTAATGCAGACTCTAGCAGACCTCACTTTGGGCCAGCTGAAGCCGGCACTAGCATATGGACAGCAAGTCCGTATTCCAGGATATATTCCAGAATAAAGCCAAGTGCGAATAGGCCCAAGATGAGAACTCATGGGAACAATAGGGAATGTACTGTTCTAAATTTACTGAACTTTTAAGTGTTTTTAATCTATATTTTATGTCTATATTGCTTTTAATTTACTTTTCATTTTTAATGTGTATCTTGTGATTAATTGGCTGTTACCCGCCCAGAGACCTTAGGGTATGGGGCGGGATAGAAATGTAAACAAACAAACAAACAAACAAACAAATAAATAAATAAATAAATAAATAAATAAATAAATAAATAAATAATCCCTGTTCTGAGATATAATCTAGAATAAGCCTCAGTGCAGAAAGGGTTGTGGGATCAGAATTGCTTCATTAAATGAACTTCTTCCCCAACCATCAGGATAATTTAGGGCAGTTGTATTGGATAAGAGGTACTGGTGGAGTAAGGTATTGCACAAGCAGAATAGTCCTGTTGGTACAAAGCTTCCAATACAAATAATCTATGGTCTTTAGTTATGTACAGATTTGAGGCACGGTACTGATCATGTACATTGAGGAAGGTCAGTAATACTCTGTAAAGCATTTGGCTTTTTCCCTGTAAAGTGTGTTTCATAACCTGAAAAGTGTAAAGGAATACAACATTTTCAAATAATACGCTTTTTTCTCCCAATAGGTGTAGTTCAAGTACAGCAGAAAGTGTTGGGTATCATTCCTTCAACTACTGGAGCAAATCAACAGACTTTTACTTCATTCCAGCCAAGAACAGCGACAGTAGCTCTTAGGCCAAATACTGCAGCAACTGTATGTACAACAAGCGCTTCGCAAGTAAGATTGGTTTCTTTTCCTTTTATTGTTGAGATAGGGTTGACTTTCCAGTAGAGAGGCTCAGATCTTCTAGTTTGCATTTATAAAAATTACCCAGCCCAACTCTTTAGCAGATTTTCTTGGGAGTTCAGTATTCAGTTGTGCTCAGGATTGGCTTAGCTAGTTTTTTTTCCTGGTTAAATATAGATGAACTGCAGAGTTTGTAGAGGCTTGTTAATCATGAGCTTTATTTCCCAACCTTTTAATCCGGAGGGTTTCGATTACAATTTCCATCAGCACCTCAGAGGATCTCCCCTTCACAAGGGAACATGAAGCAAACCACATTTTTTTATTTTAGTTTAGTATTTTAGTCGAAAAATAATAAATCTGATAATATTTATGGTGACATGGACTTCGAAAAATGCATAAGCTGGCTCAGACTCTTTTCACTTTGCTTTATAACACTGGCTGCTGTGCAATTCCTTATTAGATTTACTGAGAGACGTTGACTGTGTTTGTCAATAAACTTTCTTTGAATGTGTGTTTGGGGGATTGACTTTAGACCAGTGGATAATGTCTGCTTATAGCAACTTTCTCTGGAGGCGGCTTTTGACTTGTTACAAAGGGTTGTCCCATCTGGCTTCATTCCTGACAGCCTGTAGGTGGTAGTGCAGTGTATAAAAACCACATCACCACCTACTGCTCTAGTTCCTCTCAAGATTCTTGATCTGCTCTCTAAGAAACTGAGTTTTCCCTTTTAGGGCCAAGAGCCATTCTTTGTATGCCTTGCCATATCCTTTAAGATGGCTAAAATGAGTGGGGAGGTTTCTTGGCAACATTTGGGGAGCTTTGGCTTAGTTACCCCATTACACAGTCCCTTTCCCATCTGGGTACAACCAGTTTCCACATTGCACTTGCTTGAATGTGACTACCCTTGTCTGCTCTCCTTCTCTGCCACTTGCTTTTCCCTTGTGTACATTTCTATCTCATATCTTCGGGTCTGCCTTTGGAAAAGTGGCTATTTGCCTGGTTATGGCAGTTTTCTCAGGGTTACCCTTTTCCTACCCGTGAAGAACTTTTTGCCTTCATACATCTTCTTGTACATTGCCTTTAACTTTGTCCTCCCTCCTTCATTTCAGTTCAAAAGCATGCCAGCATTTTACAATATGTGATTTGAATTTTATTATCATAAAACAGTCTAGGTGTCATGTTGAGCAAGATGGCGCTTTGAAAACAAACTTTCCTAAGTAGAAGTATTAATGAGATGTTTTGAAGAATGGTAACTTAACTGAAAACAAAGGAGTACTGTCACATTTTAAAGGGCAGTGGCCAATCAGTTTTTGATCCACATCCATAGCTGAAACTTAGTCTGTATGGGAATTGCATCTTCTTCAGAAAAGGAAGGTGAGAAGGTGAGAAACACAAAATGGGAATGACTCGTGTCCTGTGGCACACAGTCGGACACTGTGTGTCAGAGGCTGGCTTTATTCTTAGAACAAGAAAAAAAAGTTAAACGTGTTATTTGTTATTTGTGTAGGTAATGCCTGGGACCCCTCTCCGGCCTGGTATGACGGTCATAAGAGCGCCACTTCAGCAGTCGGCATTAGGAAAGACCATCATTCGAACACCTGTAGTGGTACAGCCAGGTATTCTTCCAGCCAGTAGGTTAATTTTAATTTTCAGACTTCAGTATGTGAAGCCCATGCTTTATTTTGCCACTTTAAAAGCATATTTGTAACAATCACTCTAAATGAAACATATTTGTATTATGGGCTCTGTACCAGCTACTAGTAAAACTTTTGTTTAAACATCTTAAATAAGATGGATGGATTGATTTGTATTTCTATCCCACCCTACACAATAAAATCACTATAAGAGCAGATAAAATAGACAGGCTAAAAATCAGCATCGTAATTTTATATATAAGATCAGATCTTATTGGATATTAAATAAATCTGTTTGCTCCACACTTGTGCTTAGGCTCAGAGTTAGGGCTTTGAAAGCCACCAAAATTATTGGCAGTTTTGTAGGGAAGGGGGCAACAGATACCTACAAATATTTTTTTAAAAAAAATTATATGAAACATTATGTGCCCAGTAGAATTGGAAATCACTCTTTGAAAAACATAAGTCCAGTCACCCCAGCTATTAATATTAGTCTCATATTTCTGCATATCCTGACCTATGTTATAATTAAAAACAATACTGTTTATTTGCAGTGCCTTGCAAAAATAATAACACAGAACTCTGATTTTTTTCCCCTCTGATTCCTGACTTTTCCTAGTTAACAAAAATGTTTTTGGAATACTGATAGTCTTTTCAAAGAATATCTTAATAGGGGAGACTGTTCTAATTTTACAAATTATGTATGTCCGCAGGCCAAACACAGCAAGTGGTGACCCAGATAATCAGAGGCCAGCCTGTTTCAACGGCAGTGGCTAGTGCCACCACAGTTTCTACCAGTCAGAAGATCGCAACAACACCAGGAACAGCATCACAGCATGTGCCGCAGCAAGGCACACCTCCACATCCGCCTCGCCCTCAGCAGGGTCAGGTGAAACTTACAATGGCACAGCTGACGCAGCTGACGCAAGGACAGGCAAGCAGTCCCAATTTTGGTCACAGTACAATCTCTTTATTTGTGTGTTGGGTTTTGAATATACATTGATCCTCAAATATTAAATCTATTTAACTGCAAAAGAAAATTTAAAAGCTGAACGTTTGCACGACATGCTAACAACAGTGTTATAATTTGTAAGGGTTATTCCTGGTCATATGCATATTTGAGGCCCCAGGAAGTAGGAATGCTACATCAAAACTAAAAGAGGGAAGTGTGTGTAAATAACTTGAACTTGCATTTTAAGGAAGCACTGCTTATCCGTGGGTTGCCCTAATGGATTTGGGAAAGGTTGAATAGCTAAGCTGTAGCTTCCCACCTTGGCGTGCTCCATTTCTAGGGCAACTCTTGCGGAAGCTTCCTGTTAACCTGGCTTCCACCATCATCTCTTGGCAGAACATTCCACCGGGTTTTTAAAGAAGATCCAATGTCATAGGAAAGGTTTAAAAATGGCTAAAAGGCTTTGAGTTTGCAGCTATACCTTTAAGGATAAAATTGAGGTTTTCTGAATTTGTGTCGGTAATGCCTGGGACAAAAGCTTTTAAAATGCAGAATATTAGCATTTTATACTGTAACCTGTAAGAAGTTTGGAAGTAATCAAGATAAGCTGAGTTTCTGTTTTTTGCTTCCAAAGAACTGAGTCCAAATGATTTTTCCTCCATAAATTACAATAACTTCATTGACATTTTCACATTGAAATACGCACTTGAAATGTACAGAACTTCTGCTTGGTTAATTAAAATCCCTTTTTGTTTAACTAGAAACATCTACTAAAAAGAGTACCTATAGTAGAAATGTTTGGAATCTCAACAGTGAAATAAAAACAATGAATACACACAGTGTATAAATGCTACACTGCATTTTCAAAACTGAACTCTTCACAGGAATGAATTTGTTCTGACAGTGTCATCTGTGCTTTGAGAGCGTGAAGGACAGACTTATAAGGTCACTAAGGTCATCTAGAGAATTCTTACCACAGGTGCCTGAGGGTTGCCTTGTGATTATGTGCATCTGGGCCTACTGTGTGGTAACACTTGGCCTTTGCAATGCTCGTCCATCTGATATCTGTGCGGTGCCCATGGTGTCAACTTTCAGGTGCCTCCTTGAAGACTCGTTTCTTTATCCAGGCCTTCTCACTGTGGTTCCTTCTAACACGCTGTTTTGGTTTTAATTACTTCTGTTGTATTTTATTCTTAAAATAATGAATGAAGGGGGTGTGATCTAATTTCTGCTTTTTCTTTTTTTAACTTCGGTCTGGCCGGAGAACATAGAACTTATAGTTTGAAATGGGGAAGATACTTAGCTACTAATAACTGACATAGTATATTCAAGGCCCATCTATTCCAACTGATCAGATAGATTCTTTCTGCAGCTGTGTGTGTGTGTGTGTTCAAAATCTCCTTTGGGGAACTGGGAAATCCTTCAAAGCAAAAAGGAAGAGGAAAAAGAGAATGTGTGTTGTCCCATGTTAAAACTCATCAATTCATAATTAAGTTGCTGGTTGACTTCTTTGGAGACTGGTGTGGCTTATTTTAATTTTTCCTTTCCGTTTAGGGTGGCAGTCAGGGTTTGACTGTAGTAATTCAGGGGCAGGGACAAACAACCGGCCAACTGCAGTTGATTCCCCAAGGTGTCACAGTAATACCAGGACCAGGACAACAGCTAATGCAAGCAGCTATGCCAAATGGGACAATTCAGCGGTTTCTTTTTACACCACTACCAGCAGCAGCTTCTGCAGCTAGCACTGCTACCACAACAACAGTTTCCACTTCAACGTCAGGTAAGATTGAGCAGGGATGTGTAGTTCTATTAAATAAAAAGAAGATCTAAGGCATTGTGGTACCTTCTTAAGACAAAGAAGGAGAGCTGCTTCTGAAGCTATGGATTACTGGACTTAGTGAAGTTTTGTTTTTGTTTTCCCAGCTGCAGGAGAGCAGAAGCAAACTTCTCTGGCCCAGACACAAACACAACCGGTGCCAGCAGTTCCACCTATTGAACCTCAGCCACCTCCGAGTCAGGTTCAAGCCCAGCCACAAGGGCAGCCCCAGAGTACTCAGTCTCAGCCTCCTGTTCAGACACCGCCTGTTCAGTCTCCAGCTCAAGCTGAAGCTCAGGCATCTCCTGAAACTCAGACTCCAGCTTCAGTCCCTTGTCCAGTTATCTCTGAAGCACAACCAGTAACACAAACGTCAGTAACACCACCTGTTGCTCAGACACCACCCCAGAGTCATATACAGGGGCAGAGTTTTCAGAACCAGCCCCAGCCAGTTGTACAACCTCAGACTGTCCCCAAAGCCCAGGCAGTTCAGACGGCTCAGGTGCCGACCACAACCGTGCAGCAGCAGGTCCCCATTCAGCCACAGCCTTCCATCCAAATTCAGTCTCAGCAGCCGCAGGTTCCGACCTCCGTTCAGACGTTGCCAGCAGCACCGAATGTAAACCAAGTGACTCTGCAGTCTCCACGTCCTCAGCTGCAAGTGCACCCACCGCAAACTAAAGTTATCACTGTACCTCAACTTCAGCAACAAGTCCAAGTGTTCTCCCAACTTCAATCCCATGTTGTGGCCCAAATTCAGGCCCAACAGGGTGGTCTTCCTCAGCAGATTAAGCTTCAGCTGCCCATTCAGATCCAGCAAGCCACCCCTGTGCAAGCGCACCAGATTCAGAACGTGGTAACAGTTCAGGCCGCTAGTGTTCAAGAGCAGTTGCAAAGAGTTCAGCAGCTCAGAGAGCAACAGCAGAAGAAAAAACAGCAGCATATTGAAATTAAACGTGAACACTCACTGCAGGCTTCCAATCAGAGTGACATTATCCAGAAACAGGTAAAATGGTCTGAAAAGAAACTAAAGCTTTCATTTTTGGTTTCTGTGCTGTATGCTTCTCTGCGAATCCTTCTAGCCTGTGAATTTGGGAAAACTCAAAAGATGATCCTTTATAAAAGAGCAGCTTGCTAGATGATGTGGGACTCCATCACTCATATGGTGTCTTGAGCATCCACAGATATTTCACCTGCTCTGATCAGTGGTGCATGGGGAGCAGTGGTTCATGCCATTCATCTTGGACCATTATAGCATGCCAAGCTTGGAACCAACAGAGTAATCCATCCTTTTAGAGTTTACCCCAAAGTTTTTCTTACTCACTCTGAACTAGGCTAACTTTAGGTCTGCTTTACTAACTTTCATCTTAAGCGTTCAATAGTTTGCTTTTTCTGTTCATGTCAGGATTTTTCAGTTAATCATCAGAGGTGCTTGCGTTCCTATTTAATTAATTGTAAAAGCAGCACCTGGACAACTGAAAGCCTCCTTCTCTGAAACTTTCACTTTCCCTCTGTTACCATCCAGGTTTTAAATTACTTCATAGTCAAAAAGTTATTTCCTATGATTTTCTTCCTGGCCTTCTAGAGCTTTCATATACTGAGTTTCCCTCCCTTTTCTTGTAGGTGGTGATGAAACACAATGCTGTGATAGAGCACTTAAAGCAGAAAAAGACATTGACCCCTGCTGAACGTGAAGAGAATCAGCGGTAAGTCCATTGTTGAGCAGGCATGAAGCAAGTGTATGCCTGTGTGTTATCTTTCTCCATTTTGTTGTGGTTGGTTATCACCAAGTTGTGACTGACTCCCGATTGACTGCACAGGCACCTCTTTGAAGTTTTCTTGGCAGAAATACAGAAATGGATTGCCATTGCTAATTATTGGAGAGAGGCTGGAGGTTGAACTGTCAACCCTCTGGTTTCCAGGCAGTTTGCTCTTTACAGCTATAATAAAGACACACTATTGCAATATTCCTACAGTGAGCAGAAGTAGCAGCTCACACAAATGATCTGCTCATGCAAGTGGTGGTATCAGAATTCAGTCCTTTGAAAAGGTCAGAAAAGTACTGAGGCCTGTTTTGAGGTTGGGCGAAATGTAGAAGAGACAAAAACCATTAGAAAGAGAATGGGTATTCTTACATTTTTTTACTTTCATTAGGTTGGCGGTGGGTATGGGTGTTCTGCACTGCTGTCAAAAAACTGACCTGTTATTTAAGATACATGGTTCTACCTCATACCTCTAGTGGTTATTTAACAGATAAACAGAGGTAGAGGCATATTGTTGTACACATATAATCATAGGGTGTTTTTCCACTGTCACTAGGGGTACCCATTAAGTACCCATTAATGGGTACAAAAATGCCATTAAATACCCATTAATGGATACTTAATGGGTACTTTTAGTGACAGTGGAAAAACACCCATATTGTTACACAATTGTAATATGTGCATGTTTGGAAGTGTTTCTTTGCTTTTATTTTCCTCGTGTTTGTAACATAATGGGAAATTGTGCTTACATAAAGGTACAATCTCAGCGTTGGTCAGGAAGCTGGTCACTATAGGATGATCCTCCCATCTGCCTCATCTCGTGACTGAGAACTGGAGTCCTTTAGTCCATAAATAGGGTTGTCTCCACTCCATCCCCAGTTCATCTCAAACAGAACAAGTTTAGAACATTCAATAGGAAAACAACGAATAAACAAAATTCTGAAATATAAATAAACCGTTAATAATTCCAGCAGGTCCCGTTACATAAGTACAATTTTCCATTCTCCAACTGGGTCAGGGAAGTTGGTCATTATAGGGACATACCAAAGCATTCAGTCCCTGGGTGGGCTGAATGGGGGTGGGCCGCACCTAATCCCAGTTTGGTGCTTGCCTGCTGAGCGGGCATTGCAAGCCACTGAGTACACTATGTACCCGCAGTGCCCTCCAAAACAAAACTGGTGCCGGTGGCGTTCTGCATACTGCAAGAGTGATGAGCTAAATATCAGGCAGGGAGCGTAACAAATCCCTCAGAAAGATATGCCTCGCCTGGCTCCTGCCGTGGATGGCTGATATCCACCCAGGGCTGTCTTAATACTACAGAAGGGCAGTCTTTCTCCAAGCTTACCCACCAGCTGTTTCCCTTTTGCAGGCAGTCTGGCCTCAGCTGAGGCTGCAGATTTCTTCTTATCACCCTCTGCAGTATGCCCCTTTTATTGGTGCTCCTGTGCCAGGAAAAGACTCCTTAGAATGGAGAATCAGACATCCCCAGTGACACTGCTCCCTCGGGGAGGAATGAAGTGACTGAGAGATGAAGGGGAGTGGGAGTGGAGACAGCCCTATTTATGGACGAAAAGACTCCACCTCTTGGTCACTAGATGAGGCACATGGGAGGATCACCCTATAGTGGCCAACTTCCTAACCCCGTCAGAGAATCTGATATTCTCCTATTGTTATTAATATGTGTGCTGTATGAAACACTTACTGGAGATTGTGAAGACAAAATAGCATAGGTGGAAGATACGGGTGTGCCCATTTATCCACATTGTTGGCTTTGTCTTCGCATGTAAGATGTACTCAGGACCATCTCTGAGACAGGGCTGGCTAGTTTGGAGGCTGTGTTCATATTGTTTCATCTTGATATTTTTTCTTAAAATGTACTGCAGCCTTAAGGCTTGTTGATCATGTTATAATGCTTTTTTTGTATTTCTTTTCCAGAATGATAGTGTGCAACCAAGTAATGAAATATATTCTGGATAAAATAGATAAAGAAGAAAAGCAGGCTGCTAAGAAACGAAAACGAGAAGAGAGTGTAGAGCAAAAGCGTAGTAAACAAAATGCAACCAAACTCTCAGCTCTGCTTTTTAAACATAAAGAACAGCTGAAAGCTGAAATATTGAAGAAAAGAGCACTTCTGGACAAAGATCTGCAGATCGAAGTGCAGGTAAAATTGCATCATATCTTTAATATTGTTTATTTATTTGGCAACCTATTTTTTGTGATCATCCGTTTGAGGCTACAAAAATATGGAGCAAGAAGATTAAGCCCACTGAATGCATATATAGCTTTTGAATTCATGCTCACGCCGTTAATATTTCAAGATTTCCTCTTCCTGCATTTATGTTGATTTGTGTTGGTGGTCTCAGTACCTTGTTAGTATGTTTTGCAGGATGTCTAATATAGCATATTTTGATGATAACAGATGAATTCAATTCAGTAAGAATCTTACCACTAGAGATGGTGACAGTTAAGGGAGGGTAGATGTTTCACATTTTTGTGGAGTAGCAATTTGACTTTTTGGTGCCCTAAAGAACAATCCCAGGCCAAAACGTACCCTGTAGCTTTGTCCATGGTGCACTCCTAGAATCAGGGCAGGAGCAAAGAAGGAAGTTAGGGCTTGATTCTTTAAAGGACTGAGGTTGTCAGGAACCATAATATGGACCTGAAAAGAAAAGTAAGAACTCAAACTGAGAAAGGGTTTAGAAATTAAAGTTCAACCTGGAGAAAGATGGACAGAGTGAAAATTGGTTCAGTTGGTTCAAATTGTCCAATATTAAAATCAGGGTTTTAAGAAGTATCAGGAATTAAAGCGATTCTGAAGTTAAACATAGTAAAATCTTACTAAATTATCTGGAGCTAATGAAAAGACACATGCAGCATCTTAAGCCTGTGTTGTTGAGCTTCTGCTGCTGTGAGGTAAAGAGGCTTATAAGTGCCTTAGAAGTATCCCCATGCTGCACTGAAACCATCACACACTTGCCTCTTCTGCATAAAGGAGTCTGTATGATCATCTTATTTCTTCCATGAAGAAAGAAGGCTGTATTGCTTAAATATGGAGGGAAGTAGCCTGGAACCGTGGAGTTCTGCTCTTGCCCTGTGAAGAAAGCTCCCAGAGTCCCTTCAGGGCCTTTGGCCATTGTTTTGTGCCACCGTTGTGCACGAGGTGAAGCCTGGAGGGGGAGAACTTACCTTGAAATGGTTCTCAGGTTTCCTGTGCAAGAACCTATCCAGCAACTCCCTCCTCCTCCTCCTCCTCCTCCTCCTCCTCCTCCTCCTCCTC
>MTQE01002208.1:24579201-24611290 GCA_014337955.1 Aspidoscelis marmoratus | reverse complement strand
CTCCTCCTCCTCCTCCTCCTCCTCCTCCTCCTCCTCCTCCTCCTCCCTTTTCTTGTTTAATTGGTGGCTTTTCCATAAATGCACAGAAGTGAAGAGCTTGTAGCTAGGTGCCCAACTGATTCCATGATGGGGTTGCAGGTCTTACTCATGGGGGTAGCTTTCTGCTTTCTCAGAGGCTGATTTGGTTAAGTACTAAGGGGAGCTAGACTGGAGGACGGGCAACAGAGTCTGTAGGCCCTCACCTCTCATTATGGTGTGGGAGGGGGCATTAGGAGAGATCGCTATACTTGTCTGCATTCCTTTACCTTTTGCATTTTTTCTGCAGAAAAGAGTGATGCATATGTTTGCTAACTTTAACTTTGAATCTGCTCTGAATTCGTATAGATAAATTCATTACACGAATAGAATTTCGTAAAAATCAAGATTTAAGGGCCGCGTAGTAAGGGACATTCACCAGTGTAATGGCTAGGAAGGGCACAGATTGAACTAATTGTAGGTTGCATGTCTGGTACAGTAAAAATGCCTAGTTAAGAGTCCATATTTTGAAAGGGAAGGTAAGCAACTCTGGCTGGACTGGAGACAAACTGAGCAACTGGTGAATGGTAATAAACTAGGAAACAGATTCTTCTATTTCCCTGCCACTGAATATCAGCTGCTAACTGGCTAGGAACCACTAGTTGCCTGGCTTATGGATTTGGTTGCATACGCTCCATAATGCTTTTGGTTTCGATCTGCATCATATGTGAGGCCCACATAGGTACATCCCTGATATTGGCCAAGGGAGATTTCAGTCTTTCAATCCCAAAAACTACAGGTAGGATCACGTTTTGAACATTTTCAGCAGTTATGATGGTGCTCTCTATGGTATGAGATGGCCCGGTTTCAGATCCTGAAGTGGACTGATGGCTTGTGTCAGAGTTTCCAAAAACATACTTTCGGAAAACTGCTGCACCACAAGCAGACCAGAGGCTTAATAGAGATAGAATGGGGCAGATTTCCATCGCAAACAGCCTACTTTCTCACTGTTCACGGCATGCTGCATCACCAGGATTGCTGCTGTGGGTATAAGCCTGCCGTATTTCATCCTCCTTTTGCTGATGTTCTGCAGAAGTGCCGTGTATAAATTCTTCATCATCCAGATTCCACATTTTTTAAGTTGACATTACATACGTGAACATGGTATATTTGTAAGGAACAGAAGTATTTGTAAGGAAAGTCAGTTTTCAGTCTGCCGTTTTCTTTGCAGTGGAACGGCGTTGGCCCAAAGTCATCCACTATGCTACTTCGACAAAGTAAGGATTCAAACCCAGTAAACGCTAGGCTGACTCTCCAGCTCTTTGTATGAAGTTTAGTTGTCAGATCAAGTGTCATTTTATCATCAGGTGGCTACATGAGTTACTTTTCTGCTTTTGATTTATCTTAGGAAGAGTTAAAGAAGGACATGGCCAAAATTAAGAGAGAAAAAGAAAAGGCGCAGGCCGCAGCTGCAGCCGCTGCAACAATAGCACCTCCTCCACCCCCTCCACCTCCACCCCCTCCACCCCCACCTCCTCCGCCGCCACCACCGCCACCGCCACCACCGCACACAACCAGTGTTGCTTCCACAACCACAGTGTCAACGTCTCTTTCATCTCATAAGAGAAAGCGAGAG
The DNA here is from genome assembly GCA_014337955.1 of Aspidoscelis marmoratus. Classification (NCBI taxonomy): domain Eukaryota; kingdom Metazoa; phylum Chordata; class Lepidosauria; order Squamata; family Teiidae; genus Aspidoscelis; species Aspidoscelis marmoratus. Next base: position 24,609,639 of record MTQE01002208.1, on the reverse strand, counting down.
GAAGAGAAGGAGTCCTCAGCTTCCAAGTCTAAGAAAAAGAAAATGATCTCTACTACCTCAAAGGAAACCAAGAAGGACACAAAGCTTTACTGCATTTGCAAGACGCCTTATGATGAATCTAAGTAAGTAACAGATGATAACGTGTTTGCCTCTTAGTTTAGCGTAGCTTTAGTGTTTAGTATTTAGCTTCGTAACTGGAGGAGATAACAAGAAATGGAATGAGAAAAAAAGATATCTGTTGCTATCAGTAATAAGTTCCTAAAAATGTAAGCACATAGGATTTTTTTTAAAAAAAAGTCTGTTTGTAACTTATCTATGTGCATGCTGCCATTATACAATCTGTCTCACATTGCACATCCTTTATTTTACTTTTATTTTTGTCTTTACACCTCTTATTTGGTATTCAAGCATTATAGGGCAGTCTTAATTCCAACAGACGTTGATCATTCACTGCACATGTTACTTTTACCCCTGAGGAAATTCCTCTTGAAAAAAAGGGATTCGAGATGAGGATTCCACAGAGGAGAAAGGGTTTACACAAAGTGAAAGTGCCAGTTCTTGAAATTGCTGTGTGGGAAGTAATAGAAATATTAGGGTCTGATTAATAAGGTAGCTGAGTAAGCTGGAAATAGCCTGTGACTGGAACTCATGGTAGGATTTGATAGCAGAAAGAGTAAAAAGTACCATCTGAAGGGTGCAGATTGAAATTTTTGCTTCATTTTGACATGATAATCAAAACTGAAATAGCCTTATTAATAATCAAAACTGAAATAGCCTTATTGGCATCCATGTTGTGTTTGTGGAGAACATGGATCTCCAATAAGTCTTCTAAAAAGTCCTCATTTATCTCTTAAAAGTAGAGCCTGTGACCTCTTTGTTTTATTGGTCTCCTTCCAAGTTGCATCACATCATTCAAGGAGGCTCTTTAGTCCATCAGAAGCTTCCATTGATAGAAAAGAGAGTTGGTTCACTTCTCTGCAGGCTCCCTTTTGCAACCTTAATTGGACTCTTTCAAACAACATGAAACATGACAGGTGGAAAAGAGTGAAGGAGTTTTTTGAAAATCACTTACTCCTTCCTTCTGGTCACAAAACACTGCAGTGGAGCAAAGAGCCATACATAAATAGAAGGCTATGATTCAAGGATCCAGCCCATTATACACTACCACATAGAACCAGACAGCACCTTGTTGAGTAATGAAATAAAAGGATGGTGTTGGAGTTATAAATAATCAAGAGGTGTTCACAGTTTGAATTGTTCCAGATTGAATTAAAGCTTAAAACCCATCAGAAAATGTGTAAAGTTCCAGGCATGATTGTCATAGGGAACATTGGAGAAACACTGTGGACATCCCCTACACCCCTCCAAGTGGTTTGAGTGTTGAGGCATGATGAGTGGTAACTATGCATGCGCACTGATTTGGTTTCAGGGGAGCCAAATCATCATGAGATTAGTTGGTTTTGCTGAGCCAAGGAGCAAATTTAGAGTTTGGTGTGACTTGGTGATGTGAGCCGTTTTGGACTTTAGAGCGCTGGACTCACATCTCATTGTCACCGGATTTGATTCTGCACTCCTCCATGAAGCTAGCTGGGTGACCTTGGGCTAGTCATAGCTCTCTTTCTGAGCTCTCACTGTCCCACCCACCTCACATAGTGTTTGTTCTGGTGAGAAGAACAGGAAGCTTTGACAGCCACTTTGAGTCCCCTTAAATGGGTGAGAAAAGCAGGGTAGAAAAAGCCAGCTCCTGTTATACTTATTCCCGCATTGTGGCAAGCGACCCTTTGCACAGCTTAACAGTTCAAATGGGTCAGGGCTCACAGTGGGTGTGACTTATCACTTAGTGTATGAAAGAACGGGGTAGCCTGGGAATTTTACTCTCCACCCCCCCCCCAAAAAAAAACACCTTACGATTTATTTTTTGAAAGCTCTGAGCTATTTGAACTACCAAGCCAAGCAAAAAGAGTCTAGGTACAAATTGGAAACCAGTTACCCCATTCTCAAGGTAGTTTGGCTTTTCCTGAACCAAACCAGTTCAGGCCTACAACCCAATCCATGAAAGGATTTTTTGTAGTGTTGGGTATTTTTTCTCAGAATATTTAATATTTTCCCCAAAACAATTTGCATTGTCTTCCCCAGCCACTGGGAGCACATTTGGTCCTATTTAGAACCAAACCCCCCTAAAATTTGTGGGATTTGGTTCAGTATCAAATGAGGCCAGGGCCATTTGAATCAAAGAGTTTGTTATGTTCAATCCCTCTATTTTTCTTCCCTTGCACCACCAGACAACAGGGTGGTTGGCACTCATGAAAGGCCACTCACAATTGGAGGCATCTCTTCCCTCAAGGGAATTCATGAGCCATTCAGAAACAAGATCCCATGAACAGTGTATGTTATGAAATTAAATGTTACTACTTCCAAAATAAATTATTTTCTCATTCTAGTCGAACCCCCCCCCCTTCCTCTTGGGTGGTATACAAACAATGGAAAAAGAAATTTTGTGTGTGGATAACAGCCAAACTCTGATCCTCTGAAACTGCTGTTCCTTTTTATGATACCTCAGTTCTTCTATTCAGTGACAGATCTAAACATGTATAATTCAGTAGTTCATTTGTGTGTAGATGGGTAAGCCCCACACGTCCTAACCATATGGACTGTGTTCACCAAGGATGCCCATCCCAGTCCACTGCCACTAGCCACGTGGTTCTTGAAAAGGCCACAGTTGGCATGCTTTCTTCTTGACTTACTAGGCATTCTGGAATGGAAGCTCATGGGTCCTTCTGGAAGTTCAGGCTTGTGGCTATCTAAGTGTCCACTTTCTACAAGGCCTCAAATGCAAACCATTGTGGGCATGAGAGGGAAAGATAAGTGAGAACCCCAAAGAAGCGGTGTTGGGATGACAGATTTATGACAGGAGAAGCAGGAAGGTAGCAGGCACAATGCACCGAGGCAGCAGGTGTACAGGAATGGGAGCAACATGATATGGGAGGATGATTTTATTTTGTTTATTTTATTTATATTTATATTTATATTCCGCCCTATATGCTAAGGTCTCAGGATGGGTAACAGCATTTAAAAACATACATGTTAAAACAGATTGAGGTAATGAAGCCCCCCCAGTTGTCTAGAATCAATTTGTGCACATCAGTGCTCCAGACCTGAAGTGGCAAGCTGATGGCACATCACTTTTTCAGACTGACCTTGGATAGCACCCCCACATGCTGCTCCCACGTATCAGAAGCTGGCTGCTTTTATTAGTTCACTTTAGTAACATTATTTGAAGTACCTTCTAAGTATCTCCCAACATGGTTAGGAGGTGTTTCAGTTTAATGTTTAGATCTGAACTTACTGTGAAGATTGCAAGAAGATAAGATAATTAAAATTCAGTAAGATTAAGCTAATTGTTTATAGAGGTATCTTGATGTAGGGATTTTAGTTTCCTCGTTGAGAACTGCTGATTCAGACTGTGTTCTGTATAAGCTCTTATATGAGATTTTGCACTAAATTGCCTGGGATGGGAGTTTGTAATGATACAATCTTAAGATGCTGGAAGCAAGGCAGTCAAACCAATGTGGAGAAATAGAGACAAATCCAGAGCAGTGATTTGAATTTTCCGTAGTTGGTGGGGCTCCTGATGATTAAAGGACTATTGAAATAATGGAGGAGTTAGCAGATCTCCTGTGTAAGCAGAGTTCATGATATGCAGCTGTTCGTTCATGGAATTTATTTAACCTGGAACCAAATAGTCATTGGTCAGGGATACTTTCGTGTGGATTCTTGCACGAAGCTTGGACTTGGGTGTTTCTGTGTTAGGAAGGCCAAATATTTGCTCTGATTGCAAATGAAACGAGGAAAAATCTATATATATTTTTCATTAATGAAGATAGCCTGCTAGTGAAGCTTTGGAACTGTACGGGTACTCCTAAGATAAGGCAGGAAAATATTCACTTCTTATGTAAGGCTGGGTTGGAAGGAGCTCTTCATAATACTGGAGTTTTTTTTGTGTTAGAAGCAGAAACTATGCTGTTCTTGGCATCCTCAGGTTTAATAGAGATCTTAGTGGATAAGTACTACAGTTCAGTGAGAGGTATGCACTCTTAGCTTTGTTTGTGACTTCTGGCATTTAGTTTAGACATAATATCAATTTGGTTGTGCTTGAAGGCACATGTATCTCCCTTGGTCTTGCATTTTTATCTTTTGTGAGTTTATTTTCTGGTCTTGGGCACCTACTGCATCCTAACCAGCAATGTAGTTTTAGAATTCTGGTGTACAGATCAATCGCAAAACAACCTGTTGGTTCAGTTGTATGATTTGCCCCAAACCGAAAGGAATTTATACAAACATAAGGAGTGAGTACATGATTTTGATGCTCATTTGACATCAGGCTGTGGAATAATATCTCTCCTGAGCCACAAATAAAAAACAGTTCCTTCCCCACAGTTTTGGTAGTCTATTTAGAGACACTCAACAGATCAGCAAGCCTACATATATGAGGTTCTTGGCAGAATTGTGTGGTTTTTAACTTCATATCGTATCATACCATATCCGACCTGTCACACAGTGTTGTCTGAGACAAGACATTCTTGAAGGGATGGACTTCATTTTTCAGTTCAAGGAGTCAAATCCGACTGATTTCAGATAGTTTTCTTTTTTAAGAATTTTAAAACGTACATCCTCTTGTCCCATTTTCCTCCATGTCATGTTATACCAATATGTATTTTTCACATGGCTGGTATGCATGCTCTTTTTAATGTACCTGTAACTTCTAGTTATGTCTGCGCTTGGCTTTGTTTTTAAAATGAAGAGATACATTTTCAAATCCTAAGAATGGCCATTTTGTTTCATTGGCATTTCAACATAGTTTTGAAAATGTGTATCTTTTCTTTGGCCTTGTATTTGTGCATCCACAGTTGAGACATTCACATTTTTCAGAGTTCAGTGCATATCAGCTGATCTGTTTTTTTTTCTTCTTCTTCTTCTTTTTAAGCACAACTGTTTACTGAAATAGGCCGTGGAAAATTGTGTACACTACATCAGTTTCAGATGTTAACTTTTGGAAGGCTAAATTTATGTAGCTAGATATAAAACTTTTTGAAGAATCAGGTTAGCAAGTGCCTTGCCATTTGAAATGACAATTACATTGTCATTTTCATTGTAAATACTTTTAGGTTCTATATTGGCTGTGATCTTTGTACTAACTGGTATCATGGAGAATGTGTTGGCATCACAGAAAAGGAGGCTAAGAAAATGGATGTATACATCTGTAATGAGTGTAAACGGGCACAAGAGGGCAGCAGTGAGGAATTGTACTGTATCTGCAGAACACCTTATGATGAGTCACAGTGAGTTCTGACAAGAACCTCTTATTTAATATTTAGGTAGCAAACTGCTCTGAGCTTGGTAATGTGTTTATTGAACAACAGTTTAAAAAGAAATGTTCCACAAATGTTGTACTTAGTGATGTGACTTAAAAAAAAAACATAACTCTGAAATGGCCATATTCATGTGACGTACAGGAAAAGTGATGTTTTTAGTCTTGCCAGTAAGTCATGATAATTGCCAAAACAGATTGTAATTTGTTGCAGCAATTTTTCAGCAAAATATGGTAGCTGGTAGGAGTTCCTAATTCATTGCAAGTAGTAAATTTATAGACTCAGCGGTTTTGGGAAGGGTATCTGGGTGGCATTAAGTCTTAACAATGTACCTTTTATAGAATATTTCAGGACTCTGAATTTACAATTAGGTTATTAGTATAATGTGGAGTAACTCATAAAAAACAGAGGTAACTGACAACAGTTTTGAATACAACAAACGCACAAAGTTTGGTTTCGGTTTCTCCGTTGTCCTTTTTAGCATTGCAAGTTGCTGTGGTATTTGCTTGAGACTATTTGTTCGTTATGGTTATACCATACCCTCCAATGTTTCAGGGCCTTAAAACCATTGCCTTTTTGATATTGCCTCTCCCCTTGAGAGCAGGCAGGATCTGGTGAAAGGCAGCTCCTTCAGGGAGGCAGATTGCAGAAGGCGCTCTCCTTTCCACTGGCTCTTCGCCTTAGTTATTGCGCAGAGCAGCAGCATCTCCGTCACTGCAGCACCTTTCCCTGTGCAAACGTCCATCCACCTGAACCGGCCTGCTCTTGGGGAGATATGTAATATTAAAAAAGGCAATAGGGTTTGTGCCCAGATAATCCAGGTAAAGTTGGAAATTCTGTTAAACCCCGGTTACTTCACTGCTAAATGTCACTTTAAGTATTTAGAATGTGTTGTGTAATTCAGATTTATACAGCCGAATTGTCATATTTAGATTGGGGGAGTAGGAGTTGTCATTCAGCGTAAGTGATTAAACCGTTGGAAGATTTTTCAGGCAGATTAAAAATGTCCAAACAATTCAACAGCTTCTTTTGGGATCTTGCAGATTTTACATTGGCTGTGACCGATGTCAGAATTGGTATCACGGACGCTGCGTTGGTATTTTGCAAAGTGAGGCAGATCTCATTGATGAGTATGTCTGTCCGCAGTGCCAGTCAACTGAAGATGCCATGACAGTGCTCAGTCCCTTGACCGACAAAGATTATGAGGGACTGAAAAGAGTGCTGCGTTCCCTACAGGTAAGGATAAAGGTTTGGGTTGAGACCTAAGAACACAAGAAACTAAGAGGAGCCCTGCTGGATCAGGCCACAGACCATCTCGTCCATCATCCTGTCTCACACAGTGGCCCACCAATTGCTTCTGGACATCTCAATTCCCTGCAAATGACCTTGAGTGGCATTCTCCTGTCTCGCCAGACAGCTATTCTCTTGCAGTTGCCCTATTTCAGTAGAGTTCTAGTACTTGTATGTTTTACATTTGGTTGATGTGGGACAGCATTTTATTAGTTTGTAAAGGTGAAAAGCACTCTTGAGTGAGCCTTTGAGATAATGAACCCTCTAAAGTCACAGCAGATTTTCTCTTATTATTAAAAAAATAAGTCTATACAAATATATGCATGTATATAAGCAATGGCCCTAACATCAAAACAGTTCATTGACGTTCAGTCCAATTACGCAAAGATGTTAAGAACAACTCCATAATGATGATCCAAATTTGGAACGAGCACAGAATTCAAATTTTGTTACGTAGGTAATCAAGGGCTGCCACATTTAGGGACACATGTGATCCTTGTGATTTCGTGACAACTGTTTCTCAGAAGCGCATAAGAACATAAGGGGAGCCCTGCTGGATCAGGCCACAGCCCATCTAGTCCAGCATCATGTCTCACAGTGGCCCACCAATTGCCCATGGGCATCTCAGGCAGAGATAAGGGCAAAACTTCTCCTGCAATACTGATGTTTATTTTGAGAACATTGGTGTCTTTCTGTCTGTTACTGTTGCCAGTCTGGCTACTGTAAGCATAAATGCCAGACCTAGTGGCCTTTTTCACAAACTTAAGTCCGTTAAAGTTTATCAGTTTTTAAAACAAAACATGAAGACATCTTCAAACAGGTATATTAAGAGGGCTTCTTGTGCTCATTAGAGTTCCACTCCCAAAATGTAAGAACAGGTAAAGTTTACTAGTTCTAGGTTCATTCTGCAGTTCCCAGTCATCCATGAGAACTGATTTTGGGAGACAAATAGAGTCAACCTAGAGATGTTGAGTGTGGGCATCAGTGAAATTCAGGTACTGTGTCCAGCTGGTAGGAGACTTTCTGTTAGTGGGACAGCAAAGCTTGATGCAATCCATTAGGTTTTAGAAGGAAATAGGGTTCAAATAAATAAATGAAACTTAAGTTAATAACTTCCTCTTCCTAACAGGCCCACAAGATGGCATGGCCATTCCTAGAACCAGTAGATCCTAATGATGCTCCGGATTATTATGGTGTTATCAAAGAACCTATGGGTAAGTGTGCTCCCGGGGTTTTGCTTACAGAAATAAATGAATTTTAGAGACATTCCCATTTTTCTTCAGACCCGATGTAAACACTATCCTTTTCCAACAGCAAAACAAGTTTTAGGAAAGAGGTACAGACCAATCCTATGTCTGTATGCTTCCGAATAATTTTGGTTTGTCATAGCTTTGGGGGCCATAGGAAAATAACTAAGCAACAGTCCTGCGAGTCCTTTCTTGACAGTGAAATCTTATTGAGCTGCCAGGATTGCAGCTGCAATCCTTTTCTGAGTGCTCTGTAGAACATTCTTGCCACTTTCTCCAAGGTGTCCTGTAGTACTGTACAGAATGAAAACAAATAATAAAAATAAGAATCTTGAGGATCCAGGGGTAAACACTAAAAGGCCCTCACAACTGCAGGATGAAAAGTTAAAGTAATCCAAAAATGGAACTTTTAAAAAAGTTATTGCAAAGTTAAGCAAAATGCAAGCGTCTGAAACATTCACCTTAATCTGATATGGAAAGGAGTCATTCAGAGTTCTGGAAGAAAAACATTCCTTTTTCACAGCAGCATTAGCTTTCTTTCTTTTTTTTAATGATTTATCTGCAGCTTGACTTTTCTGTTCAGTACATAGAATCCTTCAAATCCTTTTTTTTTTTTGCTCTGATTCTGTTTTCTTAATTTTTAAATAAATGTTTTGTTTATCTTCTGTTCTTCCTCCATCGTTTGTGGGTAGATCATATCAGGTTCTGATAAAGGTTTTTTTTTTCTTAATGTTTTCCTGGTATTTCTATTCAGGCACTCCATGAACCCCCTGAGATTGTAAAAAAATCATTCTCTAAGCCCTGACACCTGTGACCCAAGTCTCAGGCCACTTCCTGCCATTTGGTCCTCTAAAGCCCATGATGTCATGCTGTGGCCAACCACGTGGTTGACCACAGTGAAGCAGTCTGGGACCGTGGGGCCCAGGTAGGACCCAGTGACATCATAGGGGTGAAAGAATGTGCCTCAAGGTGCGATCAGGGCAAAGGGGGACTAGCAGGGGGCATCCTTCTGCTCCATTTCATTCGATCTGTTCTGCAGCCACATGAAGTTGATAAAACTGATCCAGGGTCACCAGACAGTGTGAATTTAAACCCGGGGACCCCTTTGCTCTAGGCTGAACCCCTCACTATTGCGTGGAAACTTAACAGCAGTGGAGTCAGTTGAAATAAGCACAGCTGGAATAAACTCGGTTTTCTAAAGGTAGAATTTTCATTTCTCGTGCTACTTTTTCGTGAGGGGAGATCAAGAGAGCAATACCTCTGAGTCACATTGAGATTTCTCTGTTTTTTGTGGGCCACCTCCCTCCTGAAGTAGGAGAAAAGGAATCTCAAGGAATTTAAAAGTTGACTTGATTTATCATTTAAGTCAGTCCACAAGAGCAGTTGAGATGTGGAATGTTGGCATCGGAAATGGTATAAAAATAAAGGATGTGACTCATTCAAGCCCTCTAATTGTTTGCAGTTAAATGACTAAAGCGGGCAGTTTTCACTTGTGGCGGAAACATGTTTCACTCTCCGCACCGTACAACATGCCTTTTCCTCTGTCCTACTGTCTAGAAGTGAAATATTATTAATATCTGGAGTTGGCAGCTGACTGCAAACATGTGGTCTCAGGCTATATGAATAACAAGGCAAAGAATGGGTGGCAAAAATTTCTGTGCCTTTTTCTCCTCGGGGTTTCTTTTGTGCTTGTAACATTTTGCAGAAAAGCTTTGCAAAGTGTGAATAGAATTTATTAAAGGTTTAGGAAGTTTATTGTATTTTCATGTTTTTCTCCTTGTCTCGCTTTAGTTAATTTCTTCTTCCTTCTCAGTTGTTACTGTGGCAGTTAGAAAACTGGGTCTTTTATCACAGTCTGTTCTTTGTGAGGTTGTATGTGCGTTTCAGTGACAACTAATTGCGGTATTCAAACAAGGTTATTAACTGTAATAAGGCGCAATCAGTAAAAGCAGCTGAACTGCAAATTAAGCATGTGGAGATGAATTAATTGCTTTGAGTAACAGAAAGTAAAAGTAGAGAATTTAGTATAAAAGCTTTTGTAGTGGCCTCAAGGAACTGGGTTTCCAAAAGTATGAATTCTTGTAGGTAAAGATAGCGTAAGTACACTTGATGCGTCTAGGATGTGAATGTACTTTGCAAGTATCTTTCCATCAAGTGATTCTGCCCCACCTCTGTGCTGATGTGGTCTAATAACCTATAGGATGCAGCTTGATTTAAGTCCGTTTTCCCCCAAAATGGTTTCAGGGCATAGGATGAGTTATTCTGTGAGTTATTAACACCTTGTTTATGAATATCGTTTGCTTTCATTGAAGACCTTTCAACCATGGAGGAAAGAATCCTGAAACGTTATTATAAAAAGGTGACTGAGTTCGTGGCTGACATGACCAAAATATTTGATAACTGTCGTTACTACAATCCAAGTGACTCTCCATTTTACCAGTGTGCAGAGGTTCTTGAAGCATTCTTTGTACAGAAACTAAAAGGATTCAAAGCAAGCAGGTAAGTTATATATTTAGTATGTTTGTTGTTACAAGGAAGCATTATCAATTTTGCTGCCACAAACATAGCTATTTAGTTCTTGTTTCCTATAGCCCTTACCATTGTGGCAAATAACAATGAATATGTGTGATTCTAAGTTTTTATCCTTTGGATGAATTCTTCTAAAATAAAAAATGGCAATCCTGTAGAAGAAGGTATAAAATTTGCACAGCATTGAAACTGAGTGCATAATCTGTTCAATATTTTAGGAGGATTATACTGAAAAAAATCATTAGAACTACTCCTTAATCTAACTTAGAGTGGAGCTGCACCTGAGAATCTTTAATTTCAGCAGTCAGTTTGCTTGAATTTTCTTATGTTGACTGAATCATCCAGAAAACCAACATACATTCCTGAAAAAGAAGAATCACTGTAAATATGTCCCAACTTTTGCCCAGGGATATCCTCAGATTTTTAAGCCGTTTCCTCTACTGGCTTAATATGAGTGGCTGTTGCTTCCCGATGAGAACTGTCCAGCAAAGACAAATCCCCTCAAAATAATAATGTGGGGGGAAAGTAACAGTTGGGGTGATATTTTCTTCAGATTTCCACTTAACATTTTTCATTTTATTCTCTGAAGTCTTTTTTGACTGGAGCTCCCGTCGCTGCTTCATTTCTATCACCCGGAGTATGTATTTGCAGATTGTGATATTAGTCTGACTTTTCTTACTGCGTTAGTACTCTTTTCATTATACCATATCTAGAGATATGCACAGACTTTTATTTCTGAGTCAAATTGAACCAAACCACATGGGCTGCAGACACGTTAAAATTGAACTTCAGATTGCTCAAAGAAGTTTGCAGTTTGATTCAAATGCTTGACAAACTGTCGAAGGGAACAATGGAGGTGGCCAGGGGAGGCCAGCAGGGCCAGAGTACCGTAGAGTTTATGCTGGAGACACCAGAAAGGCCCCTGTCAAGCCTCAGGGCAATTGGGTACAGCCTTAATTTTTTCATTATTAATTTCTTTAGATATGCCCAATTTGTTCCTGTGGAGCAGATGAGAGATTTCCCCCACCCACCCCAAAAAAACCCACAAAAAATCTAGCAGTATCCAAACATCAGGCTGCTCACCTGTGCTTTTTTTCCCTATCACGCAGCACCTGCATGACATTTTTTGGGGATGTAGCTCAGAGTTGATCGCAGTGGTAAACCATCATGCTGGGCAAGCCAGCAGGGCCAAAGTTCTGGTCTTTTTGCTGGGGGCTGGGGGTGGGAAACAGGATGGTCCACGCCTGCCTGAGGCAGTTGGTTCCACCCCTCAGATTTTTCTTCTTTCCTCATGTACCTGCAGGTTTAAATAGTGTTTATTATGATTTTACAGTTTTTAATTGCATTCCAAGCTGAGAGACAAGCTACCAGCATCTACTTAGAGCAGCTGAGTTAGTAACTAGTGAAGGTTGCTTAATTGTTCTCTTTTTCTGCGCTCTCCAGGTCTCATAACAACAAACTGCAGTCTACAGCTTCTTAAAATTCCACGTGTTACCCTAACACAAACAGCAAGAATCTGGTTGTCTGAATTTTTTTTAATTGGGAAGCCAGAGGATTTTAGTCAGGGTATCCTGACAAGTCTTGATGTAAACTGCATTTTTATCAGTCACATCAGATTATATTCTTGGCTAATTTTGTCCAAAGGACAAAAGAGTGAAATTCAGCAGCATCGTTTTCTTGTCAAGATGAAATTATGCTATTGTGGCAGAAACAGGAAAACGTATTGTTAAAGGACAAGAGAGAAAGCAAAAACAAGATCCAGTGAAATGGGGTCAAGTTCTAACTCCATGGAAATGCCACATCTGTTCTTCAATGAAGAAGCTGGTTTAAGTCCACACAGATAAATTTTGACTGTATTTATTTATTGTTGCAAAAGGACGCTTTTTTATTGCTGCCCTCATTTGTCAGCTATTTTTTTTTTCTTATAAACCCCAGCCCTGGTTATATGTAACCCATTCTGTATCTTACCATGGTTCCTGTAGGTAAAAGTCCAAGATGACCTCTAGATGTCTTTTCTTTCTATGAAAGGAGCTGCTATGTACACATGTGCACAAACAAACTGGGAATCAACAATGAGTTTATTGTTCATGCTAGATGAAAACAATGAAGCTTGCATCAAAGTTGGGCTCAGTGGTCATGGACTACAGACTTGTTGCCTTGAACATAACAGTCAGATCTGTCATTTACTCTGCACCGGACTGATATGAGTAAAATCGATTTGAAGGTATCTTGTTTGTAAACATTTGTCAGATTCTAATTTTTTTTCCTTTTTTGTATTAAAAAAAAATTCAAAATATGGATGTATATGAAACAAAATAAATGGAGGTCATTGTTCTCTCCACAAACGTAGGTGTCTTTTGAATGTTCGCGGATGTGGTTTTTTAAGGTTTCCGAGGTTCTCTCTGAGGTGTAAGGATGTCTCAGATGTAAAGAGGAAAGTAGAACTGGGAAAGGGTAACCGAACCCAAGTACGATTCTGCTTATTTTAGGATGACTGTGATAAAATTTTGCCGTGGTGCGTCAATTTTTGTGTCGAGGACAAAGGAGCTGTGTTGAGAACTTCCATCGGCCGTTTCCAAATGAGACAGTGACAAGCAAATAAATGATCATGTAGAGCCTAGTCATGGGCTCAGAAACTGATTTTATTTTGTGGTCTCTCTGTTATAGAAAAGGTATGTAAAAAAGAGGGAGAAGCCAAAAGAGGCTTTACAGATTTTTTAAAATGATTTCTAACCAGTCATTTTGCGCTGTCAATGATAATTTTTTTATGTACATCAAAAATGGGCAGCCATTGGTTTTGGTAGCACTTCACCTGTATTAACTAGTTTTGCACTAATTCACAGTTTTGCCCTTCAGTGATCTGGATTTTTTCTGACAATGGATAAGCTTTCCTTGGGTTTAACCTCACCCTGCTATGCAAGAATCTTTTCTGTTAACTTTCTTAGATGTTGCTGTCAACCAGTTTTCTTATAAGTACAGTCTCAGGTGTACAGATACTTTGGCATTAATTTCCTTTATGAAAATCTAAGCTTTTTGTACATAGATGCCGTCGTTTTAACCAATGTGAAATCAAAAGAAAGTTAATTGTTCATTGTGGAAAGAGCATCCATTTATGCTTCTTAGAAATAGGAAAAAGTATTTGTGTTTTAGGGTATGTTGTCTTTGGACTTTTTACAAAGAGATGCTACATATTGTATGCATTATGTTTATATAAAAAAGATGATTTTCAACCATAATCTCCAAATATTGTCTCTTCACAATATTTCTGTATTATTCATACAAAATGGCTGACATTGAAAAACCATGTTGAGAAAATAACTTTCCTACCTGTAGGCAATAGATCACTGTTTTTAACCAGTTGTGACAGACTGAAGAATAACTTTTTTGTACATAATAGGACATTTCATCTTAGAAAAATAAAGTAATGTTGTTGGACATCAGATTTGGTGGAGTTTCTAATGAAACATCAGTTGTTTAAAAGTAACATATGTAGCACTTGGCATTGCCATGCTGTGCAGAAATTCTTGGGAATTTTTCATATAATTACAAAATGAGGAAAATGCTACTTTCATACACTTTTTATCAAATTTCATCATTTTTCCTACTGTTTTGTAATAAATACAGTTCTTAGCTGTATCAACAATGATAATTTTTAGGGTTTTTTTTTTTTTGAAAAGTTTAATTTATGAGCCAGTGTAATGTGTGTACATTTTAAATACCACTTCTGTAAAAGGAATAAAGAAAAATATATTTACTCAGTTTTTTAAATGAAACAATGTGCAGAATACTTGATTTTTTCCCCTTAATCTGAATGCATTATTAAAATTCCTGACTATTTCTTCAGTTCCTGAAATACATTTCTAATGTGGGTATTAAATATTGCAAACGGAGTAAAGCCTCTTTTTAATCACGGCTCCTTAGATTGAAAGTTTTGATGTTCCATATTTAAATTGAGCACCAAGCTTCCTAAGGCTTATTAGTCACTATGTTTAACAATGGATTAGAGTCTGTTCGTTCAAACTGAATATGATGCTCAGAATATCTTACACTACAGTAGGCAAAACATGACATTTAATAGTATTTTGACAAAAGGACACTTCAAGGTAAGACCTTTTGAAAGCTTCTTGATATGGCCATATTGCATCCTTATTTTCCTCATTAATGGTAATAACTACAAGTTTGGATTATTTTTAAGACATGATTTAGTTTGGTGAGATTGAGTCCAACCTTCTTCTGGCCCTGTGTTCTCCACACGTGGCTGGAGGGGGGGGGGTGCTTGCCCTCTTTACCACACATGGCAGAGGGGTGCTCAGAAAAAAATAAAAAGTAATAAAATACAGCAATCTTATCTGATATATAGGTAAATAGCAGTTGCTATAATGAACCTACTTCCAAGTTTAATGGCCATATGCTAAATTTGGACTTAGCCACCTGCAGTGAGATTAATACCTAATTCCATTAAGGGAGTACACCCCTTCAAAAAGGAAATTACAGATGTTTTACGACTCAGTAACTATACAGAAACAAACTGAAAATTTATCAATATATCAGTTAAAATATGTGAGGCACATATTTTAAAAGCTTTTGGAACACCCTTTAGCTTCTGGAGGGGCTTCAGATTCTTACAGCCGATAATGGAAGCAAAATGTAGGACCACCATGTCCACATAAAAAAGATAAAAATTGGTTGGGTTTGTCACCAAACAGTAAAAAACAAATTGTTTTATTATTGTTTCTAAGCAGATAAATACTAGTCTCCCAGGAATGTGCCATGGTCTTGTACCTGTGTTTGAGCACTCCTGTGTTCTCAAACTTTTTAACTCTAAATTAGCATTATGTAATTTACTAGGTATTTTTAAATATATTTAGGATTATTGCAGGTACTCTAATAGTGGGAAATACCCAGTTCCAGTCTCTCTGATCGTGAAATAAAAAAAACCTTTGGGAAATGCATGATTACTCATCTGTCTTCTACTTTTGCACCGTGTACACATGGCAGAGATAACTGAAAGAACAGCCCAGGTCAGGCATAATTGTTCCCTCCAGGCACACACGCTCCCTTTGGATGCCTCTGTTGACAGTTTCTCTAAAGCGGAAGCATACAAGGCTTGCTTTAACTTCTGCATGTAACTATGGTTTCTTCTTGGACATGTGAAGTATTTGGTTGTTGAAGTACAAGATCATTTTCCGAGTCCTGTTTCCTTGTGCATTTTGCAAATCCATGTTGAGAGGCCCTCCAAGTCCGGCTCCAGCAGAAAGACAGGACTGCTACATAAGAACATACATGCCAACCCCTTTGTATTCCTACCACAGTCAATAATGGTACCTTGGTAAGTTCATACAGTGAAAGCATGGCACTCCATCAAATTGGAGAGGGGAGCTAGAGCAGTGGTTCTCAACCTCCCTAATGCCGCGACCCCTTAATGGAGTTCCTCATGTTGTGGGGACCCCCAACCACAGGGGCGGAACTGCTGGGAGGTGGGAGGGAAGGGCGGTGGGAGACTCGTCGTGACCCCTCTGAAAGGGTAATTTGACCCCCAAAGGGGTCCCGACCCCCAGGTTGAGAACCACTGAGCTAGAGGATGGTTGATTTTAGACAATATGCCATAGAAACAGAATGAGTAAACCATGTAAGACACATTGCTCAATTACAAAATAGCTACGGTTTCTGAAACATCATTTCTTAATCAGTTTCATAAGGGCATATTCTTAGTTACTTCTTTGACAAACCATAATAAAGGGTTTTTTTTCCCTCTAGAAAGCAAATTATAGAAATCTAATGGCAGTGTGACATCTCATCCTTTCTGCTTGTAATGGAGGAATCTTGCACAGTGGCAAGATTCTGAGTTAAAAATAGAAAATGGTTTAAGGAAATAAATGTACTCCTTCCCCTCCTCCCACTTATCTGGACGGCTGCCAGACGGTCTCATTTCAACAAAATGAAATGCCTTCATTCAAGATATCTTACGGGGGGAGGAATTGAGCCCTGACATTTGACGGTAACTCTGCCATTTCCTCACACAATCTTGACTGGCAACTTTTCTTCCATTAAGAGCATGCATTAACCTTTTAAAAATAATGATGGCTCTAAGGAAGAGAACATTTGGATGGCATACAGTTACAACTCCAGGTGATTACAGCACAGTGTTGGTTTAAAAAACCATGTTCAAGAGAACCATCATTGCCATTTTCATCAAGCAAATTACTTCCGGGGTGCATTATTGTCTTCCCAAATTCAACCAGTTCTCTATCATTGGTTTCTTGGCTACCTCATAGTTTTATGGATTTTGGAGTGCTGCCTTTTTTGAAAAACAACAGCTCTGTTACTGAATTGGACCATTCTTAAGACAGCCTGACTTAAATATGTATTTTTTTTTCTTATAGAAATTGCACCTTGGAAGCATTGAAATACATAATTTATATCACATCCTCTTCATGGGTATCTAATAGGAGCTTTCGCTGAACATCTAATTATCATGTAACGTGATGTCAACGATGTTTGAATGAGCTAGTTGTTATAAATGGTCAATGAATTTATGAGATACAATGACGGAGCTGTCCAGTCAGTAGAAAACTGTCTTCTGTTGATATTATTCGTATGCATGGAATTGTGTTAACAAAATTGAGAGTTACACACTATAGTCTACAGGTCAAAGTAACTGCATTAGCTTTGGGCCTTTTCATCTTCTTCATGCACTGACGAAGATGCAGATCTGGGGTGGATCAGGCATTCGCCCAATCTATCCCAAACTTATCCGGCAGTCCACCAAGTGCCAGGTAAGTGCAAATGCAGCTATGTGCATCGTCACTTGCTCCATTGACCGGGCATTGTGGCGCACAACTGTGGCTGCTCCACCCAGCCAGCCATCACCCAGAAGAGGTGCGGACGGTATTTGCCGGCCTAAACTGGCCGCGTCCTAGATGTGGGTAGTATAGTTGTGGAGCATGTTTAAGGGCTACTGCAAAAAGGCCCTTTGTTAGGTCAGAACACCGCAAACTAGTTCTGTAACCAATCACAAAGGAGGGATGAGGAAAGGCAGAAAAAATGTTTTTAAAATGAAGTAAATAAAGTGAAACAGTGGCTCATGCAAGGCTGTTCTCTCTCCTTCCAGTTTTTCCCAAGCTCTGGGGCTCAACAATTTGGTTTCCTTTTGATCTTGAGGGACACGCTATTGGGAATATGGACAGATATTGCAGAGAGAAGGAGAAACTCAGCACCTACTCACAGAAATTCTCTGGCTTTTAATCACACATTTTTATGGTTATTCAAAACAATATCTCACACTCAAAAAGGAGTTCCAGATTAAAAACTTCCAGGATTTAGGCTGCCTCCAGACATCACTTACTTATTCCGGAATATCCAAATATAGTGAAATAACCAACATCTAGATACAGCTTTGGTTTTTAGTATCATCTTTAGATGGTTTCCTATACTTTTAATTGCAAAGGGTGAGCATTGATGCAAAGTTCCTAAATGAGGTCTTGCTGGAAAGAAAGATGGTCAGAATAACTCATTTTCTAAATGGTCCAGTTTAAGAATGGGAAAGCCATTCAAAAACAAGCTTCACTATTTGTTTCACGTGTCATCACTTTCACGTACAGTTGCTTTTACTCCTATAGAAACTTGCCCAGAGCTGGGTGGGTGGGTGGGTGGGGGAGAATCAATTAAATGTAAATAAAGATGTTAATAGGTTAAAATATTGCTACAGATGGAAACTGTAACTTAGGAAAAAAGGAGCCCAGGGGTTGAGCCTGTGTTGATTACAGGCTGTAATGAATTGAGACAGCCATAGTTGTGTGCCGTGGAACACAGACTGGTTTATTGTAACTTTGGTGATGCCAAGAATCAATAGGTCACTGGAACCAATGAAGGCTCATACCTCAACAGTATTCAAGCAGGACTTAAAAAGTTCAGAGTAGAGTTGCTTTTCCAGTAACAGCTCCAACCTTGCTTGAGTTCCTGATGAGCTGTGGCTGCTTCATTCTCATCCGCATTTGGTGTGAACTGCCCGTTGAACCTTCTGATGCCGCCTCCTGTTGAACCTCTTTATGTAGCTACTGCCTTTCCACAACAGCCCATCACCTGGCCTCAGGTGTCCCCTCACGTGCTCCTGGAGAACCCTCGGTAGTTGCCGTCTCCTGTGGTAGATGTGGCCCATCACAATGTATCTGCTGCCTACAAAACAGAAAGCACATAAGAGCATGATGACAGTGTTTGGAGTGATTTTGCCTCTTAGCCCTCTAATGTATTGATCCTGAGCTGCTTGTTTTGGCAGAGTTGATGTTCTAGTATGGTTTTGTTCTAGTATAGTTTCTTCTGGCACAGACACAAGAATCATGCCAATAAAGAATGGTAAATAACACCAATCATGTCTTCTGCAATTTCCTTTGGAACATTAGCAATGGAATCGCACCTGAACAGCTCTTTGCAATCTAACAACAGTAAACCAGAGGGCAACTTGCACTTGGCTTCATAGTTTGTGACAGGTGAACATCTGGGCAGGTGCTTCTGCACTTGCAGGAGGCATTTACTGCCTAGGAATGCCTCCTGCCTGCCCAGATGTTCACCTATTGCGAACTAGCACTGGTGCACAAAATTGTGCACTGCACATGAACTAACCTTCCCCAAACGTGACCAAAAACTTACCTGTCTCATCCACACCACAGCCATTCAAAGCTTTTCTGTAGCAAGGGGTCATCTGAGGCACCACACAAGTGTGCTGGGACCTTAGATGACTCCTGATGTGACTGCACATGCACAGAGCATTATCATCATAACAACAGCAACGGTGCCAGACACACCATCACAGAGGGTGCTATGATCAAAATGGCAGTTCCCTGCTGGGGATCGGACACACAACCAGATGGACATAAGTGTCCGGGCATATCGTGGGTAGGCTACCACATACTAATGCAAATGCTAGTACACATTAGTCTGTTCTGCACTGACAAGTGCAGAAACGCCCCATATTTCACTAAACCATAATTGCTGGTCCAAGTATATGTTCCCTGAGGTCCATTTCCTCTTCCACTATAAAATCCCTTAGGGCAAGCACTGCAAACTTACTTAAAGCAGTGAATATCTGTAGCTCAGGATTGGGTGCTGCATCCTAGGCAAGGCAAGCTCCAAGCTGAATCTTCTTTCTGCAGATGTTTGTCATCTAACCTGGTGATAAGTCATACGTAGAAAGAAGATTCAGCTCAGAGAATGCCTGGAATGGAACACTGAATGACTTTGTTTGAGTGGTACATTAATTCTATAAATTTGAAACTATTAGAAAAGCTTTCTTTTGCAAAACTTAATTCAACCCTGCCCATGTCTCAGCACTTTCTTTCCTTTCCCTCTCTAGGAGCAACCTGGACTAAGTTAGAAGGGAAAGTGCTTTGGTTCCTTACCAAGTTTGAAATCAGGACATGACTGGCTGCAGCTCAAAGCATCCACAACCAGCAGGCGAACTCGGAAGAAGAAATCGTCAGGCGTGAGGTACAGGCGGTTCATCTTATATAGTCCATTGCTGTTGACCAAGAGTGTCACCAAACGTGCTTCTTTGCGTATGGTGAGAATGTCATGAACAATCCCATTCACCACTAATGACAGACGTTGGAAGGATGGTATTAATCTTGTTGTGAAATGAAGCTGTTAGGCAACTATAAAGTGCATCCCCATAGAAGATCACTGTGCAGTGTTCATGACAATAAAAATACAATTTTAATCCAATTTAAATACCACATAGAAACCTAATAATAGTAACTTTAAAAAATAGAATTAATAAACTACTGGCAGGACCATACCTTTTTAACAAAAGAACCATCCTTGAAATGCAAAGTTGTTCTAGAAGTTACATGGTATAGAAAAGGTGGATAGAGAAAATTTATTTTCTCTATCACACAGTACTAGTACCAGGGGGCACTCTATGAAGCTGATGGGTAGGAGAGCCAGATCCGACAGAGGGAAGTAGTTCTTCACCCAGAGGGTCATCGGCTTATGGAATGTGCTGCCGGAAGAGGTGGTGATAGCTAGCAGTCTAGATGGCTTTAAGGTAGGGTTAGACAAATTTATGGATGACAGATGTATCAATGGCTACTAGAATGAATGCCTAGGTGCATCTTTCAGGCTGGGGGGCGGGGAACTGGGGTGCTTCTAAGGCCATTTGCTGGGATTCTAGAGCAGGAATAGGTTTGTCCTTGTCTCTGCTTGAGATGCCCATGAGCATTTGGTGGGCCACTGTGTGTGATGGGATGCTGGACTAGATGGGCTTTGGCCTGATCCAGCAGGGCTTCTCTTATGTTCTTATGGAAACCCTTTATTTTAAATAAGATAGTATTTGCATTGTAACCTGCGAAGCTCATAGCTGGCAGACTAAATGGACCAGAAATAGAAGAGATTGTTTCTTTGTCAATATGGCCTTCCCAGCAGCTGGATTAAATGGAATCATCTCAAAGAATCCATGGTTTATAAAGAGTAAAGTGGTGCTAGTGTTGCACAGGACAGACCATTGGTTCTTTCCAGGGAGGTCCCAAGTAGAGTTGTGCACAAATATTTTTCTGACATTCTGCACGAATCGAATTGAATACCCGAAAATCCAATTCAAATCTTTTAAATTCGAATTTAACAAGATTCAATTCGAGTTTACCAAATTTGAATCTATTCATTTGAATTTTTTATTAGAATCTACACATATGAATGTCGACAATATCCGTATATGTGCGTACGCATCTTCCCCACATCCGTACACATCCCGTAATTATCCCATATGCAACCCATTTTCGCCTCATACGGATCCATACAGATGTGGGAAAGATGCGGATCTTCAAGTACACATTGTGTACGAATCCGTACACATACAAATCTCCAGATAATTCGAACGAATAGATCCAAAATTTGAAATTTGATTTGAATTTTGGGACATTCTGTTCGAGTTCATATGTCGAAATTCAGCACATTCAATCGGATTTCAAATGCCTATGAATATTTGTGCACATCCCAAGGATGTTGGGAAAGGCAAGTTTTCAAATATGGCTGAGCTGTTGACTGCTTCAGGTTTATAAGCTACATCCAAACATTTCATCACAAATCAATCATGGATTTATCATCCTCCCTTGGGCTGCGACTCCATTACACAGCAAAGGCACCTTAAGTGAGACCAGTTTCCATTGCTCCCAATGGAGACCAGATGCCCTGAGGGCCCCAATATGATGGCTTTTCTGCTTAATAAAGATGAAGCCTCTATCTAACAGTTCAGAATCTCACAAATGGCATGCTGTAATACATATTTCTGATACATAGCGTAACACTGACTGCTGGAACCCCTAACAATCTGTTCTGGGGAAACCTGACACACTGAGCTGAAGAACACATCTTCCTGTGGCACTGGTGACATTCTTAGGAGAGGCTATAAATACTTGTTGAGATCTCAATCACGGAGGAGAAATCGCACAGTATAGGACAGTAGCCTGACTGGCTTAGTTGGAGCGGGATAATCTTACCAAATTCACTGCCACAGAAGGCCTCCACCTCCCCGTGGTCTCTCCTGCAATCAGTCAGGCACACCTTTGTATTGTCAGCATCTGGAGCACAAACAAGAGCAAGAACCAAACGGCAGGAAGAAAAGGCTGCATAGGTTCAAATGAGTTTGAAATAAAAGGCCCTATTTTCACAGACCATTAATCTGCACATTCTGAGTCTCCCATGCGCACATTAAAGCAGATTGAGGACACCCCGTTCCCTGCTAATCCAGCTCTAACTGCATTAGATGGAGTCTGATTGGAATTAAGAAGCCCTTAATCCAGGTCTCTGGGGGTCCCATGCTGCAGAGGACACATCCATGTTCCTGGATGACTATACTGCAGTGGTAATAAACACTCCCCAGAAATGAGGCTAAGAACTTTTGTTCCTAGTCTTCAGAAACATGGGGATATGGTTGCAAAGCTTACACAAGCTCCACAGCCACAGCATAACCTAATTCAGATCAGTGCCATCAGTGCAGACAGCACTAATCCCACCCACAGCTCCCCAGAGTCCACATCGGTGGACCAGGTTATTCCAGAACCACTGACCCAGATCAAAGAGAGATAAATGCAGAACAGGCCCCAAACTGCCTTAATAAATGCATTCAAGCAGTGCTACACACTAATATACTACTGACTTTTAGGAGAGATTGGGCAGTGTTACTTATGCGCACAAATGTTCAGCACTCTACCAATGATGTATTTTTTCTTGCTTTAATCAGCATTTTCCTTCAGTTCATCCATTTAAAACTGAAGCTGCCTTTTTCTGATCTGCAGTCACTTCTTTCCATCTGCACACACCCCATGCCATTTTCTAGCACACTCTAAAATTCCAGGGTTTCCAATAGTTGTGTGATGAAGAATGGTAATGCCTAGTTTTTCTCTGAAATATATTTTAAGGCAACGCTGCCTTGCCCTTGTAAACAGCTTGTCTTATCTGCTGATCACGTCCAGTGTGGTGTGGATTGTTAAGTGGATTCTGTTGTCCGTGTTTAGTTGTCAAAGCACGCCAGTGAGCAACTAGGCTTCCCCGGGGTATCTTTAGCTCCAGTTCCCATCAGTCCCAGATAGCTGAAAGGTAAAACATATAAAAGGTGGCCAAGGCAGATGAAGCCTGTGACCTCTGTGCACTGGGGCAACTCTGGAGCCACAGAAAGATGTAAGATTTTAACTTTTTCTCCTCAAGGGCCTGTTCACACTTCAGCAACCAGGATGACCCAACACACTCTGGGACGGAGCATCCACACACCACAGAGCTGCCTCTTTCCCAGAATGGCTCAGAGCTGTCCTGATTGTTGATAGCTGTGGAGCAGCTTAACTGAGAGTGCCGTCAGCTGAGGAAATCATGAGTTCAGGCTGATACAAGGCCATGACTCCAGGTCAGAGGCCTTCAAGCCAAACATCCCCACACTGGTATTATCAAAAGCAAGTAACCCTGAGCGTAGTTCTTCAGAGACACCAGCCTCTCCCACCCAAAGCACTGAGCTCCCCAGAACATCCTCACAGCTGCAGTCGGTAGGCTGGAAGGGAACCAGCAGACAAGGAAGCACAAATCTCCCAGTCAGAAAAATACTCCTCTTAAGGACCTTAAACCTGAGAGGTGTATGCAGGGTAAAGTTTCACTTTTTTTAGCCAAGCCCTGGGAGTACCAAGCTGTTTTGAGATGTCTTGTCAAGGCAGCTGGGAGGTCATAGGCACCTTTTGCGATAGTATGAGTGGTTGTGGCAGCCATGAAAGTGTTGGAAAGTGGCTGTGAAGTTCCACAGTGGCCACAAAAGTGCTGTGAAGATGCTATAAAAGACTGAAGAGGCACTTTACAGTGGCTTCACCGCAGTTTTGTGGCTGCTGCAGCACTTGATGGAGATTATCAAAGTGCACTGCAGTCACCAAGGGACCACACAGAGGCTGTAAAATTCCACCACAACCCTTTGCAGCCACTTTGCACCTGCTGTTCACGGTCTCTCTAATGCTCTGCAGAACCGCAAAGTGTCAACAGGGAAGCTGTGAAGTGCTGCTGTGGCCTTTTATAAGGATTCACCCAGCTGAGTCATCAAGGCAGGCAAGGTGAATTTCCAGATGCAAAACCTGGCTCAGCTGGTGGGTGAGGTTGCCTTTACACGTCTCTGTTTGAACCAAATAATCCTGTCTGAAAATGACTGGCTTATCCCAGGTTTCCCCTGCATTCTAGCCTGTGCCTTTTGCTCTTAGCAGGCATTCTTCGATAGATGCCTTCCTTTTCTCAGTACTGAAGTTTGACTCATTGACTGTAAACACTACTAAGTATGTGTTTTACCTTATCTCTGGAGTATAACACATTCCAAGGAAGGAATAGGTACAACGTCATCTTTATGAAGATTCAGACTACAGTCATTTTATTTAATTCCTTTAGACCTGGGTGTGCCTGTAGCTATCCATGCTCCTGTCTCCAACAGACTCAGCCAGCAAAGGTAACAGTCAGAGATGAAAGGAAGTTCCATTCTTGCTCTGCCTAAATGTGGTTCCAAGCCTTGGGTAATGTCACTGCTGAGTAAACAGTGTAAATAAATGGTAGGTAGGTAGGCATGGCTAAAGAAGGAAGGAAGCTTCAGCTGTACTCAGAAGTAAAGGCTGCCTCATTGCAGCTGTGTCTCCACTCTGCTGTCAAGAAGCACTTTGGAGAGTCACCTCACCAGTGGAAGCTGCCCTTGTGGCCTCAGCAAGGCCCTTGGCATCACTGACATTGGCAGACTGCAGTTTCAAGCCAGCCCTCATGGAAGGATGGCACCTTTTACCATTGCAGGGACCAGTTCAGCACAGGGAGGAGAAGCAATCTCAGAGCTGTATCTCCAGTACTAAACTGGACTCTCCTTAGAGGGTGAAGGAAGTCCTTCCATGTGTCCACATGCTCCTTCAGCATGGGCTGCTGTAGAAGCGGGCAAACTGCCATGCCCCTCCAAGGTGTTCTGAACGCTTGTATGGAGACACAGCCAAAGCAGATGCCTCTGTTCAATTTCCTTGGGAAAGTTACAAAAGTGATCTGCTGTCCCTGCTTCTGGGGGAGAGACAGGAGATCCTACCAATCTGATCCCCAGGAAAGCTGCTATCAACACAAAGGTCAACCCAACTGATCCTTCCTTACCATTCTTGAAGCTGCTGGAGTGAAACAGACTCGCTGTCTGTTGCCTTGTGAGCGAGGAAGTCTGGCTAGCATTTCCAAAGCTATGGCTGAGCTTCTGATGATGGTTCGTCTGGCTCGGCCGGTTGAGGTGATCCAGGAGTCCAGGCCTTGAATCTGTGCCTCTGAACTTCAGCGTTTCTGCCAGCAGCCTAGTTTGGCGATCAAAGAAGCCAGGCGGGTGGAAGTAGGCAGAGATGCTGTTAGCCGCTTCTAGTTCAAGCCTGTTCCTGGGCATTCGGTTGGTCTGACGGAAGTAAGTAGCAGGAGAGACCTCTTCTTCCTCACTCTCAGAAGGCGAGTGCTTAGCAGACTGGAGAAACAGCTTCCTCAGCCCTGTGTGATTCTCTGATGCGTCTTGGGCCCCTTTCTTTTTGTCTGAGAGCAATGGGCGGATGTTTCCCGCTTTTCCTTTCTGCAGGTCAGCTAGAGGTAGCGGCTGCCTTTCTGTGCTGCCATGTCTTAAGAGTGTGGATCCCACTGGCACATAAAGACTTTTGCTCAAAGATTGGGCAGCCTTTCTAATGTAGGGCAGGGTTCCTGCATTCAAGCAAAGGAGGGAGGGAGCCTTATATTGCCGTAATATTACAGTAGTAATTCAAGATTTGCACTCTCAAATTCCCTGAGTATAGCAGCCTTTCCTGAAATAACCCTTCTTCCTACCTCTGCAAGTGTGGCAAGACCACATCTGCCTTTTGTTTCTGAGGTTCCAGATGAAGCTGGTGAAAGATAGGATGAAAAGGGAACTCATGAAAGTTTGTACTTTTCCCTGCGAGCTTATTCATTTCTTTACCTGTCTTAAGCCTTTGAGTTGGAGCTAAGGGATCCATTTACCCACTGCAGGCTCTGATGTGCACCAATGATACACACCAGTGGACCAGATCCCAGAGGGAGACTAACTCCTTTGTACCTTTCCAAGCCATCTCCTCCCTTCTGTGTTCGCCCTTTGGGTCAGGGTCACCCATACGGAGTGGGGTCTGCTGTCTGAACCAATGGCCTGGCTTTGGGCTAGCATCAGATCCCTACCTATCACTTGATGCTGGTCCAGTACCTTAACTAGGATAGGCTAAATGGTTCTCATCTTGGGTCCACAGGTACTTTGGGACTCTGGTCCTTTCCGCACTTGCCCTTATTCTGGAATATGTCATGGGGTTTTTCTGCACTTTGCTTCCCGTCCACGGGCCTGGAAAAATGCATCCTGACTGGAGTGCACTAACATTTGTACTTGTGAGTACTAATGCATGCCAAACCAACCTCCAAAGCAGCTGCAGACCTACCTGGACCCGGACACATGTCCGGGCCCTGCCATATTCTGGGTGGAGCTTGCTGCAACTGCATGTGCGCTGGCACCGGCATCATGACAACAGTGACACAGCGCCCCTGTGCAGTCATGTTTGGGTCACCTGAGGCACCATGTGCGCTTGTGTGGCACCTCAGATGATCCCCAGTACCAGCAGAAGTGCAAATGGTCTCTCCTCTGGCTGGAACTGATAAGGGTTAAGATGTGCATGACGCACAATTTCACGCACCATCATTAATAGATTCTGAGGTAGCTTCTGGGACGGCAGGAGACATTTTTGTTGTGGAAACGCCTCCCGCAATTGCAGATGGTATTTCCCAGAAGCTACCCCATTGTATACTAGCAAGCCATGTGCAAATTGGCCTCTGGAATAGGGTCTTGCTAGTGTAGACTATGGCAGGTGCCAGA
The DNA here is from genome assembly GCA_014337955.1 of Aspidoscelis marmoratus. Classification (NCBI taxonomy): domain Eukaryota; kingdom Metazoa; phylum Chordata; class Lepidosauria; order Squamata; family Teiidae; genus Aspidoscelis; species Aspidoscelis marmoratus. The sequence goes on along the minus strand of MTQE01002208.1, from coordinate 24,582,835 downwards.
TGAGGCCTGCCATAGTCTACATTAGCATCTGGACAAGAGACCTATCTTGACATATATTCCAGAACTAGGCCAAGTGCGGAAATGGCTTCTATCTCCCACCATTCCCTGGTGGAACAATGCTGACTCAGAGTGAGCATAAACCCTAGGCGCTGTCTTCTGTTCTGCTTGCCTTTGAGGCCTGATCTAGCATCACTCCAGCTGAGACCTGAGACCTAGGAAGAGAGTTGTTTTTAAAGCCAGCTGTGGACAAGAGAAACTATAGACATGTAGCATTTTCTTTCTGTTACAAATTAAAAGGCCAACTTATAAATAAGCCCTTCTCTAAAAAAAGAATATTGAATGTCCAGGGAGCATCCGGGGCGCAGAGTTCACATTGCATCCTGGCCTGATTGTTTCAAAGTTCCCGACCAACATGGCTATTTGATTTTCCCATCCACAGGACGTCTTGTTGACGATGTCATTAGCCTCACTCAAGGCCTGTCACCAGTAATGCACATCCATGAATAAAAGGTTGAGCCTGAGAGTTAGAACTGAACTCACAAACAACATCCTAAAAGAACGTTGAGGGGCTCCTCTTAATTTATTTAGAAGTTCCATTCATTTCTGAGACTGATGTCGGTGTAACAATTCTCAATATGACACGGTACTGTTAACAAAGTGTCCTTCGTAGGATTTTCAGCCTCTAAAACACCAACCTATATGCTTTTTCCCCATTTTAGCAAGTAGTGTTTTAACCTGACTTTAAAGCACGTTCGTTTTCAGAATGTCTCACAATACACATCATGAAAATATAAGACTGTTTCTAACGATGCAGGTGAGGGGCGCAGCAAAAGCACGTGAGAGAAGCTTGATCTTTATTATGGGAAGAAAAATATTCTGATGCCTTATCAGCTGCATTTGTTATTCCAGCCTATTGGCACCATTGAGCAGGCAACGTTCCAAACCTGATTTCCCACTCATTACATGGGAACTGAGCTTCCCTTTGGCAGCATTTTCTTCTGGGTGGGTGATTATAGAATGCCAGGCCTTGTTTTCTACCTTGGATTTAGAATCTCAATAAAAGAGCCATTTAGATATATTTATTTTACGTGTATATGTACAACCAAACAAACATGAGCTGTTTGTTGCTCCCATTGTTACTCCTGAGGGTGGCTTTAGCTCTTGTCCTAGTGTCCTTCTAACTGTTGACTTCATCATTTACTCGCCTCTTTCCCATGACAACAGCTGGTGAGAGTAAAGATTGCCTGATCCTGCCTGTGAAGGCAGAACATTGCCATGCAGGGAAGGAAAATCTCTGAGAAAAAACTTCGAGGGTAGGGTCATGGGTAGCAAGCCTTGCTACCTAATGGTGCTCTGTTCTCTTCCTGCCTGGCTTTATTACCATCTTCAACTGACCTGAGAATTAGTTTGGTTATGAAGACTTTACGGCTCTCATCACCCGATCTCTTTTATCAGAAGGCCTCCCCCTTAATTTAAACATTTCTCCAGAGAAGGATTCGGCATGTGCATTTTCAGGTATGTGAGGAACTGTAAAAAAGGAAGGGTGCCGGTCCCCTTTTATGTTCCCATGTACACAGGAGGCTAACTGGATTGTAAAGAAAGCAAAACATTCGGGGTTGTGACCCAGAGTGCTGGACTGAAGCTTCATCCGGAGATCACTTACTTATTCTGCATTATTTGGATAATCAGGAGTAAAGCATGTATAATCTGGAATGTGTCTGGAGGTGCTTTATTCCAGATTATCCAAATGGTATTAGTAGCACTGTCTGGATGAAGCTTAAATGATTTTAATTCTTTCCTTTTTTAAAAAAATGCAGACAAACCATTTTGCTCAGAGAGCCTTAAAGGCAGGGAGGTGCCCATTCAGACTGATACCTGGTCAGAAAGCTGCTGGAGTGAGTTGGGGGCAGTCATTGTTTCTCTCAAGTGTTAGTTTGCTGCCAGGCAGAAATGGGATTATGTATGCTTTCCTTGGAAGAAAGGGGAGATAAAACATGCAACAGTAACTTAAATATTTCTCTCCGTCATTTTCTGGAAAAGAAACATTCAGTCCAGTTTGTGTTAACTAATTACTTTTGGCCAAGAAAAAGATCATGGATCTCTGGATCGTGATCCCTTTGTGAAAGCCATAAGAGTAAGAAATACAAAATTGCCCAAAACAGGATGAAATTCATCTTTTCTATGTTTGGTCATATATAGCAAACTGAAGCAATGGGTGGATGGATCTGGATTTGCAACAAAGAATAATTTTAATAAAATACTTATCAGTAATCTTGTGAATTACAACTGAAAAGTCTCTTCCACTGAATTTCCAGCCAGGTAAACAGGCTTGCCACCTTAGTCCAGCACATGTGTAAGAAAGTAAGATTTGCAACATGAACTGCAAAGTCAATTTCTTCTCTTCCTTTCCAAAGGAAGTTTGTTTGTTTTGTTAGCTAACAATAGAAATGCAGAATTCGAAGTCCAGTATAGGTAAGGATTTAAGAAGCTTGAGGACTGAACGGAAGAGTCCTTTGCTAGGACTCCTTTACCATACTCATCTTCCATATCTCTGAGGTTTATTTACCAGCAATTTTAAAGGACTAAGAAAAAGGCAATGGCACATCCTAAAAAGCTTTCTCTTCTGCAGCCAGTTTCCACTCATGTTATTTACATTGCTTGCCTTTTCTGCCACTTGTACAAATATGACCCCATTTCTTAGCCTCCAGGACTTTAGTGAAGGAAGGGTACAACAGGACTTGTTTTCTTTCTTTGGCACCTGTTCACTTGCATGCTGTCATTTCTATTTCTTTCTATTCACTGTAGAGACAGCGGCAGCTCTGAGCAAGCGTGCACCTGAAATAACCTTTGTTTTTGGAAATGCAGGTGGGAACAGAAGGAAGCAGGAGCCGGTGGTAAACAGCAACATGTGAAATAGACATGCAAATAAAGGGTGCTGGGAAATCAGAGCATCTTCTGATAGCGGCTTTCCTTAATATCCTGAGGACAGTCCCCCTCTTAGCAAGTGAGGGATCAGTAAACCCAAGTGTCCCTTTACTGAACGTGTGGGGACACAGAGTTTAAAGGCTGCCACTGGCAAAGGCAGATATTTGGTAGAAAACGAGAGACAATCAGCAGCTGCATTTCAGCAAAATCCCTCCTTATCTTACCTTGGAGTACCTGCAAACCTACCTGTCCCAGAGCTGAAAGAAGAGCCCAAAGTGAAGCATAGGAACCAGAGAGCTTTGGATGTCATTGTGAAGGGAACTTTTTTTCCAAACTAAAAATGAGTCTGAGTGTCTGACACTCTCTCTCTTTTTTTCTTTTAAGCCCTTCCCCCGTTCATGCTAATGAGAGGCATCCTTAGGGAAAACGGGAATCAGTCACTGACCAAACTACTGGAGCAAGACCAAGCCGTTACAGTCCGCAGTAGGCTTACTGTGCCATTTTTAAAAGGGGGCTCTTCCTCCACCCGGTGCCCCCAAGCAGCCTAGGAGAATAAAAGCTGTTTCTGAGCTTTTTCAAACAGTGCAATCCCAAAGAGTTCTGCTGTGCAGCAATGTAAGAGCCTAGGACAGTAAAGACTCTGAAAGGACAGTGCAGTCCTTTAAAATAAATAAATAAATAAATAAATAAATAAATAAATAAATAAATA
>MTQE01002208.1:24567504-24579007 GCA_014337955.1 Aspidoscelis marmoratus | reverse complement strand
TAAATAAATAAATAAATAAATAAATAAATAAATAAATAAATAAAATGGTTCTTTAACATTTTGGGCAGAGGTCTCCTCCACTTCCACCACTCTTGTTCCATGATTCAGATCAAGAGCAACGAGCAGCTCCTAGCCAAATAGAGCCTCCACCTTCAGAAGAAATCTATCTGTGGAAACCGGGGGGGGGAGGGGTAAAAAAAGAAGAGATGGTTGGCATATAATTATATTACAAGGTAGCCACTGCTGGAAATAGAAGGAAGGCTGAGATCAACCTTCACCTTCATTCAGTGGGGTTATTCTTGTCTTATTCTCCTTAAAAGCAAACGGTTATTAGTTTTGCTTCAGAGCGTTTTCCTTGCCGCCACAGCAACACGAAGTACTTTTATGCTGTGTTTCTAGTGTTTAAATAATGGGTGGATAAAAGCAGTGCTGATTTCGGGAAGCTGATACTAAGGTTGATTCCAGTGAATGGCCAAAGGCTCTAGGAAGCTTACTTCATGCAGGCAATTACATCTTCATGGCTATTAGCCAGGATTTCTACATCAGTACAATGGGGAAACAGCCCCAAGGGCTGATAGAAAAGACACCGTGATGTAATTTTGGACTTCAGGGTTGGTTGAAACACTTTGATTCGAGTTATGCTGGCTTTCACACCACGGTGAACTGAATCATCATCTTTGTTACCCTCCCAAACTCCCAGCATTTGAGGGAAGCTGCCCCCTATGAGTAATGCAGAAAATGCTGCCAGTGTGCAGCCCCTTATAAAGGAAGGATGTTGCTGTATTCAACACTGGGGGCTCAATGTACATAAATATACATTACTTTAGCTGAGTTACACAGATCAGATCTAGAGAGAGGGTTAGGGTCAGATTAATTACTTGATCTGATGAGCAGGGAGGGACAATTCGCTTCCCCTTCAGGGCAGGAAGTTTGAGCACAAACATGTAAACTTCTCCTCCAGTCTCAGACTTTTGATTATATATTTTGTTGTAACTGCTGGGGGAAAAAAATCAGTGGTGACTCTACAACCAAAAATTCATGTTTTAGGAGGTAGACAACTATAGAAAATCATTCCTACTTCCTTTCAGCTCAGTTGAAAAATCCTAAGTGTGCTAAAGAATAAAATATCAATAATTTGAAAAAGCATTCAAAATGTGTTCACTTTGCTTCCAGCTTCCAGCAAGTAACCCACAAATACCTCTGCTCTGTGGTTTGAGGATGCAGTTTAATCTTCTGCTGTAATATACTCTTAAAATGTTTTGCTTCATACATTCTTGTTAAAGGGAGAGGCAGGTAAGTGCTGAAACAAATAAAATTCAGCAAACAAATCCTGGAGATAGATTCAGATCTGGAAAATGGAGATTGGTTTAACTGAAATCCTATGGAAATGTTTGAAATGAACTATAAAAAATGTCCAGTCTCACCATGTCTAACCACACTATCCCAGACGAAAACCTGAAAACGTGTACACCCAGAATTCAAGGTTTTCTGTCCACTAGAAAATTGAATAAATTATTTATTTACAGTCCATGGCCTGTAAAAGTAAAAAATATAAACCACATAAAAGCAGGCTAAAAACAGATCAGAGCAAGCAAAAATACAGAATTATTAAATAGGCAAAAAATAAAATAAAATTTTCAGTTTTAAATATATATGATCAAGAATAATTTTTCAGAGTATCTCTAGTCAAGGTCACTTGATTGCAGAGTTTCATTTTCTAACTTATCCCTTATTTTTATAGCTACAGCCAAGGATTTTGCAACTGCTAGGGTCATCGCAGGATTGCTATCTATTAACAACAATCGAAAGGAAAATGAGAACTGTATATGAGTGGAGTGTGTAATTCTAATAAAATGCTGTCCAGCTCCCCTAATCTGTCGTTCATTTTTGTTTTGTTTTGTTTACATCCTTTATTAAGAACTGGTGAAAATGTGCAATTACCATTAACAAAGAGAAATAAGAGAGAAATAAAGAGAAATAAGAAAAAGGTTTAAGTACACTACAGTTAATAAAATGTTTTATCACACCTCATGATCTCCCCCCCGTGCCCCCCTGTTGAAGCACCAGTATAAATGGAACAATGAATACAATTGATGTGTGCAACATTAGCTGCAATGATAGATATTATCATGATTCCCTCTTACATCCACTTTATTAGTTTTCCTTTTTCTAGTACATTAGCCCCTTGTAATGTGGGGATTGCCTGTAAAAACAGATTCCAGAATTTAACATAATTGTCAGCAGATTTCCTGCCTTCCACTTTGTCCTTTTTCTCCAAGACATCCTCATCCATCTACCATTTTCTGAGGACACCTTTAAACTGTTGCATTACTAAAACACCGAATACCTTGGGATAGTGGCTGGAAGGTTACAACAAGAACAGGGGTCAGCTTGTTGCCTGGTTGAATATGGTATTTAAGAAGGATAGAGGACGTTTTCAGTCCTCAAAGACAAGGCACCAAAGTGCATTTCCAGTTTTTGGAAGGACTTTCCTGGCTTTGGTAAGATAATCCTGCAATTATCGTTTGCATAAATGGGGTGGTTTTTTTTGCATTTGAATTCAATTCTAATCAAATGTCAAAACATTCAATTTGATTCGAATGTTTAGAATCCGAATGCAACAAAATCCAATTTTAATTGAATACATTTGAATCTATTTGTTCAAATGTTAGATTTGAATCTGAAGACACGAATGTTGATGACATTCGTATGTGTCATATGTAACTGTATGCATTTTGTATGCAAATGCATACAGATAGGTATCAGGTGCATATACTGTAGATATATATATATTTGTACTTACGTATCTGTACATGTGAATGTTTCAAATCATTCAAACTAATGTTTCCAAACATTTGAAATTCATTTGAATGTTTAAATTCAAATGTGTAGGCATTCTACTTGAGTTCAAATGTCCACATTTGATCGAATTTTACCGAATTTCAAATGTTTAGAATATTTGTGCACATCCCTACCTGCAGTCAGGTAATCCCAGCACTACGTCAATTTCAGCCGTAAATAGACCAAGGCATAAGGTTGCCAGTGATGTGGAGGGCAGCGAGCAGAGAAGAGCTCGACCCCGCTACCCTGACCTCAATTATTTGCCACTCTTATACCTGCCACCACCACTGCCAACCTGACACCCCCCCCCAGTCTTGTCCAACTGCCTTCCTCAGGTCCCCTTGGATCCCCTCACCCCCACCTCAGCCAGGTGGGATGTAGTAGTGGCAGGACAGTCATGTGTGACCACTCCACTCCAGGCCAAAAACTGCCTGAATTCCCTGTCCATCCCTGGGACAGACTATCTGGTTAAACTATGACTGTGGCCAAGTGCTACACCATTCTACATAATATAAGGAGGAAATTGATTACAGTTGAAGGGCTATTTCTGTGATAGATGAAGGGGGACCAGTGGAAATCCACTTGAAGGTAGCTGTGAGTAGAAGGAGGTATGTAACTTTTACTCACAAACAGGTCTGCCATCACTTATCACAGCTGAGGTATCCTAGCAAAGCGTCCATCCTATCTGATATTTTGTTGTCATAACTTTGCTCCTGCAAAGTTCCTCATGCAGGGGAAATAGTATGGGATTGAATACCCTCAGGCTGTGTTCCCATACAATAATAAGTCTGCTGAAAATCTTTTCTTGCCGCGGAGCAGTCCCATGCATGGCTTTAATCTGGGTTTCCAGTGCCGCTAATGGGGAAAACCTGCTTTAAAAAAATACCTGTTTAAAGCAGTACTTTCTGGAAGATGTGGGTTTTCAGCGCAACATTTTCCATGGGATCGCTCCATGGCAAAAGGGGCGGGGATTCTCTCCCAGGTGGGAATTGCCGGCCGGAGAGATCATCTCTCTCTCTCTCTCTCTCTCTCTTTTGCCTGTCATCCAGCCAGCGATCTGTGCAAACAGTGATCTAGGCAGGCATTTTCTCTTTGCTGTTTCTCTTTCCAATCCCAAAGAGAAACAGCAAAGATACATTGTGATGAATTGCTTCCACGAAAGTGAAAGTGTAAAAGAGCTGGCTGGGTGGAGATCTTGTAAAGAATGCCGGCTGCAGTCTTCGCAAGCAGGGGAGATGAACAGAGAAGTTTTAAATTTTTCTTTTGGTCTTTTTGAAGGAAAGGATTGCAGGATCGCTGGCTGGGGGGGAGGCGTTTCGGCAGCTGGAAATTCCTTCTGCCCGATCACCCAATGAAACAGCGAGGGGCGGGGAGAAAAAGATGCGGGTAAACAAAACACGCTTCCTTGGGGACGGTCCGTTCATTTTAAGTGCGTGTTTTGCTTACCCCCTTCGGAATGCTTAAATCCGGATTGAACCCGCTTTTCTTTAATCCACTTCAGTGGAGGGGCAATAGAGATACAAATTAGTACCATGGGAACGCACCCTCAGTCATGGACGCCTAACAGTAGAAAAGACACATTAACTGAAACAAGTGAAAGCAGCAAAAGAAGAAAGGCCTAGGAATTTCCTCCAGGTTGGAGAGATAGGCAGAATGCTGCTGAAGGCTATTTGCATACGGTTTCAAGAGCAGGTGAAGGTTTTGCCTTTGTCTTCTGCTTGAGATGCCCAGAACTAGGTGAGACGGATGCTGGGCTAGGTGGGTTGTGGCACCATTCAGCACGGCTTTTCTTATATTCTTAAATCCAACTCCGAAACAGAACATGACATGGGAGTACTAAATTCAGAAGAATTACCAGCAAGATGGGCAGGAAAAGTGGACAGACCAGAGGGAATTAAAAAATCAAGAAGGCTACCATATTTCTAAAAAAGAAAAATTGGAGACCAAGTAGGAATTATGATTGTAATTTCCAATAATAGGCAAAAGAGAAAGGAGACTATGGTCAAAGACCTCAACAAAAATTACTGAGAGGCACAGGGCTTAAAAGGCCACCATTGTTATCCAATAGGGGGGAAAGGAAGGGGTATATGCTAACTATATGAATGTACAGATCAAGAGAGAGTTGAGGAAAGTTATGAGTGATCAAAGTTCAGCAGCAGCATAGCAGTTCAAGAGGAGAATGAAGCCAGACAAAAACAGAAGGGAAGCCTGGATGGGAAGAAATGTAAGGCTGACAGAAAGATCCTCAAGTATTAATAACAGTATATAAAAATAAGGGGAGATGGAATTGCAAAAGACACCCAAATACTGAGTTAAATGCAGTGCCAGTGAGCCTAGGTGGACACCGTAGGTCAGCACCTCCCAATGTTCAGGAAGATGCTACTGTGTATTTCCTTTGCTTTCCCCACGCCCTACTATAAAAACCTGTGCATTTCAAATTTGCAGATTTTAAATTATTGCACCTATCATAAATGATGTAATGGGTGAACTTCCATCTGAGAAGTACAGTACAACACAGGAGGAAAATATATCACTTCCTTCCACTCCCTCTAGTGGCCATGTAGGATAATTGCAAATGCCAGTGGACTAGGTTCTCTGCAAGTGTGTTAAGTTCATTTTGTTTCTGATAAAAACCCTTCAGTAGACATATCTGCCAGAACTCTGCAGTATCAACTGCTTTTTGGAAATGAATACTGCTGGATGAGATTCTGGTCGAATTCACACTTTGCCTCTCTTCACGGGGAAGCAAAGTGCTAGAATGCTTTAGGCTTCCATGCTGGCGGACACCTAAAGACTTCGTAATTTAGCTGGTGCTTTACTAACTGCCAGTGAAGTGCTAATGGCAACAATTTCAGAGCCCCGAACATGGCACCAGGTGATGAAGAGCACATTCACGTCTTCACTGCCAAGCACATGTTCCCCTTGCACCTCTTGGTTTTGTGGTTGGAGTGCTGGGCTCATATCTTGTAGTCGCTGGGTTTGATTCCACACTCCTGCACAAAGCTAGCTGGGTGACCCTGGGCTAGTCACAGCTCTCCTTCCATGCTCTCACAGTCCCATCTACCTCACAGGATGTCTGTTGTGGGGAGAAGAACAGAACATTTGTCAGCCTCACAAGGTGCGGGGCTGTACTAGCCCTACTGCTAGTATAGGTGTAGAGCTCAGATGCACTGTGTGAGAATTCCCCCAGCCCGTCTTCCAAAGACACTGCAGCCCTTGATCACTTTGCACACTTGAGTGTCATGTGTGCCAGAAGCCCAAGGAGACAAAAAGAGCACAGAACATCACGGACAAATGGTCAGGCAGAAACAGCACCATGTCATAATGGGAAAACACTAAGCATGCACAGAAAATGTGCCAACCAGAAAGCAAATAATTCCAGCAACACCCAACATTTTCCAAAAACACTAGAAAATGAGAGACTGAGAACAAACAAGAAAACTAATATTCCTTCATGTAGTTATTGTGACTTGTAATTTTTTGCCCACTTTTTCTTTATGAAAAGATACTTTATTAGAAAATTGAAAAAATTTACAAACTAGAAAGAACACGTGAACAGGAATATTATACAAAAAGAAAAGAAACCAGCAGTATGTGTTCACCACTTAATATCTACAATTACACAAAACACCTTAAAAACTATCCAAAGTATTCTCAGTCCATTCATTCACTTTGCACTTGTCCAAAAGCAGCTGTTCTCAGTCTCCCTCACTCCCAAAACTCAGTCAAATTCAATCAAGCGCCCACAGTCCCAAAAACAACAATGCTGTGTGAGGCCAAGTGTACCCGGAAGTGAGAAAATTGCCACAAACTTGGGGCAGCCAGGAAAACCAGAACACATTAAGAGATGACCAGAATGCAGATAGCAAGTTTGCATACATTCACAAGTTAGTGTACATTCTCCTGTACATTTGAGGAACAAATAAATCTTCCATCAACACATTCTGGATTGTATCCATCCATCCATCCATCCATCCATCCCTATATTGGAAAGTCTCAGGGCAGATCACAATAAAATAAAACACTTTCTTGACTACTTGGCATGTTATTATAGGGATTGCTTGTATGTGGGATAGAACTGCTTTAAACAGGCAAACTTTAAAAAGCAGCAATATTGTTGTGAAATATCAGTACAGAGTGCCTCTAAGTGATGTTGCTCCAGACCAAAGAAGCTGGCTTTGCTATTGGCCTGAGGACCAATCCTAGGCCAGCTACACGAGTTGGTCCCGATGAGTGCAAGCGCTAGCTGCTTGAGTCTGCATTTGGGGCCCCATACTATCTCCTCAAACCTCAAACATGATCAGCTTAGCCTAACATTTGCAGGGCCAGAGCAACTCTAAGCCACCTTAACTACCTGGAGTTTCAACCGTCTGGTGCAGTCCACAGCTGCAAGAAGGCCATAAAACAATCATAAAGCACAGTCGGCCCAGCTGTTTCTGGTTGAGCTCAGTCAAGAACAGACTGAACGGCAAATGATTACTTTTGCTCCGGAATACCTTTAGCCCATCTCAGAAGATGGAAGCCCCTAACTCATATAAAAATACCTACTGCTTGGATAGGAAACTACCAGGAAATTTCTCAAGGCTCTAACCTAAGCTGGATAGTAAAAAAAAAATGCCAGGGGTACGTTCAGTGATGGGGCACACACAACGCACCGTCAAGGAGGGCCAAAGCTCTGGATATGTCATTTCAGGACAGCAATGACAATAATCTAGATGTGTTTGTGTGGTCACTAGGGCATCTTTGGTTGGCTTTCACCTTTAACCTAGAGGCCAAGAACTTTTCAGGGGTTATGGGCAGGTGTGGAGTCCTGAGGGATGGGCTTCTTGTGGTTTTAATAACTGTAAAGAGACAACATTTAAATAGATTATACAGGCAACACCTGGTGAAGTTGTCTCTTCTTTCAGTTATTAAAGATGCTGGAACTTGATCCATCTTTCCATCCAGACACAAAGGAAGACGTACCACAGACATCACATCCTAGCTGCTTTTCAAAAAGACAAGGAAAAAAAATTTTTTTTTCAGCCAGCATGTCATCAGTTGCTGGTGGCAGCAACCATCCTGGATAGCTTTAAGAAAGGGCTAAACACATTCATGGAGGTCAGCTGTATCAATGGCTGCTAGGATGGTTGCCTAGATAGCACCTCCAGGCTGAAAAGAAAGCCAGGATGCCCCTCAAGGCCATTTGCAAGGAACTGTGATATTGAAGACTCAAAGCTGCTGACAAAGCTCTCTATTCTTCTCCCCACAACAGACACCCTGTGAGGCAGGTGGGGCTGTGAAAGCTCAGAAGAGAGCTGTGACTAGCCCCAGTTGGCTTAATAGAGGTAGGTGGGGTAGGTGGAGCTGTGTGAGCTCAGAAGAGTGCTGTGACTAGCCCAAGGTCACCCAGTTGGCTTCATGGAGGTAGGTGGAGTAGGTGGGGCTGTGAGAGCTCAGAAGAGAGCTGTGACTAGCCCAAGGTCACCCAGTTGGCTTCATATAGGTAGGTGGGGCTGTGAGAGTTCAGAAGAGAGCTGTGACTAGCCCAAGGTCACCCAGATGGCTTCATGGAGGTAGGTGGCGTTGTGAGAGTTCAGAAGAGAGCTGTGACTAGCCCAAGGTCACCCAGTTGGCTTCATGGAGGAGTGTGGAATCAAACCTGCTAGATAAGAGTCTGGCACTGTAACCACAAGACCAAACTAGCTTTGTGAGCACAGCCGAAGGTTTTGCTTTCATCTTCTGCTTGAAATGACCAGCAGCAATTGGTGGGTCACTGCGTGGGACAGGATGCTGGATTAGATGGACTATGGCCTGACGCAGCAGGATGCCTCTTGTGTTCTTATGTTTCAGGCACCATAGGAAGCCCCAGAGCCCTCACTGTGCCCTGCTTGACCCTTGATACAGACCCCTGGGGGTGGGGGTGAAAGTAGCTGCAGAAAGGGCCCATCCCTCAGGAATCAAAGCAGAGGACAAGGCTTCTCTCCTTGTGAGCAAAAGCTTCACCTCCTGCTTCTAACTTGGTGAAGAAGAGGAGCCTGGCAGCGACTCCTATGCCCATTGCCCTTATGTGCAGTCGGGAAAGCGACAGCCTGTGCTAAACTTGACAGATGTTCTGCCAGCAGCCATCAAAAGCTGAAATCGCAGCTGTTTCTTAATGGAAACCACGTTCAGTAGTTGCAGCGAAGAAACTATGGATCAGATGTAGATCTGGTTGGTTTTGTTGCCAGGGTCATATAATATATTGTGGCAAAGGATCAGTTCAGCCCGATGCGATCTGGGCACTGTGGTACAACTCCAAAGTTAAGGAGAGGACCAGTTCCTGCTCAGCCCCATCGCGTCTGTGCCCTTAATCCAGCTTCAGTCCGCCTTCAGAGCGGTAATTTTCTTCCCACATTTAACCCGAAGGTGAAATCTCCGAACTGCTGAACACTGAAAGGAAACAGCTTGCCACTTTGCTGATGTGTCTGTCCTCTCACCCTGAAAGTGGACTGAAGCCGGATTAAAACCTTAAGTGTGGCCACAGCCTTTCTTTCAGTTGTTTTGGGTCCGAAATTCCGACTCATTTTTGGTTTCTAGCGGCGAAGGCGTTTTGCATCGCTGCTCCCAGCAAAGGGGTATTTGCTCTACAGCCCGAACCCCACGAAGAACCCTTTGGGGAAGTTTGCAGATCTCGTGGGGCGATGGATTCCCAGACACGCGTGCAAATAAGACCTCTTGCAAATAAAGTTTCCCTTGCCAAATTTTTCACTTAACGAGGATGTTGTTTTTGCAGCTGCCGGGTCTAGATTTAATTCGCTTTAGTTCTTAATAGCGGCATACTGGCGCTCCCTCCATCCCGGCCACCATCGAGGCTTTATCGTGCTCATTCATTTGTGCTCTTCTTTGCCTAGGATTCGTTTCTGCTGTGTCTGGCCCGATTAAAGAGAATCGGCTGAACTATTCGACGGTGGTGCGGTGCTCGGCAAGGAGAGCTCGGGAACCTTTGCAGACGATCGGGGAAACGCACTAGGAATTTTAGCGTCGCTGCAAAACGAGAACACGGGACGACCCAGATGGGACTCGAACCCACAATCCCCAGCTCCGGAGGCTGATGCCTTATCCATTAGGCCACTGGGTCACCTGGCAAAAGTCGTTGAGCGCCGCATTCTAAGAGCCCCGCCCGACCCTGCGTGACTCCTCCCACCTGAGCTCCGTCCTCTTTCCGCCGGTTCGGTTACTGTGAAGGAAAGCCACGCCCCCAACCTGCTGACTGCACCGCGACCCAACGAAACTTCCCCCGCCCACGGCGCACGTGACCAACGGCTACGTTCGAACACACCACCCTTCTAGTACAACGCAGTGCGCATGTCAGGCTATTTTCTACCTAACGACCGAAGCGACGTTGGCGCACGTGACCTGCGTATCAACGTCCTCTCTCCCTTTCTGCGCGGCTCATTTCTAGCTGATATCAGTCTGCTTTAAATTTTCACAGCATCTATAACTCAGCCACGTAGGCGTTATTGAATACAGTATTATTTACGTTCACAAGAGTGAACGAAAGGGCTTCTTTTGGACCACGACTCCCGTGATTCTGCTTGTTGTGGCTCAGGCTCAGGGGAATTGTAGTTTAAGAGTTCCAACCAACTCCTGCATTGCAGGGGGTTGGACTCGATAACCCTAAAGGTCCCTTCCACGCCATGATTCCATATGCCACGGAGAGTGTTTTTCCACTGTCACTAGAAGTACCCATTAAGTACCCATTAATGGGTACAAGAATGCCTTTAAGTATTTTAATGGGTACTTCTAGTGACAGTGGAAAATCACCCGAAGTGAAAATCACCACCTGTTTGCGCTAAGATGTTTTCAGGAACTTTTTATGTGGCTGCTTATTCAAACATGCATTTCACAAGCAAAACATAATATCTACACTTATGCACTTTCTTTTGGAAACATGAGAAAGTTTCAGAGAATTGTGCAAGTAGAACCAGCTAGATCAGTGATGTCCAACCTATGACACACGTGTCACAGGTGACACGCCAAGCCCTTTTGGGTGACACACCTGGTCACCCTGGCACCTGGGCGTGTAGTGCTTGCTTGTTCTTGGAAGTGTACGATAGATGAACTTTCAATTGAAGATTTAGCAAACAAAGTTCAGCCACAAAAGTCACTAATGTAAAGAATTGTTTGTTTTTGCTTTCAATAAAATACATATATCAAAAATATAGCTTTTTTACTAGAGCCACAAATATCACAAAATTATGGATATTTCTAGATGTGACCCAGCACCTGAGTTAAGCTAGGTTTTCTTGCGAATTTTGACACACTGTGCTCAAAAGGTTCGCCATCATTGAGCTAGATTATACCTCGGTGCTCCAAGTAACCGTACCGAATTGCAACTGTACTTCCACCCTGGCTTCTGAATTCGAAAGTATTTCTTAAATGATGCCCTTGTGGCCTGTTCTGCTTTTTGTCAGCAGAGCAAGGCAAGGCTGAATGACCCTCCCTTGTGCACCCAGTTGGCTTTGTGGAGGAGGGCAGAATCAAACCTGATATCCCCAGACAAGAGTCTGGCTCCCTATCTACTATACCAGTGATGGTGAACCTTTTGAGCTTGGTGTGTCAAAATTTGCAAGAAAACATAGCTTAATTTGGGAAGGTGTTGCACGCGACAAAAGACAATTTGGGCTGGGGTATGCCATCC